>MU854326.1:45352-309832 GCA_033296685.1 Parachaetomium inaequale
GTTGGCGAGGGAGACGCTGCTTGCTGCCGGGGGCGTCGAGGCGCTGACTGAGTGTGCCAAGAAGAGTCGGACGCCTGAGGTAGTGCAGGCTGTGGTGCATGCTTTGGAGGTTTTGCTTGGGGGAGAATAGATAGGTTAGGTTAGGGGGTTTTCTTGTGTTGAATTAGTTTTGTCATGGACATGGAAACAGGGTGGTTGAAGATTCCTCCAGTGGCGTTGCAACTCTAAGTCCTGAGACGCAGAACATGTGCCTGGCCATCCATTCCTATGTGTATTATCACTAGACGCCATCCCCTGTAGAATCTAGATATCCGTACTGCCCTCATCCCTCCCCAAAAAGATCTTGTACACCCGCCTACTAACAGACTGCCCCACGGCCCTGTCACTCACCTCCCCGCTCTTATTAACGCTCTTCCGCACCTTCTCCAGCGTCAACGGACCCCCGTCCTCCAACCCCCTCACCAGCTCCGGCACGGACCCAAACTCGGCGGCGATGCCGTACGCGATGGGCGCCGTGACGCGGCCAATCTCCTGCAGCATGCGCACGTACGTGTCGCGCGGGCCGTCGCCCGTGCGGACCTGGCCCGTCTCCATGCAGAAGCCGGCGTCGTTGGCCGCGTCCCGCTGCCGCCGGTAGGGCACCGTGCTGATGTGCTGCGTGAAGACGGCGATCCAGCGGGCCGTTTCCAGGGGGATGGTGGTGTGGTGGATGAGCACGCCGTGGAGGATTTGGAGCTGGAGGAGGGACGTCTCGACGGTGTCTTCGTCGATGTAAGTCTGCGGGCCCGCGGCGGTCTTGCGTTTGCGTTGTTGTTGTTGTTGTTGTTGTTGGGTGTTGGAGGTTCGTTGGTCGTCGTTGTCGTCCGTTGGTTCGAGGCCGCTGCGTACCGCCGAGACGAATTGCCTGTTGCGGACATTGCGGTTTTTGCGCAGCCAGAGGGCCAGGCCCTCGATTAGGTAGATGATGGTGTCGTTGGGGAAGTGGCGCTTCATGCGCAGGACGTGGGATTCGAGGTTGGCGGTTTCATCGCCGAGGACGAGGTTGACGAAGTGGGCTGCTGGGACGACCACCATGGCGTAGTTTTCTCGCTCGATCCGCTCGGGGACGGGCTCCCAGTGGCCCAGCTCGCTGTTGTACCGAGAAGAGACCTTGCGGCGCCATTTGACCACGTTCTCGACGGGGCTTGGCCAGGCAGCGGAGTGGACATCGAGATCGCGGAGGAGGGTCGCAGCCTGCAGTTTGACGCTCTCGTCGAGAGTGGTGGGGAGGTCCACGATCATCTCCGGGGTGGCCACCTTCTTGTCCGTTCGAATCTTGTTCACCTCGGCCAGGGCGGCAGCCTTCGCTTTCTCCTGGACTCTCTCCTCCTTGGCTCTCTCCTTTTCTAGCCTCTTGCGTTCCTTTTCTGCTTCTCGCGCGGCCGTTTTCTCTTCCTTCTCCTTCGCTTTCTCGAGAGAAGTCTTCCTGGGCTCAGCCGGATTGGTCTTTGTTCCCACAGACTTTGGTTTCCGTGGTGGTTGAGCGGCAGTTGACACCGCAGGTAGTCTTGGCAAGGAATTGAACCTGTGCTTTGAGGTAGCTAAGTTGGTGATGTCCGGAAACTCGTCGTCAGAGACCTTCTCGGCGATGCAATCGTTGTCGGAATCATCATCCAGCGTGATTACTGCAGATTGGGTTCTCCGGAAGGACCGTGAAGGGTTCCTAGGTTCATCGTCTGCCGTGGCCGGAAGGGGAGCAGAGCTCGATATTGGATCCCACGCTGCCGCAGGCTGGGCCGGCTTTGCTAGACGGGAGACCAGCCCCGGAGAGCTGGAGGCGAAAGGGTCAATGTCATCGGCGATGACTGGCCGGTCATTAGACTTTGCGGGCTCGGGTTCTTTTTGCTGGGCAGAAGAGCTAAAGGGGTTATCGTCCAAGTAACTTGATGGCAGCGTCGCAGCCCGGTCGTTGACCCTCCCGGGTGGCTGTTTTGCTACCTGCGGGGAAGAACTAGCAAATGGATCATCGTCAAGCCAGTCTCGCCGAGGCTTTGGCTGCTCAGCGCTGAGACGAGGAGGAGCAGTTGGATTTGGATGCACTGGCCCGGACGCCCGAAGCGGTGCTGTTGTTTGTGCGGCTCGTACTGGCGCGCTGTCTGGGCTGCTGATGTTTACGCCCAGAGAATCCAGCCGGCGCCTCTTTGCGGCAGGTCCATCAACAGCTGTGCCCCTCTGTTGACGAACATTTTTGGAAGGGACGAGCTCGTCGTCTGAGACGAGCCAGACGTCGTCAGCAGCAGTTTGGGCGTTTGGCCGGCGATCTGAGTTTGCGGTCTCTGCGTCGGCTTCTCGGCGCCGGGAGAGTGCAGGCGAGAAGACGTCGTCTGACTCCAGATTCTCCAATAATGCCCTGGCTCGTGGGATAATTGGCGGCGGCGGCGGCGATGGCAGCCTCGCTCTCTGCGGTGGAGGAGAGCCCGCGTCGGAGCTGGAGAGGAGCGAGATGACTTCTACCGACATTGTGCCTGGAGTGTGTTGACGGCGTCTTTGTCAAGAGTCATTGCATGCATGTTACAGTGACGCTTGGTCCCGTCATTGTGCACCGGGGCAATCGCTCTGAGCGACGAGAGACGTGACCGTGACGGGAGGCGCGAAACAAACACAGTCTCACGTGACTCGGTAGATGCTCAGAAATTGAATACCGTGTGGGATACAGTGTCTGGTCTCCTTTTACAGTATTTCACTTTCACAGTTTTGGCTCCTCCTTCATCAATCCTCGCTTCTTCCCACCTGTGTCTCGGCAGTTCCGCACGTGGTCTTCGTGGCCCGCAGACCAGACCGCTCCCGTTCGGCCTCCGTTTGTCTACTTGTATGTAGGTCGACGAAAGACTTGCCTGAACTTGCCCAGGTTGCGATCGCCTTCCGGACCGATCGTCGTGGTGGATGTCTCGGTCTGGCCTAGCGCGCGCACGGCCCATGGGATGCCTCCAGAGGCCCTGAAGGCCCGTTTTGGCATCGAGAAACCACGCCTGGCTGGTTCGGGCCAGGGGCGTTTGCGAGGCGCTGCTTGTGGAAAGAGGAGGGGCATCGCCAGGGCGCTCGACATTTGCTGTGTAACACGCAGCATGGAAGCACCGGCTGAAGGACGCGTCTGTGCCGCCCTCTTCTCGGATCTCACTCGCGGACTGGGCCGTCGCCGGGACTTGTCGTCCCATGTCCCGCAGATGCTCAGATGAAGCCCTCGCATAAAGGTCAGGGCGTGCAGCTCCGTCATGCAGCAGGGTTGCTTCGGACCAGAGCCCCATGGGTTTTCAAGTTTCCCAATGGCGGCGGTCGAGCACGACGGGTTGCATTTGGTTTTGCCCCGCGATCCCTCAGAGGGCCGAGCTGGACGGCGATCCTCTCTGCCACTGGTCACGGACGATGAGGGTACGACTATCGACACTCAGTCCGTCAGGTCGGTTGTGTGCGACATGTGATCCTCGTGCGCCCTTGGTATGCATCCCCCGCGGGACGAGACAGGAGAATCCGAGACTCCAAGCAACCCGGATATCTGGGACCTCAGTTTCCGAGACTGCGGGCGCAAAGAGTGTCGGATATCCACGTGCTCGAGGGATCAGTTGTTTGAACTTTGAAGACGACGGGGAAGGGTCCGCTGTGGAGGTGTGGTGCGCACTGGCCGCTAGTCCCGCTTGGGCAGCCCATGCCCGTCGCTTCGACGAACCGAACCCCGGACTGGCTGCATCCAGGGCCCACCAGCACCCCTCCACATGCAATCCATGCCCGGTGTTTGCAGCGACCGCCCTCTTCCAACCACTGAGAGCTCCCAGCAGCCAGCACTTCCAATCGCGACAAGAGCCGGCAACCAACTGCGCGCAAACCCTCCTTGGCCGTGCATTTCTTTTTTTCATTCTTTTTCCTGCCTGCGGTCCACCACTCTGTTTGCCGAAGGCGACCCAAAGGAGCGGATTGGACTCTGAGCTGCCGCCTCTGGCCACTGGAAACTTGGAACAGCATCGCAATGCAGCACAAAAGGAATCCCAATCCTTAGCCAGCGGAGTCAGACCTGGAAGTTGGGGTTTAGCTTCGATAACTTTATCCCGAGGCCAGGCCCAGGGGATCCCAAACTACGCCTTAGCGCAGCTTTCAGGGGATGCGTTTGTAATTTGCGCCACCCCGGTCGGTGCAATCAAATAAACAAGGGGAGGGCCCCAAACGGCCGCCCAGGCGTTGAAGCATTTTCCCCAAAAAATACCCGCACCCGAGAGTCGAGACAGGAGAATCCTACATCTTGGGGAGAAGCAGATGACGCCCCTATGCGCCCAGGCATAAACCCTATTTTCGCGGGGTCATTGCTGCCGAAGTCTGCCTCGGGGCATTGAAGAGACTCAATCAGCCAGCGGTTCGTCCCGTCGATCGCGCCTGTCCCGCGATTTTCCCTGTGCAGGCGCCCACCTCCGGCGGAAAAAGGCCACGGGCCAGTCCCACCGCGCCGGCTCATCTCGACCGAGTCGCGGCCCCTTAACAAGGTCCACGCCCGCTCACACCCGCCGCCGCCGACATGGCGAGCTCACCACCAGCGTCGCCCGGCACCATGCCTCCGCGGCCCATGAGCGCCATGATCCGCCCGGCGCCGAGGAGCAACAGCCGCATGAGCATGCAGAGCAGGACCGGCGGAGGAAGTAGGGCGTCGGACGAGGACACAAAAACCGCCGTCAAAGTCGGTGAGTACAGTACAACGGCATCGGGCTAGCAGTTTGGCGCGTGTCACAGCTCTCCGGACAGCTGCATTCTGACGTTTCGTTTTCTAGCGGTTCGCGTCCGTCCACCCTTGCAGCCGACCGACCCGGGCTACGAGCTTATCCCCCAGCGCTTCCAGCGGTCCATGGTGCAGGTCCAGTCGCCGACGAGTCTTGCCATCGATTCGCCCCAGGGCCGCAAGCTGTTTGTCTTCGACAGGGTATTCACACCCGATGTCGACCAAGCCGGGGTATGGGAGTACCTCGAGGAGTGCATCAACGCCTTCACTCAGGGGTACAATGTCTCCCTTCTCGCCTACGGCCAGTCCGGCGCCGGCAAGTCGTACACGATGGGAACATCGGGTCCTGCCGAGCAAGAAGACCCCGAAGTCATGGGTGAGTGACCTCTGCTGCTGGGGAGCGCAAGGCTTCTGCGTTCTTACTAACTGTCTCTGTCAGGCGTCGTCCCGCGCGCCGCAACTGCGCTGTTCGAGCGGTTGGAGGGGCCCAAGAGGAACCCCAACCGGAGCTCCATGTCCCAGCTCCGCACTCCCGCGCGCTACTCGGCGCAGCCGGCCAGCCTCACCCAAGCCGAGAAGAACTGGACGCTACGCGCCTCGTACGTCGAGATCTACAACGAGCAGCTGAGAGACCTCTTATTACCAGAAAATGTTCCGGCACACGAGCGAGGCACCGTCACCATCCGCGAGGACGTCAAGGGCAACATCATCCTCACCGGCTTGCGACAGGTCGATGTCAACTCGGCCGAGGAGCTGATGAACGTCTTGAACCAAGGCTCGACGCTCCGCCAAACCGATGCGACAGCCATAAACGCCCGGTCGTCGCGCTCTCACGCCGTCTTCAGCTTGAATCTCGTGCAAAAGAAGAGCAAGCTGCAGACGGCCCAAGGCGCCGAGAAGCGCTTCTCCATGCCACTAGAGGGCCTGACTGGGAGCGAGACGCTCGTGACGACCGACAGCAAGATGCACTTTGTCGATTTAGCCGGCAGCGAGCGCCTCAAGAACACGGGCGCGCAGGGCGAGCGGGCCAAGGAGGGAATCTCGATCAACGGGGGGCTCGCCGCGCTCGGCAAGGTCATCTCGCAGCTGTCGTCTCGGCAGGCCGGAGCCCACGTGTCGTACCGGGACTCCAAGCTCACCCGGCTGCTCCAGGACTCGCTGGGCGGGAACGCCATCACGTACATGATTGCCTGCGTAACGCCGGCCGAGTTCCACCTCAGCGAGACGCTGAACACGGTCCAATATGCGCAGAGGGCCCGAGCGATCCAGAGCAAGCCGCGCATCCAGCAAATCGAGGAGGGCGACAAGCAGGCCATAATCGACCGTTTGAAGGCCGAGGTGGCATTCCTGCGGGAGCAAATCCGAAGTGCAGAAAGGGGCGGGGGTGAGCGCCGGATCCTGGCCCCCGGCGAGAGGTCCGAGCGGCAGAACGAGCGGGAAGTCGAGCTCCAGAACCGCCTGCTGGACTCGGAGGAAAATTACAAGGCCCTGGGCCAGCGCCATGCAAAGTTGATTGCCGAGATGGCAAAGGCCAGGGATAATGAGATGGCTGAGAATCAACACCATGACGAAAACGCCGAAGACAGCGCCACCGAGCGACTGAACCGGTCCAACAGCTTTGCCCAGGCTGTGGAGCAGGTCGTCCTGGAGTACGAGAAGACGATTCAGTCGCTGGAGCACTCGCTCGCCAGTACCCGGGCTACCCTGGCCATCACCGAAGGATCCTTGCTTGAAAAGGAGACAAAGTGCGCATACACCGACACCATCAACAACCAGCTGCAATCGAGGCTGCAAAAGCTGATGGACCGCGAGGCGAGCACCGAAAACTACCTGCACGACTTGGAAGCCAAACTGGACGGACACACCTCGGGCGAGGAGAAGAATGCGACTATCATTATGGAGCTGCGCAAGGAAATCACCCGCGTGCGCGAGAATGAGGCGACGTGCGAGGACTACATCTCGACACTCGAAGAGCGCCTCGCCGAGGCCGACCAGGACGCCGAGCTGATGCAGCGCGAGATCGACAGGCTGGAGCAAGTGGTTGAGCGGCAGCGCAGCCTCGGGAAGCTGGACTCGCTCTTGTACGAGCTCGACAACATTCAACAGGATGCGCCAGCCGCCGAGGCCGAGACCGGACTGAGCAACGGCGCAGGCCATCGGCGCACAGCCAGCCGCAGCATTGCCGAGCACTCGCGCAGCCAGAGCCATGTTAGCCGACACAGCCAGATGGAGGAGACCATCCCTGAGAGCGGAGAGGAAGATATTCCCGAGGAGGTCGAGGAACCGGCCGAAGAAGAGAATGCGGCCGCAGAGGCGACCGCAGAGGCGACCACAGAGGCCACAACGCCCAAGTCTTCGCACGCCCACCTGGCAACAGAGAACCGCGAGGCCGAGTATTCCGCCAGCCCAGCGCAATCCAAGTTCGTCGCCGATAAGCTCGACACGGTCACTCAGGAGCTGCTTGGTCTGCGCGTCGAACACGAGTCGACGCTTAACGAGTACGACCTCCTTCAGGCCAAGTATGACGAGGCTCTCCGCGCGCTGGCAGAGCTGCAGGATGTGGTGGACGAGTCGCGGCACCCGCAACGCCCACGGGATTCGATGCTCTCGGTGGCTTCGCCGCTCCAGACGAGGCCGCACTCGTTCATATCCGATGCCAGGACCAACGACACAAAGGACGGCGCGCACCTTTCATTGAAATCGCTCTCATCCGAGTTGTCTTCCGCCATGGACTCTCCCGCTACAACCATGGACACGTCCGATGCCGAGACCGCGGTGCCCAGGGCCGGGGAGCCTGGCTCTTCGCCAGCCGAGCCCGCCAACTCCGATGTCCTGGTTTCGGAGGTCGAGAGACTAAAATCGCTTGCTGCCGAGAGGGAGTTTGCTGAAAAGGAGCTTTCGGAGCGGTACGCCCAGCTGGAGGAACAGCACCAGCACACTCTCGACATGGTCGAAGAACTCAAGACGGAGGTCGCCAAGGCCCAGGCCGCCAATACCGAGGCCTCGTCGCCAAAGGGTAACGCTCCGGTGATCCGCCGCAAGTCCAGCCAGAACGTCATGATTATCGACCGCGCTCACCGGTCGTTTGCATCCCTGCGGAACATTGCTGCCGAGAACTTCGAGAACCAGCCGGATGTGATGCAGAACTTCGAGCTCAACCTCAACGCCGCCATGCACGAGCTCCACTCCCGGTCGGAGCGGATCCAGGAGCTCGAGGCAGACGTTGCGACAGCCAAGAAGGAGATGGAGACAAAGATGACCATCATCTCTGGGTTAACGCGCGAGCGGTCCAGCTTGAAGGCGACGTCGCCTATGGATATGGCCATGGTGTCGACCCTCCGGGAACAGCTCGAGCAGAGCGAGAAGCGGATGAGGGACATGCAGGAGGCGCATTCCGCGCGGGAGAGGGAGCTGGAGGGGCAGCTGGCCGAGCTGCACGAGTCGCTGAAGGAGGCGACGCTTGCTGCGGAGAAGGCCACGGCATCCGCCGAGGCGGCCGTTGAGCTCCAAGAGTCGATGAAGCAGGCTTCCCTTGCGGCGGAAGACTCCGCTACGGATCCCAAGGAGGCCTCCGAACTTCAGGAGTCGCTCAAGCAAGCCACCACTGCGGCGGAGGAGGCCGCGGCATCTGCCAAGGTGGCTTCCGAGGAGTCGGCGGCTCAGATCGAGCTGCGGGAGAAGAAGATCTCGGAGCTCGAGTCCGAACTTGCCAGCTGGGAAGAGAGGCACAGCACAGCCTTGCAAAGTATGCGCGACGCGGAAGAGCAGATGGCCAAGACGATCGGGGAACTCGAGGCCCAGGTTGCTTCTGTTTCTGGACAGCTTGCCGAGGCTGAGGCTGAGCGGAAGCAGCCTGAGGACGAGGAAGCGCTCAAGGAGGCCGAGGCCAAGCAGAAGAAGCTGGTCGACTTCTTGAGGAGCGAGATCGACGAGTACAAGGGCATCATCAACAGCAACCAGTCCAAGGTCACCGAGGTCGAGCAACAGCACAGGGCGACCACGAAGCTTCTCGAGATGGCCGCGCACGACCGTGACGAGGCCGCGAGCGGGCTGGAATCCCACAAGGAACTGGTCGCCAAGCTGGAGGCCCAGATTGCCGACCACGAGCAGACCCTCAAGGCGCACCAAGACAGCCTGGGCGAGCTGCAGTCGAAGCACGCCAAGGATGTGGAGGAGATGATGGCCTCTTCGAAGGAAGACCTGGAGTCGCAGCTGGCGGCCCTCAAGTCGGAGCATGCCGACCGTATCGGTCAGCTCGAGGGCGATCTGACTGAGGCGCGCGAGGACCTCATGAAGGTTGCCACGCAGGTCGCGTTCGCCCTCGGCCTGGACGTCAGTTGTGAGAAGATCTCGGAGCGCATCGAGGAGCTCGTCTCGTACCAGAAGGCCCTTGCCCAGGAGCAGGAGAAGAGGGCAGAGCTCGAGAACCACGTGGTGGACCTGTCCAACATCAACGACACGGTCATGCGCGACCTCGAGACTGTCCGGGCGAGCCTGAACGAGGTCCTCGAGGCGGAAACCGCCAAGGCAAAGAGCCCGTACCCTGTCCAGGAGCAGGTCGCCCTGGTCAAGAAGAAGGTGGTGGACCTTGAGACCAAGAACAAGAAGAACTCGCGGCTCGTCGAGGAGCTCGAGGACCAGCTGCAGAGCAACTACGACCAGGTGCAGATGGCGAGCAACCGCCTGTCAACACTGCAGATGGAGCGGAACGTCCAGCTGGAGGAGGTCAACGCCGCCAAGATCAAGCTGCAGTCGGAGCTGGAAGCCATCCGGGAGGAATACGCCTCTCTCCAGGTATGTTTGACCGTTAACCATGTCCAGTCTCTCACCCCGGCCACTAACACACCCCTCTAGGCCAAGGTCGACAGCATGCACACCACCGAGAGCCCGCAGCGCTCCAACTCGCTCACGGGCCAAGTCCGCAAGAGCTCCTCGGTCGCCTCCCTGCCCTCCCCACCACCCGCCATCCCTCTCCCCCCGCTCCCCAACGGCACCTCCGGCTCCAACCCGGGCACCACCTCCCCGACCCCGCGCCCGCCCAGCAAAGACATCGGCGGCACCTCCTCGGCCGCAGCAGTCGGCATCATCCAAATCCAAGAAGACCAAGAAGCGCGCATCCGCCTCATTGAGAAGCACCTCAAAGCCGAGAAGCAGCTGACCACCACCCTCGAAGAGGCCCTCACGGATCTGGAGCGGCAGCAGAACGCGATCCGGTCCGACTGCGACGCGTGGCGGCGGCGCGCGGGCGAGCTCGAGGCAGAGCTCAAGGAGCTCAAGGACAAGCCGCAGCAGGATAACCGGTGGAGTCTGCAGCAGGTCGAGGAGGAGCGGCGCAAGCGGCGGGACGCCGAGATTGCGCGGGCGCATCTGGAGGAGCGGATGAATACCATTGCTAAGAAGAAGAAGAAGGGGAGTCTGAACTGCTTTTAGGAGGGCGGTTGGGGCTGGGTTTTGGTTGGGGTGCTGGTGGGGGTTGGGGTGGTTGGGTTGGTGATGGTTTGGGAGGGGGGAGGACGGGGGGTGTTGAGGTGGTAATGATGGATTTAAGATGATGGTGGAGACGGAGATGAGTTCATGGTGGGCATGGCTTTTTACAGGCGGGCGGCATTCTTCTTTTTTTTCATTTGCTGCTGCTTCTGCTGCTGGCGAGGAAGGATTTTCTGGTTGACGACGATCTGTTTTGTCTTGTGTTTGTTTTTGTTGGTCTTTTTTTATTTCTTCTCTTCTTTTTTTTGATTCCCCTCAAGCTTTTGATTCCCCCTCACAGCCCAGCCATATGTTTGATGTGTCCTTGCCGTTGTTGTTGTTGTTGTTGTCGTCATCGTCGTCATCTGATTCCCTCTGGTGTTTCGTTGATGTTGGGACGCGGAAGTTTATATATTCCCCCTCTGCACACGCGCTTCTTCTCTTCTCTCGTCATTACTAGTAATGTCCCTGGCACTCACTGATGTATGTTGGCCTGTATGTACGTACCCTACCTAGCCCTAGTTGTTTAAAATCATGATGGATGTGGTTGGCTGTTTATGCTCTGGGTGTCTCGTAGACTTGTGACGTGGGTTTCAATGAGCAACCTCCCCGCCGTACGTATGTATGTGCGAAGTACGGTAACTTGGAACGGGTTACGATGGCTAAGCAAGCGTGTCAAGAATGGCCCGGAGACGACGGGCTGACGGGCAGACGGATGTCCAACATGTACGGTGGAGATCATTCCCTCGAGGAGATGTATCCACTTGACGGGTGTGGGAGTTGATTCCTTTCTACGAGTTGATTGTAGGCTCGTCCCGCAGAAAGAGACAGGTACTACCTGTACACGTGCTGTTGTATCCGTATAAGGGGGAGTATTAGTTGTATCCAGCCAGCCCTATGGAAAGTGAAAAGCAAGGAATCAGGGAGGAGTGAAGTCGGGCCAAGCGTTCGGACCAAGGGCTGGACAACGGCGTCGGCCTCGTCCCTCGGTCACCTGGGCACACGCCAGAACGGAAGTCGGATGCCCAGCCCAGCCGATGCAGGGATAGAGGCGCATTCGGTCTGGCGGGAACGGAGATCGCTCCTCGATGTTCGGGGCCCCGGATTGGATGACCCACCTCGGGTTTGGGGGAAAAGGGATGCCCCAGAGGCTGGCCGGCAGCAGGCCGTTCATCCTTGCTGGTCCATGCGGTGTTAACGTTATCGGGGGCGATCGCTGGAGATGGCGTGTCTTCCGGTAACTCTTCCTCCCCGGTGTAGCCCGAGGTGCCGGGCAATGGGCGCAGTGCTCAGCGTCTCTTCAAGCACTGCAGTGGCCGGCATAAGTGTTGCGTGGAAAGGCAGCAGCTGGAGTTTCCCGTTGTTTGAATCCTGTGGTGAGGTTGGGATCGGTGCGGGGGAGCCCTGAAGAAAACCAATCCCTGGTCGACGCCGAGCCTGGGCAGCATCACGCCCCGGACGCCGCCTTCGTCACTCCCAAGCATCGAGCCGGCAGTGGCATTGGCCAAGACGATCGGACTCGAGAGGGGCCACGCGGTGCCTTTTGCGCCGAGAGGATGGAAGCCGTTGGATCCAAAGAGGGCATCCTCACAAATTATTCTCATGTAGGTATCAGTACTTTGTCGAAGATGGTCTCAGATCCCCTCCCGCCGAGACCCTGGATGTTAGTACTTCGTCCCCAACTCCATGCTGGGTATTCCCGGTTCTAGCACGCCGCACAGAAGCGTCTCGACCGACCTGCAAACGCACTGTGCCTGTTTCAAAGCCAGGCATGGCTAGCTGCCCGGGCTCCTGGGGAAATCGAAAATGGTTGACGAGACCCTGAGCAGTCCCGCCTTGCGGGCACTCGCTGCACGTTGGGACCGCATGGGCAGGCGGTACCCAATGAGAGGGCACGTTATTAGCCAACCGGCCGCCCGCCGATGCCCCGTAACGTTAGATGCCCCGCAGACGCGGCGCGAACTAATTATTGCTTGGTCGCGGGGGACTGGAGCTTGATTTGACCGGGTTTCCCGCAGGTGGCCGACGACGCATGCCTGCGATCATGATAATCCCGTTCCTTTTTGCCGCCGAAGGAGGTTTCCGTTGTCATGGTGCCCCGTGTCGGATGCGATCCTCGTGGAATGGGATCGTGGCTTCCTCTGTTTGAAGAGTCGGAGACGCTCTTGCCCTAATACTTTTTGTTGACGCCAGGCAGCGGGGAGAAGCATGGGTACCTGGCGCTAGCCCCTCATCAAATATTCTCCCTTCCAGGTTGTGGAAACTGCAACGGGAGGAATCCCAAGACTCCAGCAAGTTGATGCTCTGCTCGGGGTGAGGGGTTGCCAATGTAACCTTCACCGGTGCAGCAGGCCAGCAGCGCACTGCAGCCTGGACTATCACCTTCCACAAAGTTTGCGGTTCAGTACCACCCTGTTTGAACAGCATCCTCACATCCGGGCAGCCTGGCGCATGTCCTTGGGGACGCCAACCCGTCTGAGCCAACTCATCTGAAGCACCTTGCTAGTCTCATCTGTATCTCAGACACGGTCGGTGCCCCACCCCTCGACCGCCCACGGCCAGCCGGGCTTCCAGGTTGCAAGCCAGGAAGACAACTCGTGAGAGCCCAACTATGCAGCCACAGTCTCAGGTTTATCAAAAGAAGCTTTATTCGCGCACATGCCCAGGCCCGTCTCAGCACTGCCCTCCCGTCCGGCTACACGGGCCCAGCTATGGCGACATTGGGGATGAGGTGGAGGGGCTCGCCGGACGGAGGGAAACCCACCAGCGCTTGCGCTTGGTTGATGAGCAACCCCACCATCCGGGCCGGAGCTGCCCCTAAGGTCAGGTACCGCTACCGGCACAATCGATGGGGAAAGTGAGGTGTCCACAGCCGCTGAGCTGCATCCTCATCCATGCAGGCTAGGTTGCCCGTCCAGTCCAGGCGCGTGTCGCTTCGATCGTCGCTGTGATAGTACAAAAGCGTGCCCTCCCCCTCGCTCCCCCCCTCTCGCCCGGCCCCTTGAATTGAAAAGCCCTCTCTCGCCCCCCTTTCCCCATCTCCTCTCCGCATCTTCTCCCCAGCCTTTGTGCGTTTGCAAACTCGCACGAAGCTTGCACACGTTGCCCCCGCGATCTTGGAGAAAAGCCGCTACCCCGCCATCCGCTCCAACCCCTCCGTCGCCGCCATCATCATGGGTGAAGACGCCGCCAAGGCCCCTGTGGTGGCCGAGGCTCATGAAGTCGATACTTTCCGTAAGCTTGGACACTCCAGGGCATCATCCGGCCACTGGATGCCAGTTGATGGCCCAGGCAAGGGGATTAGGAAAGCTGACGCGACATTTCTCCTCCAGACCCCCCGCAGAAGATGCTCGAAAGTACGTTCCATGCTCTGCCGTGCGCCAAGATGAGATGCAGTCAGATGGGCTGCGGGGCATCTGGACGAAGGGAAGAAGAATAAGAATGGCAGGCTAACCAGGATGCGACAGAGCACCCGAGCAAGCCTCACTTGAACGGTACGCAACCCCTGACCCACCCTCCTTCGTCCGCCCTCCGCGACCGGCGCCTCGGGTAATCTTCCCGCTGCGTGGGCATGGCGCGCTAACAAAGTCCCCCCTGCAGGTCTCGAGGACTACCAGAAGCTCTACAAGGAGTCCATCACAGAACCCACCAAGTTCTGGGGGCGGCTGGCCCGCGAGCTGCTGACCTGGCACAAGGACTTCCAGACGGTGAGCAGCGGCTCGCTCGCCAATGGCGACGTCGCCTGGTTCCTCGAGGGCGAGCTCAACGCCTCGTACAACTGCGTCGACCGCCACGCCTTCAAGGACCCCAACCGCGTCGCCATCATCTACGAGGCCGACGAGCCCACCGACGGCCGCACCGTGACCTATGGCGAGCTCCTGCGCGAGGTCTCGCGCGTCGCCTACGTCCTCCGGGACATGGGCGTGCGCAAGGGCGACACGGTGGCCATCTACCTGCCCATGGTGCCCGAGGCCCTCGTCGCCCTCCTTGCCTGCGCCAGGATCGGCGCCGTCCACTCGGTCGTCTTTGCCGGCTTCTCGGCCGACTCGCTGCGCGACCGCGTCATCGACGGCCGGTCCAAGGTCGTCATCACCTCGGACGAGGGCAAGCGCGGCGGCAAGTTGATCGGCACAAAGAAGATTGTGGACGACGCCCTCAGGCAGTGCCCCGACGTGACGGGCGTGCTCGTCTTCAAGCGCACCGGCGCCGACATCCCCATGACCAAGGGCCGCGACGTCTGGTGGCACGAGGAGGTCGAGAAGTGGCCCGCCTACATCGCGCCCGAGCCCATGAGCTCCGAGGACCCGCTCTTCCTGTTGTACACGTCCGGCTCGACGGGCAAGCCTAAGGGGATGATGCACACCACGGGCGGCTACCTCCTCGGCGCCGCGGCCACGGCCAAGTACGTCTTCGACATCCACGACGGCGACCGCTTCTTCTGCGGCGGCGACGTCGGCTGGATCACGGGGCACACCTATGTCGTCTACGCGCCCCTGCTCCTCGGTGTCTCGACGGTCGTCTTCGAGGGCACCCCAGCCTACCCCAACTTCTCGCGCTACTGGGACATCATCGAGAACCACAAGGTCACGCAGTTCTACGTGGCCCCGACGGCGCTGCGCCTGCTCAAGCGCGCTGGCGACCAGCACGTGCGCAACGAGATGAAGCACCTCCGTGTCCTCGGGTCCGTCGGCGAGCCCATCGCCGCCGAGGTCTGGAAGTGGTACTTTGAGGTGGTCGGCAAGGAGGAGGCCCAGATTGTCGACGTACGTTTTCTGTCTTGCCTGCGTACACTTGATTGCTCTCGTTTCTGACTCTTTGTGTGTTGCAGACATACTGGCAAACCGAGACCGGGTCCCACGTCATCACCCCGCTTGCCGGCGTGACGCCGACGAAGCCCGGCTCCGCCTCGCTCCCCTTCTTCGGCATCGAGCCGTCCATCATCGACCCCGTCTCGGGCGACGAAATCCACGGCAACGACGTCGAGGGCGTGCTGGCCTTCAAGCAGGCGTGGCCGAGCATGGCCCGGACCGTGTGGGGCGCCCACAAGCGCTACATGGACACGTACCTCAACGTCTACAAGGGTTACTATGTGAGTATTTGCAAGTCACGCTCTGGGGAAACCGCTCGACTAACCCGCGTTTTTCAGTTCACCGGTGACGGAGCGGGCCGGGACCACGAGGGCTTCTACTGGATCCGCGGGCGCGTCGACGACGTGGTGAACGTTAGTGGCCACCGGCTGTCGACGGCCGAGATCGAGGCGGCGCTGATCGAGCACCCGGCCATCGCCGAGGCGGCCGTCGTCGGCGTGGCCGACGAGCTCACGGGCCAGGCCGTCAACGCCTTTGTCGCCGTCAAGGACGGCAACGAGCCCTCGGACGCGCTCCGCAAGGAGTTCATCCTGCAGGTCCGCCGCAGCATCGGGCCCTTTGCCGCGCCCAAGGCCATCTACATCGTGCCTGATCTGCCCAAGACGCGCAGCGGCAAGATCATGCGGCGCATTCTGAGGAAGATTTTGGCGGGCGAGGAGGACCAGCTGGGTGATATCACCACGGTATGTCCCCACAATCACTTTTGCTGTCTTGGCCTTGCACTGACGTGGTCGACTTTTACTAGCTTTCGGACCCGTCGGTTGTCGAGAAAATCATTGCCGTTGTCCACGAGGCCAAGAAGAAATAAGGGCTGGGCGTATTTTTTTTTCCGTTGCGGATTGGGTCTGAGGGTGGGTGTACTATTAGGGTTATACCACTGCACCGTCTCTGCTGTTATGCCTGGGTCAGGGTATGATGATTCTCTCAGTTCGTTCAGGACTCGGACTTGGTTATCATTTGATGTTTTTTCTTGAAGCCAGTCCTCGTCTGCTTTGAGTACCCTTAGGTAGCGTTGGATATTTTTATGTTTGGTTTGTGTGGTTTAGTTATGCAAGGCTTCTTCTCAATTGATTTATCATCGTTTGGTGGATGCCTAAAAGTCCGTTCTTCGTCCAGTTGATTTTTGGTCTGAAGGATCACGATGGATCCGAAACATACGCCCTCCCTCGTTTGCGTGTTGTCAAGGGCGTGGCGGTGCCGCTGCCAGCCCCGTCAGCAACCAACCGGCAGTGTATTTTTTTCTGGGCGCCAATGCTGCTGCATGCATCTCTTTCACCGAGTCCGGCAGTTGCCCGTCGGTTGTCAATCGGGCGTTTGGAAGCTCTTCCCATGGCAACGGTCAGTCGGAGTTTGCAAAGGCTAGCTCTCGGGTTCGGCACCAAACTCCGGGAGCCAAGGCTCTCGAGCGACAATGGGACGCGTAACACTTTTTTGCCAATGCTTGCTGTGGTTCGCTGTGGGAGGTGCTTGGCGTTGGGGATGGGTGCGGGACGGGAGGAACATCACTCAGGCGGGGGGATGCCATGCTGGCGGAGGGGTTTTGAAGGGTTTTCAGATGATGATTCGGTGTCGCTCACTGGCAACGGGGAATCTCACTCAGCATTGCGAGTTGGGTTGAGTCTTGACCGTTCGGGATGGACGGGGAAAAGGTAAGAGGGGTTAAACTTAGGAGGATGTGTACCTACAGTGCGAAGGAGCAGCCCCTCGGAATTCGATGAGGCGCTGCAAACGCTGTGCGACTTGTCCGACTGTCTGCTGCAGAGTGCTGGCGGTGTTGGTTGCTCAAGGGTGTTTTTTCGGGCACCTCTCCCCTTTTTCCCTGCATCTCTACCTCCCTTTCCTGCAGCTGAGTTTGATGAAATATCCGTAAATACACTGCGTTCAAAAGGTCGGGTGCCGCAACCATCCTTTTGATGTCGTCGCTAAATTTATCGTCCCAATTCCCCGCTACGCTAGGCGGGGCTAGCGCCAGCCTTTCTCTGAATAAGGCAACGTCTTTTCCCTGCGGCTGGGCACCGTGTCAGTTGAGCCGACCTTCCTCGGCGCAGGGCTGGGCGTTTGGGGTGCGCTCCTGAAACCGAGACAAGCAGACTCGGGACGGCTCAAGCGGGTCGATACCTGGGCGAGGCCTCACTGTGTTGATTGTGGGGATATTTACCTAGATACGCAGGCAGTGCATTCTCCGGGTCTTGCGATGCAAAAACTCAATAATGTCAACCCTCGTCGACGGCAACAATCGATATTCTGATCCGCTGGCGAGCTGACACAAGAGGTTTCCTTGTTGAGTGGGTGTTCGAGTGGTTGTTCGAACCACTGCCCCGCAGCTGCTGACGCCTTACCCGCAGGCCCCTGGAGGCTGGCAGCTGCGTCACCAACGAGGCTCGCACGGTGGCCAGGTGCTTGGCGTGCATCTTTTCCTGGCCGTTCAACCTTCTTGGCTCCTGCTCCTCGGACGAGTGACAAACCGAAGCGCTCACACCCACCGACAAAACACTGTGCACTGCCACCACTTCCCTTCTCCCTCTCTTCAGCAAAAAGAGCGTACTTTGTTTGTGCCTTTCATTTGACCGACCTTCCTTCGTTTCTGCGACGCCCGCCCTGCAAAGTCGATCCATTCAGCAGAGATTACGAGTATCATACGATTATACCAGAATATTAACTGCGGGCTCGAGTACCTGTGCCTACCTCGCACCCTGGGTCGCATCCCTCCCATCTTTCGAGTCTTCGACGACACTCACTATCGTTGTCCCAACACACCGCAGGGGATGCAAAGGGCAGTGTTCGGGTCGTAGATGATGATTCTCAGCAAGGCCTTCGCGGCCGTTGTTACCGCTGCCGGCTTGCTCGTACACGATGCGATAGGTATGCCTCCCCAACTGCCGCATTCGTCCCTTTGTTCGCCGGCTGACAACCAACCACACCTGTAGCACACTCGGTGAAACGCAACCCATTGTCGTCCATAGCGCGGATCGACGACGCCGTAATACAAACGCCATCGCACCGCGTGCATTCGCACTCGTCCTTCGATGTCTCCTTCGTCATCTCCACCACCCAGCAGAGGGTCCGCCTGTCGCTAGAACCGAACCACGATCTCTTCGGCGAGGACGCGACCATCCAGATCCTCGGCGCCGACGGCTCCGTCCGCCGAGTCAAGCCCATCGATAGGCGGGGGCACCGCGTGTTCAAGGGCGACAGCTTTCTGCAGCAAGAAGGGGAGTCGGAGTGGAAGCATGTGGGCTGGAGCCGGATCAACGTGCACCGCGACGGCGACGAGCCCATCTTCGACGGCGTTTTCACCATCGCCGGAAACCACCACCACGTCCAGACGAAGACGACCTACAGTCAGACCGCGGTCAGCGGGGATCCGGATATTGACGATGTCGAGGACGAGTACATGGTTGTCTGGCGGGATACCGACATCCAGTCTTCGGGCCACGACGAACTGAAGCGCGACCTGAACGGCGCCGCAACCTGCGGCTCCGACAGCCTGCTGCACAACAGCCACGAGAACAACATCGTTTATCGGAGCATGCAGGAGGCGAGCCCGGACACGTCGTCTTGGCAGGTCAGCCCCAGGGCGCTGTTCGGACGCCAAACTGACACGACTTCTGGTGGAAACGGCGCTGGCGTGAACTTGGAAAACTCCATCGGCTCGACCGCAGGTTGCCCGACCACAAGAAAGGTGGCCCTGATCGGCATCGCCACCGACTGCACCTACACCAAGGCCCTCGGAAGCGAGGACGCTGTGACGAGAAACGTGATCCAGCTGGTGAACGCCGCCTCGCAACTCTACGAGAGCACCTTCAACATCTCGCTGGCCCTCCAGAACCTTACCATCAGCGAGGCTGACTGCCCGAACACGCCTCCAACGACCGCGCCCTGGAACAGGCCGTGCACAGACAGCGCCACCGTCGACATCCGTCTCAGCCTGTTTTCGCAGTGGAGGGGCCAGTGGAAGGATACCAACGCCTTTTGGTCCCTGCTGTCCACCTGC
This sequence comes from Parachaetomium inaequale, assembly GCA_033296685.1. NCBI lineage: Eukaryota > Fungi > Ascomycota > Sordariomycetes > Sordariales > Chaetomiaceae > Parachaetomium > Parachaetomium inaequale. The sequence goes on from MU854326.1 coordinate 64,419, forward strand.
GAAACCGGCCCTACGGTTGGTCTGGCGTGGCTCGGCGCCGTCTGCCAGGAGGGCTCATCGACGCGCGGTAACGAGACGAGCGCCTCCGCCAACGTCGTCGTCCGGACCTCGACCGAGTGGCTAGTGTTCGCCCACGAGACGGGCCACACTTTCGGTGCGGTACACGACTGCGACCCCACGACGTGCGGTGACGGGAGTGTCCAGAGGCAGGAGTGCTGCCCGCTGAACTCGGGCAGCTGCGATGCCAAAGCCCAGTTCATCATGAACCCCTCGACAGGCAACGGCATCACCCAGTTCTCCCCCTGCAGCATCGGCAACATCTGCAGCTTCCTCGGCCGCAGCCCGAACCGCTTCAGCTGCCTGTCCAACAACAGGGGGGTGACCACCTTCACGGGCGCCCAGTGCGGCAACGGCATCGTCGAGCACGGCGAGGACTGCGACTGCGGTGGCGACGCAGGCTGCGCCAACAACCCCTGCTGCAACCCCAGCACGTGCAAGTACACGACGGGCAGCGTGTGCGACCCGAGCAACGAAGAATGCTGCACCACCCAGTGCGGCTTCATGAACAACGGCACCGTCTGCCGCGGCAGCACGGGCTCCTGCGACCCGCAAGAAGTCTGCTCGGGCCGGTCCGCCGGCTGCCCCGCCGACGTGAGCGCCCCCGACGGCCAGTCCTGCGGCGGCGGCCTCGCCTGCGCCTCGGGCCGCTGCACCTCGCGCGACCAGCAGTGCGCGACCTTCATGGGCGCCGACACCACCACCTCCTGCTCATCCTCGGGCTGCGTCCTGTCCTGCCACTCGTCCAAGCTCGGCCCAAACCAGTGCTACATCCTCCAGCAGTACTTCCTGGACGGCACCCCCTGCGAGGGCGGCGGCAAGTGCTCCAACGGCAACTGCGTCGGCTCCACCCTCGGCCAGCAGATCCTCGACTGGATCAACGACAACAAGCAAATCTCCATCCCCGTCTTCGCCGTCGGCGGCGGCCTGATCCTCCTCGCCCTCATCAGCTGCTGCTGGAGCTGCTTCGCCCGCTGCAGAAGGCGCCGCAAGGCCGCCGCCGCGCCGCCCCGCGCAGGCTGGGGGAGGAACCCCTACTACGGCGCCGGCGGCGTGCCCCGCGGAGGTGGTGGAGGAAGCGGTGGCCCGCCGATGCGTCCCGGCGCCGCGTACGCGCCCATACCGCCGCTGCCGCACGGTGAGACGGGCACGGGCCCGACACCGCATCCCCAACAGCAGGGGCAGGGGCAGCAGTTCGAGCCGATGCGCACGAGGAGTTTCCGGTATGCGTGAGGACCGCGGTAGATGCATGCATGGATGGTGGTGATGCTGATGATTGATACCCCCCCCCCCAAGCGTTGTCTGTCTGGCTAGCGTGTGTCGGTTGGCTGTCTACCTTGCTGTGGGTGGTCTTTTTTGGGTATAGCCTTTTTGGGTATAGATGTCTGTCTCGGTTTGGTTTGGTTTGGTTTGGTATCGGTCGGGTGAGACTTGATTGCATAGCCGGCGTTTCTTCTTTTTTAGGCGGGATGTTTCGGTTTTGGTTTGGCGGGTATTGTTATACTATACTATCCTCCTGTCTTGTTTGTTGGGTTCGTCTCATGTTTCTGTAGCCAGCCCGCTTTGCGTCGTACGTATCCTGGTTTTGGGTATATATTTCGAATGATGATGACATATTCCTTGGGTTGGATATGCTGCGTCTGCTCTTCCTTGTATCTCGGAATAGACTCCTGGAGGCCCTTCTTCCGCTCCACCTGCTGAACGGCATTGCTGATTTTGTGTCTCAACCCGAGCCTCTCAACCTCGTGTTGTTAGGCTTTGTTACGTATGCCGCGTGTGGTTCAGCGTGGAATGCTTTTGATAGCTGGCCGGGTCCGGTGTATACATGTCGCGAGATACGCATCATTGCGACACAGGGGTACTGGGTACTGGTCGGCGGGGATGGAGATGTCATTGCTCTGTTGATCATGCTCTGTTGAGATCTCCCTGTCCCGTTGTTCCTCGCTCCGACCACACGGCCAGAGAAGTATCCCAGCCTCCCTTCTTAACTCAGAACAGGCCATTTCAAAAACGAAGGCTCACAGTCGCTGTACACTGAAATATCAAACCAACGCCTCCACTCGCAACTCCCCCACAACGGAAGTTCCCAACCCCATCGTCCGTCCGATGCCCCCTTGTCTATTTGTCCCCCCTCCTCCTCCGAGTTGCCGGCGGCGTGGACAGGAAGCCCGGCTCAGGCAGCTGCCTCTCATCCTGGGCCCGTCCCTCGTACAGAATCACCTCCTCCGACTCTCTGTCCTGACCCGCAACCGGTCCGGCGACTGCCGTGCTTGTCGAACCCGCAGTCGGTCCCGTGACTGCCATACTTGTCGACCCTACAGCCCCTCCGGTGACTGCCATACTTGTCGAACCTTCAGCCCCTCCGGTGACTGGCGTGTTTGCCTGTCTATTCACCGCCATGGTATTTGCCAGCAGGAACATCTGGCCGCTGCGGGCGAGGCCCCAGATGAGTTTGAGAGAGGTCTCGACGGGGCCGTCTAGCATGTGGGCCGCGTTGAAGGCGATGCAGTCGGCCGTCTCGTAGGTCAGGTAGAGTATCAGCCATATGACTGCCAGCCAGAACAGGATGAAGAGTCCTGCCAGGGCGAGGGGGAGAAGGAAGACGTCGAGCGTGATCAGCACGCACCAGGCCGCTGGGGAGAGGGTGATAATTTGCCGGCGCTGTTGTTGATCTTGTTGGGTTGTTTGGGTTACTCGGGTGACTCGGGTTATGACGTGGCGAACTCTATGTACGGTGGTGCGCATAGTGTCCCGTGCCTGACCCGGGAGACGGGCTGCTCGGACGATGGTGGGGATTTCGGTCCGGAAGAGCTGGATGTTGCGCAAGGTGACAGTGAAGGAAGTTTCGGTTGCTTGGAGGTCAAGGCCCGGGATGCGGAGGCTTAGCAGGCGGCGGAAAAAGGCGAACATGATGTGCTGGTGTTCATTGAAGAGTCCAAGCAAACCTAGTTGGCGCCGGCTCGGGGGTGATGGTCTCGACGGGGGTGCGAGAAGGCAGAGTGGGTGGCGGTGTGCTCTGCTTCCTCTTCGTCGTAGCCACAGAGCATCTTGGTGAAGTGAAGGCGTGCAGCTGCGATGGTCTGGAGGGCTGTTGGCATGGCACTCTCTGCGTTTGGGGGAAGGCGGAACTCACGTCTCCTGTGGACTGGGCATACATCATGAGCAGCTCCGGGTTGTCGAGGAAAGCGACGGCTTTCTGGCGGCTCTCAGCCCGGGCAAAGTCCTCCTTCTCGACGCTGATGGCGTTGGAAGGAAGGTGTTAGCGAGACGTTGCACGCCATACAAGACGGGTCTCTTACCGGCCGCTGCCGAGGCGCAGCTTGGCCCCCGGGCCCGACTCGCGGTCGCTGAGGTTGCCGCCGTCGGAGCCATCGGCGGAGTTGTACGGGTCCTTTCCGCGTGCCTGCCGGTCTCGCATCTGAGCGGTAAAGTTGTCGTCCGTGGCCGATGACGATGCTGCCGAGCCGGAGCTCATGAAGGACTGGCTGAACTGGCTCCTTCCGGCGAGTGTGGCAGGATTCGGAAAGCCATAGAGCGAGGCTGGGGGATTGGCCGGAGGGCCGCCGGAAGACATCGACATGATGGAAGTGCGTCGTGGCAGGAGCTTCTCAGGCTGTTGTCCTGTTTTTTTCCCAGGCTGAAGAGCAAGGCGGTCATGGAAGGAAAGTGTAATAATGGGACCGGGAGTGAGTGCCTCAGCGGGCGACCTGAACGTGGAAGGTGGGGCTGGCTCCTTGCAGCTCGACGCATTGTGACGGCTCGGAACGGGCCTCTACAGGCAGTTGCACCTGCACCACCAGTTGCCACTCGGCTAGGCAGAGGCATCTGGCATTCCTCAAGAGCAAGCGTGGCCGTCTATTCAAAGAGTTGCAAGACGTCGCGAGGCACTCTCACGGCCATGACTATTGCAACGCTGGACGGACGGCCACGCGTGCCCTCCAGGAGTGCCAGAAGCCCCTCCAGCGGAGTGGCAACCAGTTGTGAACTGGAATGACTGTGAACCTGGCGCCTTGCTGGAAGTGAGGCGAGGCAACCGAGGGAATAATATAGACCATGACTTGGACAGATACTTCTCTTCAACCAGGGGTTGCCGCATCACAATATAGATAGCCACTTTATCGAAACACACCGCTTCCTGTTTCTCTCCCTTTCCCTGGGCTTTCCCCCCTCTTTTCCGGAGAAAGGAGGACTACGGGTCAGTGCATTAAAACACGGACAGACACTTCGTGGAAACCCACCGGTTCCGTTTTGGTCCGCGTTCTGTCTCTTCCCCCTCTTTTCATATTTCTCTCAGCAATGCTGCTGCGGGCTACCGTGCTATCAATGCAGGACGGGACGGGTTGGCCGTGGTTTGTTCGTATCAGGGAAACCTGGGTGGCTGCGCTGTGGTTGTGGAGCAGTTGGGTGTCACGAGAGTCATCTTCATAAGACAGCGGACAGAGAGTCATCGCCTGCTTGGCCGATGCGGAGGGTTAGCAGAGAAAGAAACGAACCGAGTCTCATTCCCAGCAACTTAGCAACCCTCCCTCAACCACCCTCCTTCACATCTCCCTCCAATCGACTCTCAGCTCTCCACAGCCAGCGCCTTCGCCCCAACCAACTTGGCCCCCTCCCCCTTCCCCTCGGTCGTAACCACCCAATACTCGATCCTCACCCCGTCTCTCGCAACCCGATACACCCGCACATCGTTCCCCTGCCCGGCCTCCCTGACCGCGTCCACAATCTCGCCATACTGCCCATTCCGGTCCCAGTCCACCGGATCCATAATCTCCACGTCGGCATTCTTCGGGTCCCAATGCTCAATCAACCCAGCAAACTCCTCTGCCCACCATCCACGCATATTAGCAACCCGCCAGTCACAAAACGGGAGGGAAAGGAAGGAAAAACAGGAACCTACCCTCATCAGGCAACCCCCGCCCCGCCTCATCCCACCCAAGCGCAACCGCCTCAAACGGCTCGTCCGCCTCACTGACATAAAACGCATCCCCCTTGCCACACACCCGCCTAATCGCCTCGGGCACCTCGACCCCTTCCTGCGTCGTCCTAAACTTCTTCTTTACTCCCTGGCCCTGGGTCTTCGCAGCAGAAGCAACCCCCTTAGACGGGTCCTCATTCGCCTTGTCCAGAAACGCCATGTAATCCTGCTCCGAAGAAGAAGCCATCGTATTATCTCCACCTTCTTCTCCTTGCTTTCTCGACGTGGTCGTTGTAGTAAACCCTCGTTTTATTAGAGAAGGTGAGGACGGTGTGCCGCAGTAGACTGCTCTCGCGGTGTTCGACGCTCGAGAAGGGCGAGCTGTTTGCGGTAGGGGAGATGGTGAGGGGAAGCGCTGGGTGGTGGACTTCGCCGTCGAGACGCTGCAGGGTTTGCTAATATGGCGGTTGCGAAAGAGTCGAAGGGGTTCTACTAGCAGTTGTTGTTGCCGTAGAAAGAATGATGGGGGAAAACGACGACAAAGACGTGCGACCATGGTGGAAGGGAGGCCTTTCAAGGTGCGGCGTGCAGGGTTGGGCGACGATGATGTAACCTCTGCTCTGCCATGGATTTCGGCCAGCATCGGCGGGGCACTAAGCTCGCTGATTGGGTGGAGTCAATCTGGGCTTCTTGGGTGGGTGGAACAGGGAAGCCTCCAATATCAGAAACCTCGATAGCACAAGTTGCAAGTTTATCACAGAGCAGCAGTCAATGGCAATTGGTTCATTTTCCCATTCCTCTCATGCAGCCTTTACTAAGGTAAGCGTTAAACGCTAAGAGAATTCCGTAACCCGACCCAAAGAGCAACGAGACCGTGACACCAATGCCATTGTAAACCGAGAAAAGCAACAAGAAACTGGCCCGCCTTATGCGCTGGTCTCCAGGTCCTTCTTGAGCGTACCCTGGTACTGCTTCTTCTCGGCCGGGGTCTGGAAAGCACCGTGGCCGAACTCGGACGAGGTGTCGATCCATTTGAGCTCGACCTTCTCGAGAGCCCTGCGCGAGGTGTGGATGAACATGGACTTGCGGAGAGTCATGACGCGCTTCTTGACACCAGGAATCGAGCCCTTGACCATGACGAAGTCGTTGTTGACCTCGCCGTAGCGAACGAAGCCACCCATGCTGTGTAACCCGTTAGCAATCATGTTTACCCGAAACTCAATGTAAGCCAGACGTACGGAGTGATCTTCTTCTTGGTGACATCGATCTCGGTGGCGGCGTTGTCGTCGGCATCGCCCTTGCCGATGCGGTAAACCTTGTGGTTGACCGAGGTACGGTGGTGGTAACCCATCTGACCAGCACGGGCAACAGTCCACTGGACGTGGGACGGATGCCAGGCACCGATACAGGCGACCTTGCGGAGACCCTTGTGAGTCTTGCGCGGCAGCTTCTTGGTGCCCCAACGGGCGGTGACACCGGAGAAGCCGTGGCCCTTGGTGACGGCGATGACGTCGATCATCTCGTCCTTCTCGAAGATGGAGTCGATCGAGACGGGCTTCTCAAAGAGGCCGTGGCCGAACTCGACCTTGTCGGCGACGGAGCCACCGTTGATCTGGATCTCCATGAGGTGGGCCTTCTTCTGCTTGAGGGGCGTCTTGCGGATCTGGGTGTGGGCCAGGACGCGGACGACGGTGCAGTACTTCTTGATGCGCTCGAGCTCGCGGGTGATGGAGGCGCCGCTGTTCTCCGAGTGCTTCTTGGCGTACTTGGTGAAGGCCTTCTTCTTGCTCTTGTACCAGTTCTTGTAGAAGCGGCGCTTGACCTCGTCGCTCAAGTGCTCAGCCCAGACGGTGGTCAGGGAGCGCAGGCCACGGGGAGTCTCGATGTACTGCGCAGTGTTAGACAACCGGGCTCCTCTTCATCCTCGGCTGGACAGCAATGACTTACGCCAACCAGACCCACAACCATCATCTATAAAAGATGTTAGCCATTGACACAAAAAGAGCCAAGCGGGCTGAGTTGCGCGTACAGGTGGGGTATCAATGATTGTCACAGCCTCCACGACCTCCTTCTTGTGCGCCTTGGCACCCGGACGGTCGAGGTCGCGGACGATCGTGGTCATGCCGGCCTTGTAGCCCATGGCGGCCGTCAGGTGGACGGGCTTCTTAGCGTCGTCCTTGGGGAAGCTGTCATCACACCACCAGTCAGCTTCCAATCTCTTGAAAGACGCACAATATCGGTTTGAGATCGGGCGAGGCAATGGAGGTTTCCACTTACGACTTGACCTTTCCCCTGTGGCGGGCGGCGCGCTTCCGCGGCAGGTACGCCAGAGAGCCATGGCGAGGGGCCTCGTACTCTGTTGATCGGTCAGTCTCAGCTGCTCAAAACAGAATTTCCTTGCGCTTGAATGCGGTAATGCTCGATCTCGGAAAGCCGCTCGTGGGTAGCTGGGCGGCTCGAAATTTGCTCGCATTGACGATGAAGCGACAGGGTAAAGCGTCTGGGGCCTACTCACTCCGGTGAGACATGGTTGCTGATGTCGCGGTTGGCGTGATGTGTGATGGAAAATCCCCCAGGTCCGGCCACGAAGAAAAAAAGGCGTAGGAATTTGGAGTTGGATTTTTGTGTGAGATGGAGCTTGGGGCTCGGACCAATCGCAGCGGAGCCCTAACCTGAATTTGCGGCTGGAAGTGGGCCGGGAATTTTCGCAGCGAGGAGCCGCTGAGCACGTGACATGGATTTTGGGCGGGGTTTGCTTTTCAACCTTCAACCGAGTGATGCGAAGTTGGAAGGCATCTCTATCTCTCTTTTCTGAGAACGAATATCTCTCAAAGTCGTCCTACGAGCACGAGAGAACGGGTCAACACAAAAATGTTCTGAATAAAGCTATCTGAGTGGACAGGAAAATATTCCGGCACCTGGAAACCGCCGTCTACCACAAGGCTACATGATTCCGAATAAGCGGCTTTTCCACAATCCATGCCGTCGACGATATTCCATAATCCCACACGGACTTGGCCAGCCAGTTCAAAGCCGGAATACGGCCTTGACTGGGCTGCCAGCCGCTCCGAAAGAGCAAAAGGCTTGATCCATCATGTATCGCTTACCAAACGCAGTAAAAAAGGAAAGGGGGAACATAGAAATGCGATGGGCGGATGACGGCCACCGTAGATGAGAAAGCCAGGGTTGCGTGAGCGTGACTTGATATAAACCTCGAAACAGATAAATGGCGGCCAGGGAAAACGGCCGGGACACCATCACGGATCGTACCGTCCATGAAAGCCAACGACGGGCAGGAACCAGGCTACCCGCGTTGACTCTGCGTGTCGGTCACAGCTCCTAGTTGCCATTCATGCTCGCGGTCGTGGGCGTTCCGTTCTTAACCTCGGCGGCCGCCGCGGAGCCCGGGCCCGAAGAGGGGCCTGGCACAATGCCCGCCTTCTTGTCTTCCTCGCCGCTGTCGTCGTAGTTTTCATCCACATCCATCGTGCGGGCGGCCCTCTCAGGCTCGCTGACGATGGGGGGGTGGGCAGCGGGAGGGTGCTCCATCCGTCGCTCCTCAGGACCCGATTGGTATTCCTTCTTCGCTGATCCCGGCTGAGAGCCCGGGGCTTCGTGCATGAGGCCCTGCATGGCGGATGGGCCCTGCTGCATGGGCGGCAAGTGCGCAGCAACCGAGTGAGACTGCGGGTGGTGGGCAGCGTCAGAGGGGTGGTAACCTTCGTTGCCATGGCGCTGTTCGTCGGCGCGGCGCATCTCGTCAGCCCGGCGCTGCTCTTCGGCCCGTCGCGCATCCTCCATGCGCCGCTCATCAAAGCGCCTAGCCTCCGACGAGTTACGGCGGTACGGCTCGAGACGAGGCGACGTGGACGGGCGGCGGTGGCGGATGTCTTCCATGCGCGCTCGGGTTTCCTCGGTCGAGGGCTTCTTCACTTCCCGCTCATCTTCCCACTCGCGCATCCTCTTGGGGCCAACCGAAGGCGGACGAGGGTCGTGCTCCCGATGGAGAGCCGCATCCGAAGGCATGCCGGGCTGTGGCGGGAGAGGAACACCAGGCTCGGGGCCGTGAGGGCCTGCCTGTTCAGGATGCGCCGGGTATGGGGGCTGGTGCTGCGGATAGGCCGACTTGGGCGACGGCATCCGGTTCTCATGCATGGGCGGCCGACCATCATTTCGGGGACTGCCGGTGCGATACGGCATCAGCGGGTTCGCGGCAGCTTGACTCGGGCCAGGCCCTGAGCTAGGCTGGAGCACAGCGACCGGGGTGTGGCCCCCGTAGTTCGGGTTCCTGATGCGAGCAGGCTGCGATCCCTGGGGCGGCTGCTGGGATTGCTGGAGCGGCGGCGGCGGCGGCGGAGCTGCGTAGTGGGCTGGAGGCGGGGGTGAGGGGCCCCGCCTGAGTTGCTCGGGTACCCTGTTGGCCTCTTGATATGGCCTCATTTGCTGCTCCGGCTGCGGGCTGGGCGGTCGTTGACCGGGGCCAGTCGGCCCACGAAACGGCTCACGGTCGGCGGCAGCGTAAGGGTTCCGCGGCTGTGGGGGAGGATTGATATCAGAGATTCTGCCTGCCCACGAGTTCGGCCCAGGGCCGGGAGCACCGCCGTTAAGCATCGGCTGCGGCGGCTGCGGCGGCGCACCAGACCCCGAGCCAGCCCACTGTGGTCCCGGAGGCCCAACGGCGCCAGCGGCTTGGTAAGCCTGAGGATGAACATCAGTAGGCATCGGTGCCTGCCCCGGCGCGGCGCCACTGGTTTGCCCGTTGCGAAGCAGCTGCAGCCGGGTCTTGATGTGAGGATTCGATGGGTCCAGCTCAGCGGCGCGCTGGTACGCGTCGAGGGCATCTGCGATCTGGTTGTTACAAGATTCGTACTAACAGCACAGAGTCAGCAACACCTCAAGACAATACATAATGCAAAGACGGTAGCTTACCAAGGTGCCCAAGTCATACCAAACCTCCGAGATCCACGGGTTAAGACGGATCGCGCGCGAGTAGGCATCAAGGGCGTCACGGTATTGGTTGATCTGGTAGTACAGCACACCGATCGAGCACCAAAACGTGGGGTTGCGGCCATCACGGTAGACGGCTTGTTGATACGCCTCATATGCCTTGGGGTACTTCTGCATCTGCATATAGCAGCGACCGAGGAGATACCAGCTCTGCGCATCAGAGTTGTCTGCCGGCTGTTAGTGGCCTGTGCTATCATGGAAAAAGAAGAAGGAGAAATAAAGTAACGCACCAGCAGCGACTGACTTCTCCAGGTACTCAATAGCCCGCTCCTGGCTGTCAAAATGCTGGCTCTGTGTATGATGGAGCCAGCCCAGCTGTTGAAGAACCTTGGCGTGGTTGGGGTCCCGGTCGAGAACCCGGTGGTAGGCCACCTTTGCATTTTCAAACTGCGCCTACGTCAGTACCACAATCAACAACGGGAGCACTGTCGATACACACATCTTTCTGCTGCTCGTGGACGTGGCCAATCTGGAACCAGATGTCCTCCTCTGTGAGCGGCGTTGGCGGCGAGTTCACAATGTACTTGAAACACTGCGAAGGGTTGAGTCAGCGCTTGGGATCTTGTGGGGGTTGGTTTGCGACGCACCTCGAGTGATTCGTTGTACTTTTGCTGCTGCTTGTAAATGATGCCGAGTCGGAAATATATCTCGTGGGCCTTGTCGAAGTCCGGCTGCATTTTCATGACATGCGCGAAGGCATCCTCGGCATGGTCCAGCGAGCCGTACCGGTCATAGAGAATACCAATGCCGTACCAAAGCCGGGGCTCCTATCATTTGCTCGTGTAAGCATCTTGGCCATTGAGTAAGACGGGCGGAGCGACAAACCTTTGGGTTTGGGAGGTGGACCAAGGCCGTCTGGTAGGCGTTGTAGGCTTGCTGCAAGTCGTCCATCATCAAGTGGCAGTGCCCTGGCCATCCTTGTTAGCGCACACACCCGAGAAGTCGACAACTAGCGCACGCACCGAGACAACCCCACGCGTCTCCGTTCCTTTCGTCCAGCTTCAAGATGGCATTCAGATACTCGGCGGCCTTGGGGAAATCCTCGCGGGTTCTCAGGACCGAGCTCATCGCGTTCATGGCCGGGATCGAGTTGGGGTTGGTGCGAAGGGCGCGCTCGTACGAAGCCATCGCATCGTCGAGGTTGCCCATCTGCTCAGCGAGGCCACCTGTTACAGAGTGTTAGCCATGGTCAACTGCGGGCAATGCGCGATTGTGTCGTGGAGCTGCCAGGGGGGCGCATTACCTAGCTGGATCCAGACCGCCTCGGTCTGCTGCAAGAGCGTCTGGCGCGACGACGAAAAGGACTGGACGGGGCCCCGCGCTGGTCCCGGCGGTCCATGATGCATCTGCATCTGCATCGGGGGCGAGGGATGGTGGTTTGCCATGATCACCGACATGGCCGTTGTTGCGATACAGCCGACCTAACGTTCAAAACAATCGAGGAATCGACGCGGGCGCACGCGATCGGCACCTGGTTCAGATGAAGGTGCGAGATTTCGGGATAGGATGAAAAGCTGTCGCCAGGTGCAGATTGTTGATGATTGTTGGACTCCGCGTGGCGGTTCGACCAACCCAACTCAGCACGCCTTCCGGATCGCGCACACAAGGATTTGAAAACAACTGAAGGGGGCCCGAAAAGGGGTGCAAAGCGAGACAAAAAGCGAACAACAGCGCCTGATGGTTCCTGTTTGGTGTTTTGGTCAAGTGGCCCCCGGGATGTCGAGAGCGGGCGAGACAGGGAGGAGGAAAGCAGGAGGCAGCATGGAAGCCGAGGAGAAATCTCGGAATGGGGAGGAGTCGGGCTGGGGAGAAACCATTTCGTCCAGCCGTCTGAGAGGCGAGCAGAACACCTTACCCACAAGTGACAGGGGTCTGGCAATTGTCTTCCCGTTCATGTCTCGCAGAGCAGCCAAGGAGTGGGGGAGGTCGCGCCGGGGTAGCGGTACTTGGGTGGCCGGGACACAATTTGATCAACTGCTAAATCGACAAGCAGCTAGGCCGTTTCTGGCAGTTCCTGCAGGAGCGCATGCTCCCATCTGCGCCCCGCTCCCGTGAATCTATGTCAATCCATTCTCGAACGGCTGTCATCATCCAGCATCCCGCATCAAAAAGTTGAGTTTGTATGGCGCAGCCCTGCGCCAGGCATACCTACCTGGTATGTAGGTACCTTGCTCTATCATGATCGATCAAAACAGGAATTTATGCCGGGGTATGAAAACGTCGAAGAAATGGAAGTCGGGCCGTGTTGCTGCTGACACGTCAAGGGTAGCATGTACCGGCTACAAAATCGGTACCAAAATGCAGCCCCACATCCAGCCTCTCCCAGGGGAGCGTGTTTCCGGAGGAAGCGGCTACGCCATTTCGTTTTAGCGTGTGTGGCGACCGCTGGGTTGCACGGCCTGGTCCATCCCATGCATCCCGCCAAGAGGAGACAGGGGTCCGCAGTTTTTCCCGTCGCTTCGTCACCAACGCGTGCGACCTGACCAAAGTGGGGAATGATGGGGTGAGGTCCACCTCCATCTGGGCTTTTCCAGGTTGTTGCTTTTTCCGCGCCGGAATATAACCGCACCCGAGAGACAGAAGAGACCAAGAGACCCGACACGACTGGGGAACAACTTGGCACAAGAGTGTCCCGTCTCCATTCCAGGAACAATGATGTTATCTGCATCCCGTCCTGCAGTGTTGTACATGATGTCGATGCTAACTGCTTCTCGACCCTACACCACTAGCCAACTTCTCTCCGTTCATTCAGTTTGCCTGACTACCTTAGGTAAGTAAGGAAGCCAGTTGACAACCTCGGCGGATAAGCAAGGGGCTGTCTCTGCGCAGTTGTTGGGTCACTTCTGCTTTAAAGATAGGCACAGGCGGGCGGGCACCTTGCATACGCCTTACAGACCTCTGTCTGTAACACGGACGAGCCTGGGGAAAGTTCAGACGTCACACTCGTGTAGAGTCATGCCGAACCACAAGTCGGAGGACAAAGAAACGGAGCGTGAGCAGTTACCTCGTACCCAGCAATGGTGGGTTTGAGCCTCGGTTTTCCGGGTCACGACGTCCAACATCTCCTGCAAGCCGATCGGGCCGTACTAACCAGTCGTTGCGACCACACGACCGGCGCTCGCAAAGAAATTAATTGTAGGCTGTGTGCCACCCCGAATTATTTTGGCCATCTTCCCGTGGTTGTTAACGAGCTTCTTGTATTTTCCGGACATACTGTGTAGCTGCTTGCTGACTTGGCGAGTCTAGTCATGGCACAACGCAAATGGAATCTTGGACAGAGATTGGGCGGTGCCAAGAGCAACAACCGGCAGCAATATATGAGTAAATTAATCCATTTGGCTTCGTTATCTCGCAACGTCTGGTATATTGCCCGAAAGATCTTAGCTATATCAGGAGCACACCATCTACCGCTCGGCTTAGAACCAACCTACCTCGGGCCCCGGGCGTCGAGGGCATGTTGAGTTTGGAGAACGGCAACCCAACAAACACACCACTGAGCTAACGCCGCCACCAAGGCGCCAGGGTGCTGCCCGTTTCCAAAGCCACCGTTAAGCCAAAAGCCGCCGCATCTGCGACTTTGACTCTCTCACCGCTGGCGGGTTGTTTCCTCGCTCTCATTCGTCTCCCCAGGAAGAGGCGGCGACCTGAAAAGAGAACGAGATTAAATGAGAGAGGTGCCAGGCATGTCATATATCAGCATTTGGGCCACTCCTTTCCGGGGGCTAGTGAATACCGAAAGCTGCCCGTGGCAGTGGCTTGGCTCTTCCCCATGATTTTCTTGCAACTCCGAGTCCCCCACTGTCGGGTGCTCTGGCCCACAGTTGTCTCGGTGTGGAGCATGGATTTTGTTGCATCAAAGCTGCAGGGTTCCCCTTCCGGATGCGCATTGGAGGCGCCGACAGGAGACTTTGGATTGCTGCGCCGAAGCCACGCTGCAGCCGAAGCGCGTGAGAGATGATGGCTGCTGCGGGTTGTGGGTTGGGTGGGACGGGGAAAAGCGGGTTGGTCTTCCACACACACACACACACACCACACGTCAGCAAAGGCCTTGGGCTGATGTGCAGATGGAACTTTCCACCAAACCCTCCCTGTGCAGAACCTCCTGTTTGCTAACTACGGGTTTACGAACTCGGTTAGCCGGAAGGTCATAAAGGACTGGCAAATTTACAAAGCAGATTTGATAGGGTTGGGGTTATCCGCACCCTATCCTCAGTGAGCCTCACGAGTCACTCGCAGCTCGCTGAGCGCTTTTCATGGAAGCATCCTTTGACAGACCGCCGGTTTACATAACCGTCCCACAGTACAGTATTAGCATCCCGTCCTGCACTGTACATCTGAGGGGTGTCTCTCAACAGAGTGTCAACACGATGGTCTGTTCTCAATACGAACAAATCCGCTATGCGAATACCTCTGTCCTTCCATTTGCCACTGAAACCCAGCAACTGCAAAGCAAGCCTCTGTTGGTCTCTCCGCGATGCAGAAAAAAGGGCATTGGGCCCTTGTTGCAAAACGGACCGATGAGCAAGCCTCTCTCCGCATTCGGCAGGTAAGGTTATTCCCCCCACCTGACACCTCGATCCATCACAAAATACCTACCCGGTTGTTGTTCTCTGGTCTCACTGCCTGCCATGAGTAGTCTGAGCTGTTCCCGAAACCTTGGAGCATTTTATAGCTTATCGGCTCTGCCTGGCAGCCTAAGTTCGAACCCTAACCCTAGTCAAGACTTAGGCTGCCGGTGTGTGTGTGCCCAAAAACCGTTGCGGTATCACCTCATTTTACGTACTGATGGTATGCCATGGAAGCCAAGTTCGATTTAGTACCTAAATACCAGCTAAGTCTAAATTCCTTGTCCACCACATGATTCTTCCAGCACACCAGAACGGAACGCTGCGACTGGCCAGCCAGTCCTATCTCAGGCTATGGCCGAGCGGATACTCCCTCTCTCTCAGAGTCCCAAATTCTTCCCCATTTGAACTCTGATTGCTGCTTGGATCCTGAACCATATTAGCATGACGACGGGAAGAAATATCTGTGAGATACACGTACCTCACTGGGCCACCACATAATCCAAGTTCCAGTAGACAGCATGAGCCATGCCTTTGCAGACAGGACAATCAATCCTGGTACCGGTTGTAAGATTGGAATGTTCGGAGACTTGTTGGCAAAACACTGGCTCCGCGCCGTCGTGGTACGCCAGGATCCTGTCTTGACACATAGCATGTGAGGCGAAAAAATGCTTGGGCTTGTTGTTAACAAGAAGGCCCTGGCCCGGCTGAAGACCCCGGCCTCTGCATTTTCCGTACTGTGTAATGATTCTTGAGCACATTGCCGACAAGTGTTTAGGTCGGAAGAGAGAAGAAGGGGTGGGGTTTAGCTGAGGGGATTGGTAAACTTGTACGATGTGTGCGGGGATGCCACAAGAAAGGAGCTCTGAGGTTTGCTTGTTGATATCTTGAATAAGGGATGAAGAAGTCAGTGGTGCCTTTGGTCCTTAAGTATCTCTTTTGCTCTCGTCGACCGCCTATCCACCATGACCCCGGCAGCTGCGTCAACTAAACCCAGAATCGCCTCGGCTAGACTTCCCGGCTCCGTTCAAGTTGCCAAGGGAATTGCCAAGATATCGCTTTCAGCGGCGCCAGTCGGAAACAAATGGAAGCTGCCCCGTTCGCTGGCAATGCCCCCGGGGCCAGCCGTGGGCTGGTGATTAGGACTTTGAGAAGGGGATCTCGACTTTCGAAGGGGAGGAGTGAGACACCACCTTCTGTGACGCGTGAAGTGGAAGGGTTGGTTGTGAAGAAGATTCCAGTGCCAATCCTGCTGGTCAGGTTTGGCGAACGGGTTCTTCAGGACAGCGGCCGGGAGTACTGGGGTGGAGATATCACAATCAGTCGTTCGTTCTGGGTACCTAGCACCTTGGCTAGAATTTCAATCTATAAATTGAGGCGGGTTTTCCTCGAATTGTCACTTTGGGCTCGTCAAACTGTACCGCGTGGGCTTTCCTATATATAACCCAACCTTGATAACTCTTCCTCCGCTCCTTGTTTCTCAACAATCAAGCGCATTGTTGCTATCCAGGTCGTCAAGGTCAACCCCTGCATACTGAAATACGTTTCGTGCCCTTCGACGGCCATAATCCTGTCTTCTGCGATGGCTACAAGCTTAGTAGTACAATAGTAGTTGAGTGATGAAAAGTGATGGATGAGAGTATCAGGGTTAGGGTTACATCAAAACCTCACGTAGTGCCACTGTTTGGCAGGCCCAGTTCTACAATTCGAAGAGACCACCTCTTGAAATAACAGGTCTTGGGTCAGTAAAGCAAATTTCATTCCAGATGTAAAGTACCTGAGAAATCACTACCAGTCTACCATTTGCGCTAAATTCGAGCACCCCCTTTGCGAAGAAGGTTTGTAATTATCCTACAAGCTTCCGGATCCCGGACCGCGGCCACGTTGATTGTTTCTCCATTCCGTTGTCTCTCCTTGAGATCCATATCATCGCCAGCGACATCCTCATGTGGAACCTTGCCCGTATACAGCTGCCAGATACTCAGGCCAAGGCTGTATAAGTCATCCTCGGTTGTGGGTGGCGGTGGGTCACGTCCAAACTGTTCCCCCCTCAGAAGTCTGTTTGGTGACTCAAAATGCAATGTCGAATTCCCGTCCCAGGTATGCATGTCCTCGTCGACGTACCGCCCCTCACAAAAATCACAAAGCCGAAGTCTGCCTTGGTTGTCGAGAAGCATATTCTCCAGCTTTATATCTCCATGAACGATCTGTTTGGTATGCAACCGCTGAACGGTACGAATCATCTGGTGCATGAGGTCATGGCGTTGCGATGGCGGTAGAGTCGTTGGAATGGGAGTCGCAAGGTCCATCATGAAGCCGTAGAAGACTATCTCGCCGTTTCCGTTTCTCGACTTGCCCAGCACTTTTCCACGGACCGGAATTGCGCAATCCCCAGCCGCCTTTTGGAGTTGGTATTCTCGAAATTCACCCCTCAACTTGTATACCTTTGCGGGATGTCCTTTGAGTCTGTAGAGCATGCTGTTCGCGGTGACCGAAAGTTCAGGCGTCTCGACTTCAATGGCGGCAATGGTGACGTCGGGGGGGACTGGTGGCCATGGTTCGTCCTCGGGCAGGTCCTCGAGCAGGTCTCTGTTGGCAAATTGAGACATTGACGGCGACGGGCCTGTGTAAGAGGCGACGGGTCGAAAGGAGCAGGCTGGTGGCGAAGGCGCGGGGTTGTGTTGCCGTCAACAGAATCCTGGGATCTGCCTGATTTTATGCCCCCGCCAGTGTCACAAATCGACGTGACCAAAGGGCAGCCGGGGGTCACTGCGATCGGCCAGCCTGGCCGGGCAATCTGCTCGGAGCTTCAGTCTCTTTCGTCGGCGGCTAATTTTAGGAAATTCGGGTGCGGCACTGTTGTGTCAGTGGGGGCCGGAGTCTGGAGAGGGTGTGACCAGCCAACCAACCTGCTGAACTGGAACTTGAAAGTGAGTTGCCGACCTGCCCTATCCGGGTGTGAGGCTAGCAGACGGTGTCCTGGGGGTCCGTTGCTCCAAGCTGCCCACTGCAGGCGCCGTGAGAACCAGAAGACTTTGATTGCTGCGCCAAAGCCACGCTGCAGCCACGCTGCAGCGCCGTAGGTGCGGGTTCCAGGTTGGGCGGCACGGGGAAAAAGCGGGCTGGTCTTCCAAACGCTAGTGAGGCCTTGGCCGGTGTGGAGGCTGATCGACGGAATACAGTACGAAGTACGGATTACCTTCCACCAAACCCTCGAGAGAACCTCCAGGGTGCTAACCATGGGTTGGCCAATCTGGTTAGGTAAATCTATAAATTCAAGCAGATTTAATACTTGGGGTTATCCGTACACCATTAGCCTCGGAGCGGTGTTCGTCGAAGCCGAATCCTTTGCTTCGCCGGTTGACAGACCGCTGGTTTCCAGGACCCACGTCTGGCATCCCCGAGGCCCATGGAACGCGAAATTGACGGCGGCTTCCTCTTTCGACCAGGGCGCATTCTCATCCCCACGCTTCTAGCCCCGCCCCCCTGGACAGCTTTGCTGACGTGCCGTTTCAACCCTGCGCTATCCAGCCCGGCGTCCAGCCATCGTCACATCATGTGTCAGAAACCTTAACCAGCTCCCCTTTTCTGATGGGTTGATCATCAGACAGGGACAGCCTGAGGGTTCGCGGAGATCCTCACTCGATCCTCGGCCGGGGCTTGGCGATGCCACCAAGCATCTTTTTTGCCGGACACGGATTCCATCCCACCTCGATGTCTGGCGCACTCTGCGATATTCTTCGCAGGTGATCACGCAACGGGGTTTTGTCGCCGACAACGTTACTCATGGCCCACAGTCGGGCGCCCGCAGCCCTGTCCTGCCTGTGCGGGAGGGAAGCGAGAGGGAAACGAGCGAGACGCATGCTCACTCCTCCTGTTGGTGCGTTGCCGAGCACGTGAAGTGCTGGACCTGTGGTTTGCGTTGGCGCGCCAAGCAACGCCCAGAAGGCTTGATCGGCCAGTTGCACATCGCGCGGAGCAAAAGAAGAAAAGGGGAAGGTCCAAGGGGGCCAAAGCGCACGGGTTCCCCAGGCCAGGCAAGCAGCCCCCCACCGCTTGGCCGCGCTCCACCATCGTGGCAAACCGGCTCGTCGCAGACTTTGGATGATTTCTGCAACACGACGATCTTATTCCGCGCCATTTACATCAACGTGCTTCACAGAGCCTCAGCCCAAATACCTTGATGAGCGATGCGGTCTCACAGCCCGAGTCGGGTTCTGACCGCCGCCGGGCCACGGTGGCCACCCAAGGGTTGCCTGCAAGGATTGGGTTGCGGCACCAAGTTTGCGCGCGGACCGGCGATCGATTCGCTTGACCGGGGTCCGGCTCATCTCAAACGCATGCCGCGGACCCTTCCCGGCCGCGCGGGTTGAGCCAACAGACTGGCCGAGGGCGGGGGTCTGGCGGAGCGCCCTGGCTTAGCTTGGCGTGACGCGCTGCCCGTTTGGGCTCACCTTGGCGCCACCTCGGTGTGTACTCCGTAAACCCCGACGAATCTCGACTCTCGAAACCGCTCGCGATGCCTCAAGATTATCAGGAGGTTGCAGATCATAAACTCGGGTTTTTTGGTATAACCGCTTTGTCGCGCGCGGATAGATCTGGACATCGTCGATGGGATGCAATAAGCGGTCGAGAGACTGAGGATATGTGGTTTATCTTCTGCTGCAGTGGCATACCAGCTACCTCGAGGCAGGGACGCTGCGTTTGTTGTGGGTGCGAGGGGTTGGCCGTCCAGGTCTGCAGATGACGCCGGATCAGTGTACAGGGGGCCATATCCATTTCCATTTGTGCCCTTGGTGCAAGAGACCCCGACCGACCTACGAACGGGGCTGCGAGGCACACAGTCAGCAGCCGTTTGAGACGAACCAACAACACCATTCCGGAAGTTTCAGATGGCTTCGAGAACATAACTCGAAGCCCTGTATTGCTAGGGGGAAAAACACAGCTTCCGAACTGTCACGAGCCTACCTCATGCAGAACAATTGCTTACGCGTTAAGAAAACAAATATGCGGTCTCTTACACTTTCAGATCACCGGACTCTGGCAGGACCCTTCTTTATGTAGCTCCGACTGCTGCGTAGTTAGTCCTTCTCGGGGGCCTCATTACTACCCCTTAGTTGAAGTTGACACGCCCCTACTCTCTTCCTAGTACGCCCCCTGGGGTAGGTTAGTTATCACTCGACTTGTTCACTGTGTCCCTAAATCAATTCATTCAGCAAGATGTAATTAAAGACCCTCAAAGTTACAGGTCAGATAATGTGTAACCTGAGAGCCATAGGTAGTTTGCGCCTAATACACTCTCTAAAAACGAACCTCGCTCATCTTTTCTTTCCTCTTCCTTCCTCCATCCTTATTTACTTCATATTTCCCATTCAGCATGATACCTGGTAAACAAAATGTCAGCCAGCCATTCCGTAAGGGCGAGAGCGCGCAGAGCAGACGAAGCCCTCATTTAGATACAGAGTTCTCCTGGTCAACACCCACAGGAATGAGTCCAGCAGAGGAACGGAGCGCCGTTTGATGATGTTTGTCTAGCACTCCCGCCTCTAGACTGTACCAACAACCAAAACATGGTACCAAACAAAGACAGTCGAAGAATGGGAGAGACAGAGTTGCTCCCTCCCAACGTGTTGCACATGTGAGCAGCGGTGGGAAACTCGACTGGCATTCATACAACAGGCAACACAAGCAGTAATCCGGCCACAAAAGTCGAACCACACGCCTCCCATTACAACGACAACAGCATAGCACATTTAATGTACATCACAAACTTAAGCACAGTGCTCCTTCCTACTCTCTCTAATAAGTACGTCCCCTGGCCCTTTCAACGGGCCGGCATCAGTCATGATAGTGCCCCCCCTTTGTTGCCAAAAAAAAAAAAAAGTGAGCTGGTATCTGGTATGCGGCTCGCTCGCTCCCAATCGATCCCCCCCCCCCCCCCCCCACCTCCCTTCCTGTCTGTAACCTCAACTCCGGAACGGTGCTCATTCAACTCGTTCAAATATCCGCGGATGATTAGGGCCAGTCATAATGTGTTGTCAAATAAAAAGCCATAGGCTTCAAAGGCCTGCTTCCTTCCCCTGGCAGGCGGACAGCCAGACATCCAGACAGTGACATGGGTCTGGAAATTCAATGCCGTACGCGATGGAGGGCGTTAAAAAAAGGCTCCAATCCTGATCGTTGTTTATGGACCGTTCCTATCCGCGTCCGCGTCCGCGTCCGGGTTATAGTTTGTCTCGCCCAGCATCCCGCTCCCGCCCGTCGCCTGCGCCGTCATGGCGTTTGGCGGCGGCGCCTGCGGCTGGCTCTGTACGGTCGGCCCGGTCGCCGAGGGGATCGGCGGGGCGACGGCGGGCGGCACGGGGGCGCTCTGGGCGCGGGCGGCGGCGTTGGCCGTGGCGGCGTGCAGGCGCTGGTCGAGGGCGCGCAGCGCGAGGGCCCGCCTCCGTTCGGCCTCGGCGCGGGCGCTGCCCGGCGCGCCGGCGCGGTGCGAGAAGGTGTGGTGGTGGTCGCCGCGGGCGGCCGAGATGTCGGCGGCGCTGAAGGGCACGCACAGGCGCATAGCCACGAGCACGTTGAACACCTGGTCCGAGACGGTCGCGACGACGGGCCGGACGGGGCCCGGGAAGAACTCGGCGATGGCGAACGTCTCGCTGGCGTCGCCGCGGAGGGAGCTCGGTTGCGAGGTGTCGAGGTCCGGGAAGGCGACCTTGTAGAAGCGCAGGTAGGTCCAGCTGACGAGGAAGCCGTAGACGGCGAGGAGGAAGGAGGCGGCGGTGAGCATGGGCGTGAGGCAGAGGAGCGTGACGAGGCCGATGTAGAGCAGCGGGAAGCGGGGGACGCGCAGCGAGACGAGGCCCCGGAAGAGGGTCACGGTGTGCGCCGGGACGAGCTGGCTGAAGGCGACGAGGAAGGATATCTGGAGGGGGATGGTGCCGGCGATGGTCATGAGTCTGGCAGGGCACGCAAGTTAGCATACTGCACACTTGTTCATAACCACGCCCCAGGAAAACAGCAACTACGTACGTCCATCGCTCGTTCCGTGTCAAGGCAAAGAAGAGGATCGAGGTGCCGAAGCAGAGCGCATTGGGAACGACGGCGGCGACGAGCAGGAATTTGGCGAACTCGCGCGAGGACCAGGCGCGCTCCAGGTAGCGGCCGCCATTGTAGAGGGTGACGCAGGCGATGGACAGGGTAAAGATGTTGCTCTCGACAAGGGTTGTTGTCAGGAAGGTCCACGGGTAGACCAGCGAGAGCTGGGGGATGAGGTTGAGGTAGGGGATGACAATCTCCGAGTTGGCGGTCCACTGGCGGTACCGGATTGCTGCGCTCAGCACCGACTGCAGGCCCAGCACGATGAGCACGATGCGGGTTACCGGCGGGATGTTTATTCGTGGCGGCATGGTGGGCGGGCTTCTGTGCTCGGGTCGAGGCCTCGGGATCTGGGACGGCGCTGCTTCTCCTGTCGCGACCGGGAGCTGCGTGGCTGCACTTTTGGGATGGTCGGGGTTCGAGCAGCCGAGTTTTTTCCGGCCTCAGGCTGCTTGCTGCCTTACAATCGGGTAAGGCAGCAAATAAGCTTGGAACGTGGAAGTCTTGGCGCTGTGGCTCCCTCGATCCCTGCCGCTCATCTCCTGGACTCGAAACCCGACAAACATCAAAACAGCCCGCCGCGCAGGTGGCTTCACAGAAAGGCTCTGCCCAAGACGTTTACGGAGTATTGAGGGCTCGCAGCAGTCGATGCGAGTCGACTCGCGCCTCATTGAGGCCCGCCCCTGACATGGCCATCGTGGGACACTTGGTCGGTGTCACCAGCCTTCTCGTGCCTCGGTGATGTGCCCCGTCGAGGTGCGACCACGGATGAGATGCAAGGCGTCGGTGGCATGCGCGATGGAGTACCCTCGGTCTTATGATTTGTCCGCCGGCCTCAAGGCTCCCTTGTAGCGAGGCAACACAAGCCACGGCCACCGATGTCGAATCAGCACAATCTCATTGTGCTCGCACGAGATGCAGCTGTTGAGTTCATGGTCGAGGAGCCCGATTCGCACTGACGAAGTTGGGCATCAGGTCGCCCCTCGATAGTTGGCAGAATGACAAACATACGGGACACAGGACATGTGTACTGTGTATGCTGTGAATACATGCACTTTTAACTTGCAACACCGCCTTTTTCGCCATCCAGAGCCTGTGCAGCCCATCCATTCAAGCAGTGTCGCTGTCCTTCACCGCCCGCTGGGTCCGCCACCCCTGAAACATTACCATTCCCCAACCCTACGCATGGGGTATGCCCAGACGCCCCCCGTTGCCGCCCATGATTGGACAAGGCCGGGGGTTATTTGAAGGATGGCAATGTTTCCTTTGTTTCCCCGTCCCGTCACCCTTACCCGCAGCCGCTCAGCCCTGGGACCTTGATTGCCTGCAGCACACAGACCGCGGGATTTCCTTTGGCGCCATCCTCCTGCATCCAAGCCGCCTGGAGTGGCCGCTTCTCTTCGCAGACCAGTCTTCTCTCACAGCTCCATGATTGATCCAATGTCGGCGACTTCGAAAAAGCTCAAGCCGAGATCCCACAGGGCGGATGTCAGATTCCAGATTCCAGATGTGGAGGGATCCGCTTCCCGAGATTGGCATGACGGCGTACCGTAATGTCAGTACCGCGCCCCACCGCTCCTCCAACTGCCCCCCGTTCATTGTTTTCCTGGTAGTTATTGTTTGGAGTCTCGGACTACACAATAAAGTACATGATAGAAATGCATCGTTCCTTTGTTATAGAACCGCGCTGATTTCGTGGCCTGAGGTCGAAGCTGGCCTCCTGCTTGTCGCTGGCAATTTGGCGAAATGGAGTGCTGAAACAACTGCAGCTCAAGGTCAGGTAACATTGGACTGTGCTGTGACAGGCATTCTGTCACATCGAGCATAAAACCCGAGGGCGGGTCGACGGTCGCACCTGCGCGGGAGGGGGCACATCTTTGCTTTCACCCCCCGAGCCTCTGATAGCGGTATGGGACTTACTATTAAGAGTCGAGTCTCGAGCCGCGAGAGATTGACCTAAACTCAAAAATGTGTGCACTGCAGATTACAGCGGTCATGAGGGCGCCGTCGTCGGTAATCGAAAAGTGCTGGAACAGGCATCAACAGCTGCTAGCCCGAAATGGCGTGCAGACCAGGTCTGACCTGCATCCTCGCGCAGCGAAATCTGGAACTCGTCAGCGGCCCACAACGGTGTCTCTTCCAGGTACATGTAGATTCGAGGGAACAACTACCAGCCAGTCCTTTATGACTCAAAACGGAAACGTGCCCGAGTTCTCTTGTTGAGAGAGCCGCGGCTTCCGTCTCATGCTGAATGAGACTGATCAGAACCCGATCCGCGATCGATTCTTCTGTCCCTGGTCGCCACGCAGCACCCCGCAGGACCGGCCGTTTGATCTTTGCCTCGCTGGCTGAGGTTGTGGCCCCAAAGGGCTTAGCGTCCCGCGCCGCGGTTCTAGTCGTTCGCCTAAACAAGCGGCAGGGACCACTTTGGCTGGTGGGACCCCTGCCTCACCTGGGCAGTGGGCACGCCTTGACAAACCCGCACTGGCTGGCTGGCCTGCCTGTGGTCCGAACGCTGCACGCTGCCAATCTCAAATCTCGGCCTGCCGCTTTCGAGGTTGCTTTTCACCCTTCAACACCGAACTCACGCCCAGGACCGCCCCGTCAACGACCTGCTCGCCGACACAGCGCCCGTCTGCGCGCTCCCGCATCGCCACTGCCAACAGTGATAGATCCGCTGCGTCCCTCATCGCCACCCATCGCCGACCGCCGGCGCAGCGACAATGAAGGAGCTACTTGACACGGACCGGGTCAACTTCCTTGTCTGGAGGTTCGTTGTTTTCGCCCTCGCCCTCTCGACTCGGCCAAAGGGCGCCGTTTGAGGCGACCTGATCGCTGACTTTGCCCGCTTCACTTGGAATCCAGGTACCTGCTCGAATCAAGTATGTGCACTGCCGCGCCGGGCTCTTTCCCGCTTCTTGCGCGTTGAGGCTGGCTGGGTTGGGGTGAGACTGACCACCGCAGATTATCGAGAGACGGCCGCCAAGCTGCAAAAGGAGTGGAGGGTGCACCAACCTCACAGGCAGTTTGAATTTGCCTCTCACGTCAACACATATGCCCTGGTGTCGCTGCTTAACAAAGGCCTCATCTACGAAGACTACCAAAGGCAGTTTGCCGCTGCGCACGAGGTACGCCGTCTCCTACCGTTTCTCAACTCGCTCTCATTTTTTCCTCATTTTCCCCATTCAATTTTCTGGGCACGCCCTCCATTCCTGTTGGGGTTGCACCCGGCATGGAATTGGCGGTTAGCTGTGCTGGCTGGTGGTGGCTGCTTCGGGCCCAGGGGGAGGGGCGCTAGTGCCGGGGTACTGACATTTTCCTTGCAGGAGCCCCGTGATGTGCCGGCAACGGCCGAGGACACTCCGCGGGGGGTGTTTGGGCCGCTGAAATTCCAGCCCGAGGTGGTGGACGACGACGACGAGGACGATGAGGATTCCGACGCCGAGGGGGAGCCCGACGAGATTGAGAACCCACGGAAGCGGGCGGTCGAGCGGCAGCCGCATCATCACGAATTGTCGCATGGATCCCCCGCAAAGAGACAGCGGCTCAGCAACGGCTACGAGAATGGGGCCGATTCAGCCACCACGCCAATGGAAATCGACCACCACCACCCGGACAACAACCACGCCTACCCGTCACCGCTCGAAGGCGAACAGGCCGAATCCCCGCTCCTGCGCACCGAGGGCCCGTCGCGCGGCACCCAGGTCGAAAAGGTGCGCGATCTGACGCAGGGCACCGTGTTTCTGCGCCTGGGCGCCGACGAATCCCCAGAGGCCAGCGAAAACCCTATTGTGCTCCTCTGCGAGTGGAACCCCCGGGACCCAGCCCTCTTGGCGACTGCCGGCACCGATGCGCTAGCCCGCATCTGGACGCTGCCCTGTGGGACCGCCGCCCCAGACGCCGAACCCGGTCACGTGGATTCGGGGAGCCGATCGTTCATGAGCATCGTCGAGGACGACCTGCCCAAGAATGCGACCGTCTCAGCCATGGCATGGAGCTCGAGCGGCGATCTCATCGCCCTTGGCACGGAGCTCGGCAACAAGTCGCGCGTCAGCATCTGCTCGGTCGACGGAACGAGCATGCAGCGCTTCGACGGTCTCGACACGCCCGTCACCAACCTGTGCTGGAGCCCCAACAGCAATTTCCTTCTCGCCATCAGTCCGGATGTGAGCAGCGGGCTAGGCAGCCCCGGTACCCTCATTCACATCTCGTCCCCATCGATGGTGAACTCCATGTCGCATGTTCTGGACCACGACCTTCGCTCCGATAGCCTCGATGCGACGTGGATCAGCGAGACCGAGTTCCTTTTGTGCGGTGGTGATTTGCTGGCCTCCTTCCGGTGCACAGAGCAGGGTATTGTGCAGGGCAGGGACTTCCAGACAGGCCTAGACGAGCGGTTTAGCCTCGTCGAGTTCGATTGGAGGTCTAAGTTGGTTGCTACTGCGAGCGAAAAGGGCTACATTGATGTGAGTCCTTGACCGTGATCTATGACATGCATGTCGCCGCTGACCCTGCTTGCCTTAGATTTGGGATGAGTCTGGCAAGCGCCGATCGATTCCGGCTCACGATGGCGGCGTCGCCAGCCTCAAATGGCAGCCGTTGCAAGGGGAGCCTGCCGAAGACGAGCGATTACTAGTATCTGGAGGGGAAGACGGCGCCGTCTTGGTTTGGAACGTTCGCAGTGCTGAAAACAAGCCGAAATATTCCATCACCATGCCGCCGCCGCTCGCGGTCAACAACCTCTCGACGAGACCGGATGGCGCACTCATCGCCGTGGCGACACACGACAGGATTCTTGTTTGGAAAATTGGGGATCACGCGATGCCCAAGGCGAGCTGGGTGCCGCAATCAGGCTGGCAGAGCCCCAGCTCCGGCCCCGATACCGAGGACGCCATTCCTTGCTTAGGATGGGATTCTGAGGGTCAACGCCTGGTCTATGGCTTGGAGAATAGGGTAAGGGCTATGATGACTATTGACTCCGTCCACTGCTGACATCTCCTAGCTTGCCGTCATCAGCCTCCGGGAGCACGAGAGGTGACGTGGGAAGTCCAACGACGTCGAGGCACTCCCACCGGTCGCCGCGCCGAGGGCTCATCCCGACAGGAACACAACGAAAAGTGTCACCACTCCCTCCGGCTGGGGATTTTCGCCTTGCGACAATCCTGTGTGGACCCGAACCGAGAAGGCTACGTACGGCCACTATATATTTGAGCACACGCCACTTAAGCCAGCCCCGGGATCAATAGGGCTCGATTCTGTAACGTCACCCCGAGACGTCACCTAGGAATGATGGCGACAGCCCGGATTAGCATCCTCCTGCATGCCAGGTTCGCAAACGCCACCGACTCGGCGAGAATTGAGACAGCAGCCTCGACCTGAGCAGCGTTGCTGGACATACGCAATGGACACTCCGGCTTTGTCGTTGAAGCAGGCCAGCTCATGTCGAGGGACAACGCCAGCTGCTTCCATACCCGGGAATACCCCATATCCCGGTCTTCAACCCCACCCGGCCCAGTGGTGTTGACAAGGGACGAGCAGCATCGGGACTTCCTGTGGGGTCCTCCATCTTCGACCATCACAGATGGGTTACCGGGGCTTAACGGAC
Source organism: Parachaetomium inaequale (assembly GCA_033296685.1). Lineage (NCBI taxonomy): Eukaryota > Fungi > Ascomycota > Sordariomycetes > Sordariales > Chaetomiaceae > Parachaetomium > Parachaetomium inaequale. Next base: position 91,660 of record MU854326.1, read on the forward strand.
ATGTCCTGAAGGCACAAATCGTACGTGCCGAATCCGGCGGTATTCAGCTTGCTTGGGGGGTACATACAATACGGGCCCGCAGGGTGTAGAGGGACGCCGTCCTGGCACCCTATCATTACCGGCTTGGACGCGTGCTTGCGGCGGAAACGGCCTCCAATGCTTAGGAGTTGGGCGCATCATAGGTCGAAAAGCTGAGCGTTTGAATTTGTCTGCGACATCACTTAAGAGCGTTGTTCTTTCACGTTGAACGGGGAATGAAGGATAGCGTGGGGTATATTTGGATTGTATCAGCTAAACATTCTGAACAAGACATCTTGCAACTGTGTTGGTATCATTCATCCTTGACCTGTGTGGCTGGTTGATGCAACTTGGTCTCAACATCAGTGCTTCTTGAGACGATACTTGATCCCACCACGACGATACTGACTATTGACAATTAGCCCATGGTTATGAGGTAGCTGGAGACGGTCTAGGCGATCACTGAGCGCCTGACCTTACGAGAAGGGGTCTCGCTCAAGGTTCTAGTCGTCAGAACGGTACATTCATTTATTTTTTCTTTTTAAAAAGGAAAAAGAAAAGAGAAAGAGATAGATTTATCTTTTTACTTCCTGCTTTCTTTTCTATTACTTTCTTTTTTCCTTTATTTTCCCTCTTTTCTAATGGTAAAGTCAGGAATAAATGTCAAGAGTGCCACGCTAACAAACAAACAAGGGTTGAACTGTACTACCAGAGATTTCTTAAACATTTGAACTCGCTAGCCTTCACGTTTATACTCAAATGCCGAACGTTTGTAGATCATGTACATTAATCACTAATTTATTTAACTAAAGAGGCCGTCGACATCATGCCGAGCCTAACATGAGGAAATCTAACCACAAGTTGGGTATTCAATGCCCCCAATGCCAATGCATATTTTTTTCCAAACCAGAACGCCAATGCTGAAACAAACCCGCCCACCATGCATGCACATTACACCGTCCCCTTTCTCTCGTCAATCACTTTCCCTTCCGACACCCTCCTAAACAGCACTCCTCGCGTCCTTGTCCAGCCTGGGCACACTCCCATTCGCCGCGCTCTCCAAAATCTCCTTCTCATCCGAGGCGTCCTCCTCGGGATGAGCCGGCTTCGCACCAGTCGAGAAGGTCGGCGCATACGCGCTCTTGGCCCGGATCCGGTGCCCGTAGATCATGAAGACGATGGGGATCGGCACCAGCAGGGCGGCCACACACCCCAGCAGCGTCGATGCCCACTGGATGCCCATGCCGTCGAACATGTACTTGGAGAAGAGCGGGAAGCCCGCGCCGGCGAGCGACCGCAGGAAGGTGTTGCCTGCGATGGCGGACGCCGCGAACATGAGGTAGGCGTCGACGAGGTAGTTGAGGGCCTGCAGGAAGATGGAGCCGAGGCCAAAGCCGGTCAGGAGGCCGGATAGTGTTGGCACGATCCAGTGGATGTCTTGGCGGTAGCCGGACCAGCCGAACCAGAAGAGTCCGGCCGAGAAGGAGACGCCGCCGGCGATGACGCTGGGGAGGCGCCATTCTGGGATGGGGACGCCGCCGTTGGCGGCGAGTTTGCGCGTGTACGAGGGCTGCTGCAGCAGCACCGTGATGCCGGCGATAAGCTGGCCCGCGATCATGCCGAAGAAGGTCAGGCCCGCGACGCCCGACGACATGCCGTGCACGCCCTGGAAGACGAAGGGGTAGGCCGTGAGGAAGAGGTACAGCAGGCCGTAGATGAAGGCCATGTAGACGGACAGCAGCGTGACGATGGGCTCGGTGAAGAGCAGGCGCATGGGTCGCGAGAAGTTCTTGGTGACGAGCTCGCGCACGTCGATCTCGATCTCCTCCTGCTTGGCGTGGATGCCCCAGTTGAGGGTGCGGCGGCGCAGCTCGGCGGCTTTCCCGACCAGGATCGTCGGCGGGTACGTCTCGCGCAGGAAGAGCAGGTCGAGGAAGAAGGCCAGGAAGCCCATGAAGGAGACGATGTAGGAGGTCCAGCGCCAGCCGAGGTGCGACTCCACGATGAAGCCGCCGATGAAGGGCGCCAGGAGCGGGCCGGTGAAGACGGTCATGGAGAAGACGGTGATGGCGATGCCGCGGGTCCGGTTGTCGAACATGTCGGAGAAGACGGCGGCCACGACGGCCAGCGGGCAGGCGCCGAAGAAGCCGGCGAAGAAGCGCGTGATGAGGACCGTCTGGAGGTCCTTGGCGACGGCGTTGGCGATGTTGAAGATGGAGAAGCCGAACATGGCGATGACCAGCGGCAGACGGCGGCCCTTGAGCTCGGAGAGGGGCGCCCAGAAGGTCGGGCCGGTCGCGAAGCCGAGGACGTAGAGTGAGACGCCGAGGAGGGAGACTTCTGACGAAACACCGAATTCGACGCCGACTGCCCTGGTTGCGGAGGAGAAGATACTCGAGCCGAAGGCCGATGTCATGGTGGTGAAGCCGAGCATGGCGGCCGTGAGGAGCCTGTGTAAGCCGTGTTAGTCCTCGGTGGCCGGTAAGGGGTAGGGGATAAGGGCGAGTAAACGTACTTCTTCCTGATCGGCCAGTTCTGCGCATGTAGCGGGTCGTCCGGTCCATCAAACTCAACCACATAGTCCTCCTGGTTTGGTAGCAGCGGTGGGTATGGCTTGCCGGCGCCAAAGTTGGGCAGCGGCCTCTTCCATTCCTTGCCCTTGGTGTCCCTCCTCCCCACAGTTCCGCTGTGCTGGCTCCGCGCTGTGTGGATGCGGCTCAGTTCCGTTTGATGGCGCTCCAGATCCCCTTGTGTCTCGACACGGTTCAGGCCAGCCCCCCTATGCGAGGCGTCCGAAGACGAGGTCGACACGGACGACGCTGAGACCACCCGTTCGATTTCCTCGCTGCGGCGCAAGGCGGCATCGCGCTCAACCGCCTCGAGAGCGCGGTCGACGTTGTCGAGCGCCATTGGGCCGTCTCTTGTATTGTTCCTGGTGTGTCCTGTAGTGGTTTGATGCTCGGTCCGGTGTAGTCAAGGGGTATCGTATCAACAGCAGAGCACACTGGCAGGCAAGCGAGAGGAAGAAAGCAAGATCGCGGATTTGATAGTAGGTAGCCGATAGAATATGTAAACGAACGAATACTGGTTAGTTGGTCCCGAAGGTTCGTCCTTTATTCGAGCGGCTTGAAGAGTGATGATGAAATTCGCCGCCTCTCGGGGGGAGGACTGCCCCTCCTAATAAGGAAGATCGATCTACACATCGGGGAGACTTCCTGGCAAGCAACGAGCAGTGAATCATGGATCTGTGGTAAAGGGGAAAAAAAACTGGAGTCCCACATCGGCCGTTGTCCATGTTCGGGGCCTATGATGCGGCCTCGGCATTCGCGCTTTCACGGCCGGCATCCTAGATTACTAACTTGGCCCCCTAGCCCCTCCCTGTCGAATGGGACCCGGCAGCGCTGTGCCGACGACAAAAGCGTGGCTCGGGCGCTGTTACCGGGCGGAACAGAGCCGCGGGACGCTGTTATCTCCGGGCGCCGACCTTTGGCGTGTGGAATTTCATCATGGAATCCCAGTCCAGCGGCGCATCGAAGGCCCGTTTGTCTCCGCCAAGGCCGTCGGCGTCTCCATCAGATGGCGCCGTGACAGCCCAAGGTGGAGTACAAGTTGGGTCAGGAGATGGCTAGTGCTATTCATACTGACACTGGCTGAGTGATCGGAATGGACCAGATCCGCCGTCTGTGTTGGTTCCGTGCCCATTATTCATCATGGTGTTGAATCCTGCTGGATGCGTCTTGATTTGGCATTCGCGACAATGGACGGAACTCGGTGTTCAGGACAAAGAGGCGACGCCCGTCTAAAATCCGGCTTTGACGTAATGCTACAGCGCAGCCACGATCGTGGATTGCCATGGTCTGCGTTGGCCAATCACAAATCGAGATGATTTGCCGTCAATGGCTCGTCCCGCAAGTCTCGAAACCATCAGGGGGCTTCCTGCACGGCGTTGCCGGTTGCAACTTTGGCCACCCATCGGGGAATTTTTTTTCTTCCAAATTTTCAGGTCCTTCATCTTCCATGGCGGCCCAACAGGGCTGTCAGGGGTTCCTGACGGTTCCAACGGTCTGGAATCATTTCCTCGAGATTCTGCCCGGCCGCGAATTGCCGCTGGTGCCCGTGGATAGCCTCGTTGCTGACTCCCACTTCCCATGCCTCGGCACGCTGATCCAGCCGCCGCCAGTGGAAACCTTAACAGTTCAACCCTTGTTTGTTTGTTTGTTAGCGCAGGGCTTTTGACATTTATCCTTGACTTTAAAGTTAGAATAGAAGAAAAGTGAAGGAAAAATGAGGTGATAGAAAAGAAAAGAGAAAGTGATAATATAAGTTTTACTCCTTTCTCCTATATTTTCTTTTCATTTTCTTTTATTTTATTTTTGAAAACTGGGTATCGTTCTGACGATTAGAACCTCGCGCGAGACCCCTTCTCCAAGGTCAGGCGCTAACGAACAAACAAGGGGGGGCTGTATCTTCATGGCGGCGAACCCACAGCGCGTGGATGCATCACGAACATTCTGGGCCCACCGACATGCACGCCCTATTTCAACGCACGCCCCAGTGATCGTCCTCCAGAAGGTTCGCCGCTTCTTCCAAACTCAGCCCTGCCGTCTCGGGGTAGAAGCCCCAGATCAGTCCGTACCCGGCGGCGCATATCACCGCGTAGAGCACAAATGTCCAGGACGGCGTGAGGGCGTCCATGAGCAGCAGGAAGGTCAGCCCGATGACAAAGTTGGCGCCCCAGTTGGTTGCCGTGGCGACGCCGCTGCCAAGCGACCGCACGTTGAGCGCAAACAGCTCGCTCTGCATCCACGGCACGTTCCCGAGCCCCAAGGCGTAGCCGGCGACGTACACCATGATACTGACCAGGATGGCGACCGCTGCTCCGTTGGCGGGAGAGGGTTTATCGTTGTCCGTCGAATCAGTCGCGGCGAGCTTGATGAATGAGAAGCCGTATGCTGCGAGCAAAAGGCCCGCAACCATGAACGGGATCGACCAGAGCAGGATGCGCCGCCTTCCGATGCGGTCGATCAGGAAGAGGGCCACGAGGGTAAAGACGAAGTTGGTGACCGCCACGACCAGCGAGGTGAGAGTCGGGATCGGGAAGCCAAGCATCGAGAATATCGTGGCCGAGAAGTACATGAGCGAGTTCTGTGACCAGTTAGCACATTGAGCGCAAACCGGGAGACCGGTTCACCCACGAATCCACACAACTGCTGCAACCCCTGAAGTAAACAAGCAATCGCCAACGCCCTGCGATTCCTCCTCACCCCAAACAACTCATCAGCCGAATCCATCCACCCAGCTCTCCTATCCCCGGTCCTCATCCCCCGCAACCTCCTCCCCTCACTCTCCTCCCTGACCTCAATCTCAATCCCCTTCACCGTCGCATCCACCGCCCTCCCCTCCCCCTTTCCCCCAAGCACCCTCTCCACAACCCTCCTCGCCTCCCCTGGCCTCCCCACCATAACCAACCACCTCGGCGTCTCAGGCATAACCACCATCACCACAGCCTGCACAACCGCCGGCAGCGCGCCCAACCCCACCATCCATCGCCACGCGGTCCTCTCGTCTCCATACTCCCCGAGCCCCCACCCGACGACATACGCAACTACCTGGCCGAGCGTGATAAAAATCACATTCATCGTCACCAACCTGCCCCTGAACCGCGCGGGCGCCAGCTCGGCGATGTACAGCGGCACGACGAAGCTCGCGGCGCCGACGGCCATGCCGACGACGGAGCGGCCGAGCACCATCTGCGCGACGGTGCTGCTGCACGCCTGCACGAGGGCGCCTATGGCAAAAAGGGCGTCGGCGAGGAGGATGATGCGCTTGCGGCCGAGCTTGTCGGCCAGCACGGAGGAGAAGGGGGAGATGAGCAGGGCGAGGAGGGAGGTGGAGGAGGTGATTATTGATTTGGAGAGGGGGGTTAGGGGCTGGGCGGAGAGGGCGGTGCCGAGGGAGACGAGGGTCGATGAGATTACGCCGGTGTCGTCTGCGGGGTTGTTAGTTAAGGTTTAGAGAGATGGGGGGCGAGAAGAAGGGGTAGGGAGGGGGGACTTGCAGCCAAACAGGAGGCCCGAGATGCCGGCCGAGAGAGTGAGGAGGTATATGAAGAGGGTTGGTGAGGCCGGGGTGAGTGCGGCATCGTCGTCGGTGGCCGTGTCAAGGCCGGTATCGTTGGTGTTGTCGTCGTCGTCGTCTTCGTCGTCGGGGTGGTCCCCCTCGGGGGAGGGACGGCGGGAGATTAGGGGTTGTTCGGCGCTGCTCATTGTCGCGGCATCGCTGACCTCGTTGTCGTCGCTACAATCGGCCGTGCATTACCCGCACCCGGATCCCGAGTAACTGCCGTTGTGATCGGAAGTGTTGCCGAGTCGGTTGTGGAGCGCGGCGGGTCACTCGGCCAATTCGGCAGTGCCCAGAGGTCGGAGCCGGTGCTGCTGTCCTCCGACTTCCGTGCCAGCTCCACTGCGCCGCCAAGAGATCTGGCACGACTTGCGCTGGAATCTGCAGGGGATGCCAGCCGCGGCTCCAATTGAAACATTTGGCTGAGCGAGGGGCTCGGCGCTCAGACCAGGGGCGTTTCACAGCCGCTGCTGTCGACGGCATGTGCTCCGTGCATCAAGACCACCTCGGATGACAAGAGCTGTCCCGAAAGCAGTTCGAAACCATCGTCAACTTTTCTTTCTGTTTGACTACGGTATGCAATAAAGTGTCAAGACCGCAAGGCGCCCTTGCTCTTCAATCTATACCCAATTCGTCTCTATAATTTTGATAATCGGACGACATTCCATTCCTCGCCGCGTCACCATCGCCATCATCGCGTCGAACAGCTTCAAACCTCGAGCTTAACCTCAAGCAGCCCACAATGCCACCACCGTATGCCACCGCGCCCCAGCGCGACTCCTGGTTTGCGCCGCTTTCGATCGATCTCCTCGTCAAGGTCCTCAAGACGAGCTTCTTCCACCCCTTCATCGCATGGATCGTCCCGCTCTGCTTCCGCGCCCAGAACATGTTCTGGGATGCGCCGCCCATGCTGGTCTCGATTGCCTGGGCGTCGCTCATCTCGCTATCTTGGATTGCCGGGGCCATCAACAACAGGCTGGCGTTTGGCCTGCCGCGCGAGGTTGATCTGAGCGAGGAGGTCATCGTCATCACGGGCGGCGCCAGCGGGCTGGGCCTGCTGATCGCCGAGGTGTACGGGATGCGCGGCGCCACGGTAGCCGTGCTGGACGTGGAGGAGATGGAGAACGGCGAGGCGCGCGGTGTCACCTACTACAAGTGCGACGTGACGGACAAGGACCAGATTGCACGGGTGGCGGCAGAGATCGAGAGAGATGTAATTATTCCCCCCTCCGCCCCTTTCCCGCTTAACAACACCATGCTAACCCCAACCTCTCCAGCTCGGCACCCCCACGATTCTCATCAACAACGCAGCCATCGTCATCGGCAAGCCCCTCCTCTCGCTGACCTTCCCCGAGATCGAAAAGTCCATCTCGACCAACCTGCTCAGCCACTTCTACACCCTCAAGACATTCCTGCCGGCCATGGCGCGCAGCGAGGTCGGCGGCACCGTCGTCACCGTGTCGTCCGTCATCGGCACCGTCGGCGCCGCCCAGCTGACCGACTACGCGGCCGCCAAGGCGGGCATCTCGGCCCTGCACCGCTCCCTCGCCGCCGAGCTGCGCCAGTCGCACCCGCAGATCCGCACCGTGCTCGTCACCCCGGGCCAGCTGAGCACCCCGCTCTTCTACGGCGTGCAGACCCCCAACCGTTTTCTGGCGCCCGTGGTCGAGCCCGTCGACGTGGCCAAGGAGGTGATCGCGGCCATCGATAACGGGCGGAACGCCGCCATCGGCATGCCGCTGTATGCAAGGTGGATTGACTGGTATAATGTGCTCCCCGTAGGGCTCCAGGCTGTCGCGAGGAAGGTGGCGGGCGTGGATACCGCAATGCAGTCGTTTGTGGGGAGGAGGGGGTCCAAGAGGGAGGGCAAGGAGGGGGTCTTGATACAGGGGTTTTAGAGGGGAGGCGGTAAAAGCTGGCGCGGGCGCCGGATCTACGCTACAGGACTAAAAAAGGTGTAATCGTATTGAGGGGTGAGCATGTACGAAGAGCGGAGATGCCCATGTAACTCTAGCATAGCGTGATGGAATAACCGTTGAACAAGCTGGCACTATTTGTTGTCGACTGTGGACCGTGTCGGTAAACAGCCCCAAAAGCATCACGGCGAGAGCCTGCGTGCTGTTGCCGCGCGCGAAATGAAACAGCAATCCACAATACCAGGTAGCTGTTGGCTACCACCCCCAACCAACCACCAACCCCCAAGACGCGGGAACCACCGCCAACGGGGAAACTAGGCGACGGAATCTCTCGCCGTTGGAGTACATAGTAAATTTCAACAATCAACAAGCAGGCGAATTCGTCACCCTTTACTAGCTTATCATCTGCTCCCCTGACAAGCACACCATCATGAGCTTTGAAATCACTAAAATCTCAGACCTCTGCTCCATCTGCCAAGATGACAGAGGGACCGGCGCCAACGGCGAACGAGTGCCTCGTACCGCATTCGCGGCCATCGACGCAGAAGAGAACGCCTACTTTGGCGAAAAATCCGGCATCTCCATCCGCGAACTCACCGTGGAAATGGTGCAGGAACACCTCCGCCCGCTCCCAGACGAAGAAATCTACCCCCTCCTTCCGCAGGACGAAAACTTGACCGTAGCCCCATACGACATAACAAACTTCCACGTCAAGACGCGACCCGATCTCTTCAAGGGGGGCGCCATCGACAAGGACCGCATCCTGTCTGGCCTGAGCGCGGCCCTCGACCATCTTCATGCCCTCGGGCTGGCGCACAACGACGTCAACCCGGCGAATGTCATGCTGGCGCATGGCGGGGAGCCGGTGCTGATCGACTTTGGGTCGTGTGAGCCGTTTGGTGAGCGGCTCTTGTCGGCGGGGACGCCGGGGTGGTGTCGGGCGCGGGAGCAGGCTTTTGCGTCGGATAAGGCGAATGATGAGTATGGGCTTGGGTTGATGGGGCCGTGGCTGGATGGTGTTGTGGAGGAGGTGGAGGGTAGCGTTGAGACGGGGGTGGATTGGAGGTTGGAGTTGGAGGATGTACCGCCTTTGGAGGTAAAAGAATGTGGAGGGGGAGGGGGGTGGGCAGGATGCGGTTAGGTTATAGGGATCGTGGGGGCTTTCGACTTCAGGTTGTGGTGAGCGTGGGCTGGGAGTTGTTCATGAGTAACAACACTACATACACACAGGTCAGATGTACGTGCTACTTGGTGGTAGTCAGTCACAGCCTAGAGAATAACTCAAGCTTACATCTTGCACGTTCACTTGTGGTTCTGAGGAGTTTTACACTTACCCGCGCTCTCATAGTGAAAACACTAACCCAATGCTGGAAGCAATTTGACTCTAAGGTCGACTGGCTGTAGTGCTACAAAGGAAAAGAACTGTATCGCTCTGGATGGATTCCATCCCAAGTGAGCTGCCCTGCACGCCTGCAGCAACGGAAACCAACACGTCGCCAATCAGACCTGCTGCCATGATTTACGATTATTTTCATCCGAGGAAGTCTCCATGTCGGCCAGCTTGGCAGGACTGCGAGATCTCGAGACCTTGCCTCGTGCCTTGGACGCTGGCCTCTGATATTTTCACAACAATAGTGGTGCTCACGCCTGCATGCTAGTGACGTGGGCCTATGGTTGAGTAGATATTGCAAACTATATTTCCATAGCATCTCTCACCTCGTTATTCTGATGGCCATGGGCCCCGGCGTGTGTTGTCAGATCACGGTCTGAGTCTGGAGCTGCGAGTCGAGACTCCGGCAGGCGCGGGCTTGCCAGAATCACGATGCAGAAACGAACAGCTGCTCGCACCTGCCTTGCATGCGCCTGTTTCTGCCATCACGTCGCCTGCACTGACTGGCACTGGCACTCCAACTTCTGCTTCAATTCGTTTCGCATCGGAACTCTTCGCCAACAACTTGCACTCCACGACGGGCCGACCAGCTACCAACATCGCGACTGCGCCGACTGACAAACTTGCCGGCCATCACCATGTGGTGGGACGACGACACTATCGAGAAAACCGTCACGAAGCAGTTTGTCTGCAGCCGACTCTCATCCAAGGCGGCCGACCGACTCGACCGGCCCCTCGGCTTTGGCGACGACCTGACCGACTGCACCTACTGGGAGTGGATCGAGGAAAAGTCTAAGAAGACCTTCCTCGTGCTCGCCGACCTGGGACTGCCGAACCACATCTTCGATCTCGTCGACGACTCGCTGGACGATGAAGACCTCCCCATTGCGCTCGACCAGGTGGCGCGACTCAAGTTGACGCCTTCCAAGGACGAGAAGACGGCCAAGAAATTCTACCACCGCCAATTCCACTACCTCTTACGGCCCCTTCAGAAAGGCGGCCACGTCGATTACGACGATGTCGAGGTGATCCCGCTGGACGTTGTCGACAAGAAGCATGCCGGGAGCCAAAGCAACCACGTCGACAAAGTCGAGCTCCCGAACCAACCGGGCTCAGTGTTCTGTCGCTGCCGGATCCCCCTTGGTTCGGACCATGTCAGCTCGGAAGAGTTCATGTCCGAGATCAACGGCATCAAGGAGGTGCAGAATCAGCATCTGCTGTCGTACTGGGCATCGTACACCCACAAAGGATACGGATACATACTGTTCACGCCGGCATCCGAGTTCAGTCTCAAGTCGCTCCTCACCACCAGGCCCAGCTGCTTGAAGAAGCTGGAGAAGAAGGCACGGCGCGAAGTGGTCATGAACTGGATCTACTGCCTGGTCAACACGATGTGCTTCTTCCACGACCGGAGACTCTCGCACGGGAACATCAGACCGTCGACGGTGAACTTCACCAAGAACAACCTCGTCTTCTTCTCCGGGTTCAGGCCCTTTCTCATCAGCACTTTGAATAGCGCGATCGACGACACATCGCTTGACAAAGAGATCTACGACTATGCGGCTCCGGAAAAGGTCTTCAGCGCACCCTCCTCATCGTCGGACGCGATCCATCGGTCAGCAGGCCCCAGCAACCACCAGGCGTCAAGTTTCAACCCCCATGCCGCCGACGTTTTCTCGCTGGGCTGCGTCATCCTCGAGCTTCTCAGCTTCTTGTTCAAGAAGCAAGGGCGGCCGTTCGCCGCACACCGCGCAGCGAAGCACAGGGCTGCGGGCCGTGGCAGTCCCTTCCCCGACTCCTCCTTCCACGCGAATCTCGGCCAGGTAGAGAGCTGGCTGGCGCAGCTGGCCAAGGATGCGCTGAAGAAGGACGACCAGGTGTTTAGGGGCGTCGCGCCGATGCTGTATGTGGTCCAGACCATGCTGGCATTCTACCCCTCGGAGCGCCCGACCGCCCGCGAGGTGCGGGAAAGGATCTGTCAGATCCTCGCGGGGCCGTGCTGCATCCCGGAGCCGCACTGCGTCCGCCAGGATGGCAACTGGGACTTTGGCATGGGGAGCCTCCGGTTGAGCGCGGCTTCAATGACGAGCATCGCTAGCTCCAGCGCCAGGTCGTTCTTCTCGACGCAGCGGAAGAGCGCGTCGCAAGAGGAGAACGGCAAGCGGGGCAGCAGAGGAAGCGGCGGCAGCGCCAGTGTCAACAGCTCGGTCCGGGAGACGGAGAGGGAAGCGGCAATTTCCAGGGCCAGGAACGGGTCCCATGGTAGCCAGAAGAGCGCGCAACAGATCCTCAACCAGTGGAAAGCGTCCGGGCCTGATGGCAAAGGCTGTCTTCGGTCTGCTGGATGAACGAGGATGGTTGGCTATTGATGGCCGATTTCAGGGATCGGAAGGGGGAGATGGTTGAGCCGTCATGGTTTGATAACCACAATTGATTCGATTGCCGGACTTGAGTGTTCTGTATCTTTTTGGTGATGATGGATGCCATGTCGTCGACTGGGCCTTCAAGTTCGAAGGGATCAAACTGGGTTAGGGTTGTTGGACTCTCGGGGGCATGCATGGGCCTTGTGCTGTTGCGTCCTCGCCTGACGACGTCATCTGCAAGGACGGATTTAGGCAGCGAGTCGGCCCGGAGTGCCGTTTCAAGACACGAGCTGCTCCACGCATGCCAGGAAGAAAACTGGCCTGCAGGTCTGACCAACAGTGCGTTGTTGGGGAGACAAAACGGGAGCCATGCCGAATGGCGCCACATCCGATTCGACGAGGGGGGTTTCATCCCACACTTTGTGCCACACTACCCCCCACCCACTCTGTCAGCGATCTGCAAACAGCCAGTGGCTGCGTGCGCAGGGCCCACGCACGAACCAAGGCTGGTGCAGGTCCAGCCTCCATGCGCCTTGGCTTGGCTGCATTCTGTTTTCCCTAGCGGCAGCCCAGGGTCGCATCGAGATCCATCTCCAGCCGAGATAGGAGATATCGCAAACCAAGGAAATCGAGGGAAGCCAGGCGGCTCGGAATGGCTGAAAAGTGGCATGGCAGCCTCTTCGAGGGCCCGTCATGTTGTTTTTCTCCAGGGTGCCGACCTTCTCGCACAGCCCTCCTCTTTTCTTCACACGACACCTCGGGGGCGAATAACAAGACAGCCTGGCCGGGTGCGGACTCCCTCTCTCTTTTGGAAGGTGCTGAACACGGCATTCGGACTCGGGATGACGATAGGGTGATATTTTTTTTTATCTCGATCGAACTAGCCGGGCACCGTCTCCCTCGCTTGGTCGCATTCGGACGACCCCATCAGGAGCCAGGACTCGAAAATCTGATGCACCTTCCCGTCGCTCGCTCGCTCGCTCGCTGGACCTCAATCTTTCCTCGACAATTAAAGGGGGGGAACCGTGCATGAGCAGGATCGAACCAACACCGAGTTGCTTGTTGGGCTGTGTCACCCCGGGGTCAGTCAGCCTTGCCTACCTATTTTTGCGCTTTTAGCAACGCCACCCACCCCCCTGGCACAACTTGCATTGCGGCACATACGACGACCAGCTTTATCGGCAGCTTCAGGCAGAGAGGATTTTATGCTGGGTGGAGAGTGGGAGGATTCGCATCTTTTGTTTTCTCATGAATCCGTTGCATCGCAGCTTTTGACCAAGAATTGGCTCTTTTTCATCGATCCCTCGGCAGCTTATTCTTCTCTTGGCGACCTGGGAAGGAAGAAAATAAGCAATGAAGCTTTCTTGGCTGGTGCCAGTCCTGGTCGGGGGCGGAGCCGCAGCAGGCCTTGACAAGGTCGGAATCGTCAGCGACAAGGTTGCCGAGGTCAAGGTTCTTTTGAAGGGTATGTCAACATTCAATCAACACAGGATTCGACCTGTGATGCTCACATAGTTATCGCAGGCGTCACATACCAAAGACAAGCCAGGAACCCAGAAGGCGCGTCAATACAGTCGCCCAGCGCAAACGCTGTCACCGTCGACTTGGACACTCTTAATATCGCGCTACCAGTCAGTCATCTCACCCCTGCTTCCTCAAACCTGACTAACGCAGAATTTCAGAACCGAACAAAGCCCAAACTCACCATCCAACGAGAAGACCAGCATGACGAGGCACTGCCTGTCATCACTCTCAGAACCACCACCGCCAACAACGCCCCGCCAGATACGCAGGACTCTTCAACTCAGCAGACAGAGCTGCCGCTACCTTCCGACTATGACTCCGACGTCGACGAGGCTTTGAGCAGCAGCGCGTCCAACGCGGCGGCCGAGACGGGGAACCCTGCCTCGGCGAACCGGGCCATCGCGGGGATGGGCGTGGGGCTGGTGTCGGTCATGTTGATCTTTACTGTCTTTTTATGATGACGACGTCTTCTTCTTCTTCTTCTTCTTCTTCTTTTTTCTTCTCTTCATTATTTTTCATGTGGATTCATGTGGATTCTGCAGACACCCTGGTTGAGTTTGGCGAATCGTACGGCAAGCAACGGCACGGCGTTCGAGGAGTTTGGCTTGGTTTCCATGGAGAAGGGGGGGTTCAGTCATGATACCTGTGTAGGGATGGGTTGGTGGTGCATTGGATGGTGGATGACATGGCATGAGGAGGACAGATGGTGTTTGGGTTGGTTGGCCCCCTGCGATGAGGGATGATTACGATGCCTTGTTTGGACGAGGCTGATGTTGACGATGATGGGGCGGCACGTTCATGGGGCTTGGAAAAACCCGCCGAGGAATCATGTCGGATGTGTCGATGTGTGTGGACGAGTAATGTGGTATGCTTAATTGTTAATGCTCGGACCGCGGGGCCAGGAGGTCGATACATATCAGAAGTGCCGCCGGGATGGGTGGCCCTGACATGTAGATTTGCGAGTATAGGAACTTGGCCAAGGGCTTAGAAGGTTCTATGTCTTGTCTCCGGAGATGTATCATGACAGCAGTGAGCGCAATGTCCGCCTGACCCCTTCAAAGCCTGCTGGGTTGAGAACTAGGAGTCAAGGGGTGGCGGCGAGATTCAACCCAACATTGACCATTATACATCCATCCCCGTCTAGCTAGTAGTATCAAAACAAGCTCCCACTCGGCACAAACAACGACACAACCGTCAGCGCCGCCGACCCAGCGCCTCCCCACAGCAACGCAAAGAAGACTGCCCGGTCCTGCCACGTCGCCAGCGCCTGATTCTGCACCACGACCGTCTCATCAAACACCCTTCCCACCAGCCCCTTGCTCTCGTAACCCGCCATCCACGCCTCCCCGGCGTACTCATTCGCCGGCCCAAAGACTTGCAAGCTCGGCTTCCGCAGTGGATCAACCCTGCTACTACTACTACTGTTACTCGCCGTGCTGCTCGCCCTGCTTTTCGAACTCCCCGCCGAACTCGCCGTGTCCGTCCTCTTATGCTCTCTCCACCCGCCCTTATCATCATCAAACCCCTTCCCCTCCGCCCCTTCATCCCCAACCCCATCCTGAACCTCGTCCTGACCAGCAGTCCCCTCCCAAGGCCTCACCTGCCTCACCCCACCCCCCCTCAACACAACACACACCCCCCTCCCAGCAGCAACAAGAACCGTCAGCCCAGGCCACCAGAGCACGAGACACGCGACGCGCCAGTACGCGCTCAGCCCTGACAGAATCAGGATGACATCGACCGCGACGCCGAGGAGAAGGAGTAGACAACCCAGGATGCGCAGGAACAAGACGCGCGAGGGGTTTGCGTTGCGCCGCGCCCAGCGGATGAAGGCCGGGTGGGAGTGGGCGCGGAGGGTGGCTTCGGATGTAAGGAAGGCGGGGAGGAGGGCGGAGGGGTCTGGCCTAGTATGTTAGCACGCCGTTTCTTGCGAAAAGACTTGGGGGGTTGGACATACGGGTGGTGTGCTGCACCGCGCGGAGGCACGCCGCTCGGTCCTTTTGAGAGAGGCGCAGGTGGCGCGGGGCCGACGGGCAGATGTAGTGCCGGGTTATGCGGGAGAGTTCGGTGCGGTTGGGTTGGATTGTGACTGGACACGTACGGGTGTTAGTGGCCTGCCTGGCTTGGTGATGGTTGGGGGGGTGGTGGGGGGGGGGGGCGAGTATAAGTAGAAGAGGGGAACGCGGAGGAAGTAGAGAAAGAGGAGAGACGTACAGGGCTGCCAGTCGGATGGTTTTATCGAGCCCGTCGGGCTGAGGATGGCGGTGGGCGAGGCGATCGGGGAGGTGATGACGGGCGAGCTGCCGGTGTCGTCTTGTGGACTGGGGTCCAGTGATGCGCGTTCCGAGTCCATCTCCATGATGGCGAGGACCTTGTTCATCTTGAGGCTTCGCTCGCGCTTGTGGCTGTACTTGATAAAGCGAGAGCGTGGTTCCGTGGCCTGTTCAGGGTCCCATGGCGGCGACAAAGCCTTTTGTCTGGGAAGGAGACTGCTCCAGCGCTGGATGTAGTCCCAATACCAGAGGAAGAACTCTGTCCAACGATGTCAGATACTTCTTTCCTAAACGGGGCATCGCGAGCAGCGTGGAACAAAGGCTCTGGAGGGCTCGGGAGCCACAAGGAGCCACGGGGACCCGTAAAGGGGAAAAAGGAACACAGATTTGACATACGGAGCGTCTCAGCGTTATGCTCAACGTAAAAGAGGTAGTCCACAAAGTCGTTTAGCGAGCAAGGCTGGCAAGTGTTAGTGCTAAGAACATGGCATGACACGGGGTGACTGACTGGAGCGGTCCGGTTCTTGATGACCTCCTCGAAGGAGAGCTCAGCTGGGATGTCCCCATACTGCGTCTTCGGCTTGGGGGCGTGTTCAGAGTCTGGCATTGCTCGTACTGGTCCTTGGGAAGCCGTGGTGGGCGGTTGGCAGTCACTGGCAGCTCTAGAACTGTCCTTGGGGGTCATTTGGCAGAGAAACGTTCATGTGGGTGGGAAGGGATCGAAACAGTTTATCTAGTGCCACCTCTGCTGGACAGTCTCACTGATCCAAACGAAGACCCGAGCGCACATAACATGATCCACGGGACGCGGGACTAAGAATAACGAACAAGTCACGGCACCGACACCTCAACCATGTTTTCCCCAGCATCGCTTATCGGGACTTGAGATCAAAGCGTGGGGCCCCAGCTGCTAACGACAGCCCCCAGACGAGCCTCAAAATGCGGCGGTCCGGGGATCAGGAGGAGGCTGGCGCCAGATGCGGTGGCTTGAACCGATGGGAGAGGTGGAGGCAACCCGAGCACCGGTGACGGGCCGATCCAGGGGTGCTACGAGATCTCGCGACCAGCATCTCAAGGCAGCTGGTCCTGGATGCAGTCATGCAACCAGGGTGGTGGAGGAGGAGAGCATGCGGTGCACGGAGCATGCGGCTTGTCGAGGTGAGCTCCGGCCAGGGTGCGAGGTCGTCTAGATGTGGCTGCTGCTGCTTCATCGGTGCCAGGTGCGGCTCGTGAGGGGACCTTCCAGACACGGCCCGCGGTGCCTGGGCGACCCAGGAAGCTCGCCGGATGGCCGAGCTGTCGGTTGGGCGTGGTGTTTCAGATCTCCGCCGTCCGAGGCAGTTCGCGAGCAGCTCGCCTGGTCGTTCCAGGAATCAAAAGGTCCAGCAACAGAAAGTTTATTCATGCTTCCGGCTGATTGGCGCAGAAACGCGATGCGTGAATCCTCCAGTTGATGGAACAGAGCGAGGCTGATGCTCGCTGGGAGGGGGCACTGACACTTGTCGGTGCGGTGATCCTCAATGCTAGAGGATCGTGGCAGGGCACATTCAGATGAAGTCCGTGGCCCCTGTGCGGCTCTTCACGGTCGTAGCCCTATGAAGGAACCGCAAAGCAAAACCTGGTAGCTGTTTTCCCGTGGTGACGGTCTCGCCCGGAACAAAAGTCGGTCTTCGGCAGCGAGATTAGCCAGCGCCAGCAGCCGCCCGATTGTGCGCTGCGATCCGGGTTAACGGAGAGGAGATGCGAGGAGGGCAGAATTGCCTAAAGTGAGCCGCAACACCCACGGCTCCGAGAAGACGGCTCGCTGTTCGAAGGGGGTGTGTACTGTACCGCGTGTCTCATCGACGCCGGGAGTTGCAGATCCCAAAAGATTTATCCCCAATCTCGGCTGAACACGTTCGTCAATGCAGGCCGTCGTGAAACTGTGCTGGATGACATGCTGTGAGAACACGCGCCGGAGTTGGGACTTTCATTGCAGTCATGTTGGACGTCGCGGTTCAACTGGACCCTGGAACTTTGGAAAGAGAACGGAAGTGGGTTGAAGTTCAACGGAAAAGGACTTGACAGAGGCGAGCCAACAACTTGGACTAGGGTTAGGGTTAGTGCCCTCAAAAGACCTAAGGTAGCCGAAGCAACCCCTGTAGTCAACTCGAGCGAACAACAACCTGGAAGCGTGGATTTTAAACTGTCAATCATCGTTCCCGCTTCGGACACAACAGCTCAGGGTCGCAATGAAGAGAAGACTATTTAGAAGAGGGTACCCTCGAATTTCCGCTGTTAGAGATCCTCGAAGAACTTCGACATCGTCCTCGTTCAGCTCACTCGTCATTGTTTGTTTTGCTCGTGAACCCCTCCTCGACGTTTGCTCCGTGCTGGCCGCATCTGCTTCGTCTACCAAAAGCACGAGACAACGGACCAACCTAGCCTCAACCGGTCCCGCATGACAGACTCCTCCCATTTTGAGGATCACCAGAACAAAAGCTCCACAGATCACCGCCGGCCCGTCTCTCCCTTTCCATCAAGCACAGTCTGAAACGCGCGGGAAAACCCTCAGACAGCACGATGGCCTTCTTTTCATCTATATGTGTACAACGCCAGACACGGATGGTATCAGATCCAGCCTCCATAGCCAGATACCTCCCAAGCAACACCGAAACGCCGCCCAATGCAGAAAAAACAACCCACCCCAAAGGTCCCCTCATACAGCTCATACCCCCCCCCCCACACCTTCACTGCCGCGCTTATTGCTGCTTGACCAGCACCGCCTTCTCCCGCTCGCCCTTGCGCTTCTGGAACTTCTTGTCCGAGTGCTTGCGCTCGTTCTCCTCGCGCCGCTTGATGGCCGCCAGCTCGTCGCGCTTGATCTCGCCCGCCTTCTTGATGACCTTGGGCAGGTGCCGGTGGCGCCGGATGCGCTTGATCTCGGGCATGTGCGAGAAGCGCTCCACCAGCGCGCTGTTGTACTCGAGCGCCTGCCGCTGCTTGGTCGATTTCACGCCGCTGCGCTCCGACGCGTTGGCGCGCCACAGGCGGAGGTTGCCCTATAAAAGGTTAGTAGAGTACGGGGGTTGAGGGGGTGAGGGGACGTACGTCGTCGCTTCCGGTGAGGAGATACTTGGAGTCCATGGTCCACATGGTCCGGAATACCCTCTGCATGCGCTTGGTGTGGTAGATGTCGCGCGACTGGCCCTGGTCGCGGCGCCAGATTCGGATGGTGCGGTCCTACATACGAGTTAGCGGATGTCCTCGTCGTGTTTGACGCCGTAGACTTACATAAGAGCCGCTCACGAGCTCCTCGCCCGTGGGGGAAAACTCAACGTCCATAACGGCCGCCACATGGCCCTTTTGGATGTTCTGCGCCTTGGAAAAGTTCCTGGCATCGAAAATGTAGATGTTGTGATCTAGACTCGGTTAGCATCACGCCTCACTACATAGGTTGGTAGTCGCACCTTCTGATGCGACAGCCATGTTCATGGCTTCCATCGGGTTGAAGACGACGCGGTTGGCCGCAAAGTGGAGAACCGTCTTGATGACAGGCACTGCGCTCAGGGGTTAGTCTCAGCTCTCATTGTGATTTCAGGGGTTACTCACTGTTTGTACGCAAGTCAAAGAGGATGAGGGAGCGGTCGGTGGCGACAGATCCAATGACGGATGTCTCGACCTGGTTGAAGCAAACGTCGGTGATGGTGTCCGTGTGGTTGGGCCACTGTATTGCCTGGGCTGCCGTGCTCTGCTCCAAATCCCAGACCCGAATGCAACCGGCGCCGGACGAAGCTGCAAAGACGTTTCCGGTTCTGTGAACTGACAATGATGTGTATGGCCCGCCTTCTTGCCATGTCGCGAGCGGTGTGGTGTCTTTCGGCGTGTTGTAGGGATCCCACAGCTTGATGCCATCTGTAGCGCAGGAGAGGAGCTTCTTGTCGTTGGTGAAGGTCAAGCCCTTGACGATGTTCGAGCTGTGATGCAATTAGAGATTGGGTTTCCGCAGGGCGACTGAACACTTACTGCGCAGCTGTACGCCACGTCTCATTATCGCGTGTTGTGAGGTCCCAAACTTTTATCACGCCGTCGCCGGACCCTGACGCCACCGAGTTCAACGAGTTTTTGTCCTGTGGGCTGTCAGCATCACAGCCAGTTCTCCAGTAATCTGAGGGAACTGACCTTGCACATGCTATACACGCCCTGAACATGGCCACTCCCTAGCTGGCCCAGGAAGGGCTTCGCAAACATGCGCTCCCTTGTACAAGTCAGCACCCCAGCTTCCGGATGGCAAGAATGAATCCTCACAGTTTGACGGCATTGAGAGCTCTCTGGCTATACCTGGGTGTCAGATCCAATGCCTAATGTCCAATCATCCCCAGCAGTCCACGTACTATTCCCGAGCTCGTTCGAAGGGGTGGATTTCGGGGGCGAGGTTGCGCGGCGCGCGCTGGACGTCGGATCCGGGCGCCTGCTGAGTTGAGATGCTCCGGCTGAGCGCTTTGATCTGCCAGTACAAGCGTTAGCAGCCATGAGCGCTATCTAGATGGCGAGCCTTGGGAGTTCCGGTGGCGTCTTCAAAACTTCGAAGGCGATCGGCGCCGCTGCCATTCCCATGCCCAAATCGTACCTTCATGATGTTTTCCAATTGCCCGTAGCTTTGTCTCTTTTCGGCAGTCTAGGTTCGAGGTTCGGGTATGGTCGAATCGAGGTATTCGGGTGTGAGGTGTTGCTTCAGAGTGAGGGTCTCTCTGCTTGGATGCACAGCTCGGCCACAGCCAATTCAGAGTCTCAGACGGCCATCTCTAAATTTTGGCGGGGTCTCGCGGCAGAAACACTCACCGCTTCCAGGCCCCAGCCACAGGAGCCACAGCAGGCGGAGACGCCAAGGCCCGCTGCCGCCAGAGCTCATTACGTCGCGTGCGGCAACCTAACGTTAGCTGGGCTCCAGTGCGCTGCTGCAGGGGCACTGGTGAGGCGGCGTTGGATTTGGAGCTGCAACAGCAACTGCACGCACCCAACACCAACACTACACCAAAGACTGACGCATTCCCGACGCTGCCCGCAACACACCTTCCCATCGCCCCGCCATCCTCCCGCAGATAAACAACAGACACCTCCAACACCGCATACTTTCTGGTTGCAATGGCGCAGGGCGACTCGGACCGGGTGCGCGAGGCGCAGAAGCTGGCCAAGTCGGACCCGGCCAAGGCAGAGGGCGTCTACAAGGACATCATCTCGAAGCCGCCATCTGTGACGTCCGATGCCGCCGTCAAGGAATACGAGGCCGCGCTGATCAGCTTGGGGGAGCTCTACCGCGACCAGAAGTAGGTGCGCCTGTGCCAGTCCAGGGAGACATGGCTGACACGGCGCAGGAACACAGACGAGCTCGCGGGCTTGGTAACCAAGAGCAGGACAGTGCTGTCCTCGTTCGCAAAGGCGAAAACAGCCAAGCTGAGTATGCTTCTCCTCCATCCCTCTGATCCGTCTGGCATACTGACTCCCCCCCGCCAGTCCGCCAGCTGCTCGACCTCTTCGAAGCCATCCCCAACTCCCTCGACATCCAGATCGCCGTCACAAAATCCTGCATAGAATGGGCCACCTCAGAGCGTCGGAGTTTCCTCCGGCAGAACCTCGAGACGCGCCTCGTGGCCCTCTACATGGCGAAGCAATCCCACTACGATGCGCTCACCCTGATCAACGGCCTGCTGCGCGAGCTCAAGCGCATGGACGACAAGCTGGTGCTGGTCGAGGTGCAGCTTCTCGAGTCCCGCGTCTACCACGCCCTCGGCAACATCCCCAAGGGCCGCGCCGCCCTCACCAGCGCCCGCACCTCGGCCGCCTCGGTCTACACCCCGCCGCTCCTGCAAGCCAACCTCGACATGCAGTCGGGCATGCTGCACGCCGAGGACAAGGACTTCCAGACGGCCTACAGCTATTTCATCGAGGCGCTGGACGGGTACCACTCGCAGGACGAGCCGGCGCGCGCGCAGGCGGCGCTGCAGTACATGCTGCTGTGCAAGATCATGCTCAACCTGGTCGACGACGTCAACCAGCTGATGACGTCCAAGCAGGCGCTCAAGTACGCGGGCCAGTCGCTCGAGGCCATGAAGGCGATCGCGCGCGCGCACTCGAACCGGTCGCTCGAGGAGTACGAGCGGGCGCTGGCGGCCTACAAGTACGAATTGGGCAGCGACGCCTTCATCCGCAACCACCTGCGCCGGCTGTACGACGCCATGCTGGAGCAGAACCTGATCAAGGTGATCGAGCCCTTCAGCCGCGTCGAGATCAACCACATCGCCAAGATGGTCGGGCTCGACACCCAGCAGGTCGAGCGCAAGCTGTCGCAGATGATCCTCGACAAGGTCATCATCGGCGTGCTCGACCAGGGCGCCGGCTGCCTCATCATCTTTGACGAGACGCAGCGCGACGAGTCGTACGACGCCGCGCTGGCCACCATCGAGAAGCTGAGCAACGTGGTGGATGTGCTCTACACGAACCAGGCGTCGATGTTGGAGTGAGCGAGTGCGAGGGAGTTGGTCTGTAATACTAGGGACGCACTTGCACAACGCTTAGAATAGCTGGCATCAATGAACCGCACATCACCTCGCTGGTATCAAGCCTATCGATATCCGAATGTCCAACGCCCAAGTCCCAGAACCCAACACCATATGTATCAAACTCGTAATCCGATCATCATCTCGTCATCCCACGGTCCTGTAAACCCAACAAGCACCCGCCCGTACAAAAGCCAAGCCACCCTTCCATAGGTAATCAACCCGCCATTCCAGTTAGGTCGTCAAACATCACTCGCAAACATCACCTCCCCTATCATGCTCCCCCCCAAGTAACTTAACCCTCCCACCCCTCCTCAGAAACCCCCCTCCCCCTTCTCCTAGAAGGGACCAACCCCAACCGCCGCCTCTCCTCGCCCACAAGCAGCGCAAACACCCGCTTGGCGATCTGCGTTCCATCCCACCCCGCTCTATTATCATCACCTCCCACTTGCCCATAACCCCCCCCACTCCAATCCCCACTCCCTGCACCCTCAACAGAGAACCCATCACCAGACCCCGAGTCGACCTCGGCCAAAAACCCCTCCACAACATCCAAATGCCACCCCTCAATCTCCATCGTCTCGCCCTGCGCGGTGACCTGTTTGCCGAGCAGGAGCTGTCGCCAATTGTTTGACACGTTCGTCGTGCCAAACAGACCGGACGCTAATGTAGAGGAGGGACGGCGGAACCCCTTGGGCTGGGGCTGCCTGCTTCCGCGGGCCAGTTCGAGCTGGAACTGGAGGGTCCCCCGCTTGCGGGCCTGCAGGAGCTCGTCGAGGCGGAGCCAGTGGGCGCGGGTCCATGTTGTGGGGGAGAGCGGTTGGGGTTGGGTGGAAGACATGGGTTGGGCGATGGTGCTGCTGTTGCTGTTGCTGGTGGCTGAGGAAGTGAAGGGGTGGGAAGAGGGGAGGGTGGTTTGGCGGGGTGGTTGGTCCCGTTGCGGGGACGGTGACGGGGAAGGGGATAGGACTGGGGATGGTGGAGGGGAAGAGGAGGAGGCGAGGTTCTCCTTGTCTTCTTGTATGGTGTTGGCAAGGTCACGGTGGCCCGTAATTGGACGGCGGTCCTGCGCCTTCTCGGGCGACATGCTCGCGCGACGCTCGGCTCGGGCCTGGGCCTGCGCGAGGGGGGAGAGGGTGCTGCTCGTGAACTCGACCACGCGGCCGGGCGTCTTGGGCTTGAGCGGCGAGCGGATGCATGATTTGCCTGGGGATACCGCCCGGTCTGGCAGGCCCTTGACCGGGGGCGGGGCGAAGGTGGACTCTTCCTCCTCAGACTCCTCCACTCGTGGCCGGGCTCGTGGTCGCTGGGGCTGCGGGCGGGATGGAGAGAAGAAGGCCGAGATCTGGCTGTTACCAAACAGCGAGTTCGCCGGGGCCACGGGCTTCGGTTGGAAGAGCGTGCTGTTGGCTTCCCTTCGGCGAGGGGTGAAGTTCCTCTTCTGGGGGATATGCTCTAGGCTGGCCTCCTCGATTGGGCTTTCTGGAGAGATAGTTCGAGGAACAGGGGCCACTCTTGTTGTGCCCCCGGACGGCCGTTGGTGAGGTTCAAAGCCCGTCTGTCGAGGAATATGTGCCGATGTAGCCTCCTCTGGACTTTGTGGTGAGCTAGATCGCGGGGCGGCAGCAGCCGCCTGTTCAGGACTGCTTCGCTCGATGCTCTTCCGCACGGGAGAAAAGAGGTCGACACTCCTTTGGCGGGTCCCAATCTCAAGCTGCTTCTGAGGGATTGACGGCAGTTGGGCTTGGGTTTGCGGCTGTAGAGACTGGGCGAACAAGCTGTTCCCCGATGACTGCGGTCTCTGGACAGGCATCGTTCGTTGTTTTGGCACAACCGGGTTTGCCTGCTCGGGTCTTCGTGAGCCAAGTGTCTTGGGAAAGCCAAAGCCGGGCGTCTGCTCCATATCAGGGACGATGGCAGGCGACGAGAAGAAGGTAGAGAGATCCGGCTTCTTCGCCGGAGGGTTAGTAGGAGCTGGTGCGTGCCTTTGACGGGTTTGAGACAGCATGCTAAACTCGTCCTCGTCGTTTGTGGTCGCGTTCCTTTCAAAACGGACCGGCACTTGTTCCCTCCGGTGCTGAGCGACCATGCTGGGCTCTTCTTCATTTGCAGGAGCATCCCTGTCAGGAGCGTTCTGGTCTGAGGGCTGCTCCAACTCATCGCTGTAGACCAGACGTCGACTATTTTGTCTCCACGGACTCGGTATCTTGCCCCTTCGAGGTGGTTCGGGTGGCGGTTCCCGCCGAGCCGGCGCATTCCTGGGCGCGTAAGGGGTGGGGCGCTGGGCTTCGATGGCCCAGATATCCTCGTCGTCCTCGTCCTGTTCTTCCTCGTGGCGTTCTTCCTGCTGGCCAAAAACCGCCTGCGGCTGAGCAGCGGTAACCGACATGCCAAACTCAGCTTGGCTCGCTGACGCTTCTCGACCCCTTGCCCAATTCCCGTCCGCACCCAAACTAGGCTCAGGAGCAAAGTTAGCCACGTCGGGAGACGCGGACCTCTCCGAGCCTCCAGCAGGGCTGCCTTCGCGCTGCCAGCTCATCTCGTCGTCGTCGTGCACAGCGTCGGCCCCTGGCGAGCTAGCAACGCTGACAGTAGCATCCCGGTCACTCCCTTGTCTGCCGGGCCCGCTAAACAAGGTACTGCGCACAGAACCCGACCCAGTCAGCTCGCCCGGGTCTGGCCCAAACGGGTCGTCCATGTGATCCGTGCCAGCAACCGAGACGCGTGCGGGCGAGAGCGACTGGGCGCTTTTGACGATGAAGTCCCGCATCTGACTCAGGGGCGCGAGCCATGACCTCGACGGAGACTGGCCCATGGCATCGAGGCGCGGTTGTGACGGCGGTGACCGCGTAGCTCGGGCTGGCGGCGCGGTGGGCGGGAGAACCTGGACGGGTGACTGGCTGGACTTGGGCACGGAACCGCGGAACGGGCTCCCAAGCACGCTGCCCCGTTCCGGCGGTGATGGTGGGTCAGATGTGATTAGCTGTAGGGCACGTCCGGCGTTGATAATGGGAGAAAGAGTCGGTCGGCGCTGAGGCACGGGGACGGGCAGATGTACAGGGTTGGCATCTCGGGCGCCCATGTTCGACGATGTGAAGGATGAAAGTTGGTCGGCGGGGGTCTCGGTTGAGTTGCGTCGAATATGTTGGGCGACGGCATTGCTGGGAAATACAGGGCTTTCGATCGGGGGCGAGGATGGTAGGTCAACATGGGCGGCGGGCCTCGGTGGCTTGGTTTGAGAGTTGTGTTCGGTATCGGAGGGGATCGGGGATGGTGTCTCATCAGGAGTCAACAGCCTATTCGTCTCAGATTGGGGGTTGGAGTGGTTCACTCTTGAGGGCCGCTCAATGGACGGCTGGATGTCTTCGGCTGGCTCGTCCGCCTGTGGCTGCGGCTGGCGGTATCGCCGTGGTGTTGCGGCTACGAGCACGGCTTCGGGGATTTCGGAGAATGAGTCGTCGTAGCCGCTCGTGTCCTGGGGCTCGGCGTTGTTGGGTGGCTGACGGGGAGTTGGTGACTGACGGGGAGCTGGCGACTGGCGGGGAGCTGGTGACTGGCGGACTCCTTGCTGAAGGCTCTTTTGAGCCAATTGTTTGGCAAGAGGCTGGGCCGTTGCCCTGCGGGGGCTTCGCCTCAGAGTCTGTGGTGAGCTTGGTGGCGGAAGATGTGGTTCCTGGGGTTGCTGAACGCGGTTCTCCGTAGTTTCGGCGGTATTTGGTGTTTCTGTGACGACAGGGGCTGGCTCGGCGCGGGCCTCTGCAGGGATGTTCTGGCTTTGCCTAAGGGACTCCAATGCGCCGTTTATGATCAGGCTCGTAGCCTCACCAAGCTCCTCGTGCGCTGGCGCCATCACGCTCGAGTTCGGCTGCATTGATGGCAAGGAGCCAATGGATATCATGGTGAACTCCTCCGCCATGACGGTGTCTTCGAAGCCCTGGTCGTCGCCCTGGTCGTCGCCCTGGTCACTTGCCAGGGACCCCGCTTCGCTGTATGAATCGGGCCCGTCGCCCATCTCCGGCCAATCGTACTGCTGGTATTCTGGCTCCTGTCGTGGTAGTTGGGGCTCTGGTTCGGCGCGGTAGTCACTCGTGGGCAACTCGAGTTCCCGACTTTGTTGCGGTCTCGGGGCGACTGGTGTGGGCTGGTCGGACAGGGTCGCGAGCCAGATATCGTCCTCCATGGCGTTGCCTGGTTGGTCCTGAGCGGGCGCAAACGAGCCATTGTCGTGGGCCCCCAGTTGCGGTGCGCTCTCCTGCGCCAGACGCGCTACGTCATCCGCAGTGATCGTTTGTTTCCTCGGCCGGCCCCGTTTGCGTGGCTGGCTCCCCAGCGCGCCGTCCTCCTTTGCTGGCGATGTGGCCTTCCGTTTCGTGGCTCTCGGGGTCGTCTCGATTCCGATGTCCGACGTAAGAATATCCTTCTGGGGAGAGACAGAATCGCGTCCGGCGCTCTTCCGCCCCTTGGCTGGTGTCCCGGGCCTTTTGCGCCGCGTTGTTGCTGGGGTACCCGACTTGCGCGGTCGCCCCCTCCGCCTCGGCGTCGCATTGCTCGCGGCGCCGCCCTCGTCGTCGCTCAGGCCGCGCAGGGGCACTGTTGTTGTGACTGTTGCATCCCTCCGCGGTGTCAGGCGGCGCTGCTTCGGGGTGGGCGACTGGAAGAGGCGGCGGCTCGTGCTGCGCGTCCCCTCGTCGTCGGCCTCGACCGTGACGCGCAGGCGCTGGGGCGAGCGCTCGTTGCCAACGTCCAGCTCAAAGGTCTGCTTCCGGGGCGACGGGGCGAGGGCGGTGAACAGGCGCTCGGCGGCCTGGCTCTTCTTCTTGATGGCCGACGGCGGCATCATGGGCGGGCTGAGGATGGGGTCGATCAGCGGGTCGGGCGACGACCCCAGGTCCAGCGTGATGGTGCGCTCCTCGTCCATCGCGGCGGCTGTCGCAGACGAAGACGCGATGCAGGACGCAGCACAACCCAAACCCTCGTGGTCGCGCGTCGGTATCGATAACGGTGGCGTCGACGGCGTGCATGGCCAATGCAAAGTCTCTGTGCGACGCCGAAATCCACACGCTTTTGTTTACATGCTGCCCCTTTGGGCAAGCCCGTTTTGGGCCGTCGGCCAATCACACCCCGTCGCATCCCCTCCAAGAGCGGGACAACCTTCGCCCTGCAACAGTCAGGCACAGGGCTGAGGCTTATTGCCAAAGAGGGACTGAGTGAAACACACTCCTGACATCATCGTAAGTTGGCAGCTATGTACAGTTCAACCCTTGTTTGTTTGTTAGCGCGGGACTCCTGACATGTATCCCGGACTTTAAAGTTAAAAAGAAGGGAAATGGAAGGAAAAAGGAAAGTAATAGAAAAGGAAAGGGAAAGGGAAAATATGAATATCTTTCTCTCTCTCTTTTTTTTTGTTTTTTCCTCTTAATATAAAGAAGAGTACTTTATCGTTCTAACGATTCGAACCTTGAGCTCTGGTCGACCCCTTCTCCCAACCTAGGTCAGGCGCTAACGAACAAACAAGGGGGAGACTGTAAAGACTGGCGATGCATCTGCACCCACCATTAATTACTAATGGCCCTTCAACTGCACGCGACTCGGGATTCGGGGAAGACATGTCATGCAACACAAACCCCACCGTTCGGGAAATCCGATGATTGCGCTGGATTGCGCAATGTGCAACCATCAAGTAGCCGCCGCCGTGGGTGGTCGAGGAGGCGTCGCGACAGCTCGGCATTAATGGGTGGATGCTTTGAAATCGGCGCCTTTCCAACAACATCTCGGGGCAATGGGAAGCCCAAGAGAAAGAGTATAGATACCCCTAGATGCCCAACTCAAGAGTCCTTCTCTTTGATAACCCACAATATCACGGCTTTCGTTGCAATCACCTGTGCTATCCCATCCATCATCAAGCCATTGAACCCTCTTTGTAATACCACCATGACCACCACCCACGAACCACCCCGAGGCGACGTCGTTGCCACCCTCAACTTCTACTCCCCGCCCGAGGACGGTTCCGCCCCCTACAACCTAGCCGGCGATGCCCCCCCTGACGTACCCCCTCGCAACTTCGGCTCCGTCGCCCACGACGTCCTCATCCACGACGCCCGGGGCAAAGAATCCTCCTTCACCCTCGACCACGACGCCTTCCAGATCCTCCTCAACCAGCCCCCCTCCGCCGAGACCTCCTTCACAGACGACGCCTCCATCCGCAAGAACTACTACCCCGAAGTCGAGCGCCTCCTCCTCGACACCGTGCCAGGCGCCAACAAGGTGATAATCTTTGACCGTGCGTCCCAACCACCCCCACCCCTCCACCCTTACTGCGTACAAGTATTCCCAGCTAACCCACACCCCAATAAAAGACACAATCCGCCGCCCCAACACCTCCCGCCAGCCCGTCGCCCGCGTGCACATCGACCAAACCGCCCACTCCACAGCCCAACGCATCCACCGGCACGCCCCCTCCGCAACCGAAGCGTCCCGCCTCCTCGCCACAACCCGCTACCGCATCATCAACGTCTGGCGCCCACTCAACGCCCGCCCCGTCGAATCCTCCCCCCTAGCATTCGCCAGCTCATCCACGCTGCGCGACGCCGACGTCGTCCCCGTCGAGCACCGCTACCCGGCCAGCGCGGGGGGGTACGTCGGGCAGACGGCCGCGATCCAGTATGATGCGGGGCAAAAGTGGTATTATCTGAGCGGGATGACCGGGGACGAGCGGGTTTTGCTCGAGTGTTTTGATAGTGAGGCGTTTAAGGAGGATAATAGTGTGGTGAAGGGGGGTAGGGTGCCGCATAGTGCGTTTGAGGATCCGCGGACGAGGGAGGGGGCCGAGGGGAGGGAGAGTATTGAGGTGCGGGCGTTGGTTTTTGGGCCGTAGTTTTCTGGATAGGTACGGTAAGGTACACGTTAGATGTGAGTTTACCTTTGTTAGCATGGCGTTTTGGAGAGTACTTTCGAGGAAAGGAAATTTGATTGAGACTTGAATAAGTCGGGTATAAAGCAAGTTATGATAGCCAAGTACCCTTCGCTGCTGTGCAAGATCCGAACACCATCCATCCCGTATATCCGTGGCTGTGCCAAACAAATACCACGCCACAAACCAGCGAGGCGTGGCACCAAAAACGCCCGACAAAGTTAAATCAATGAATGCATGTCCGAGATGCCCCAGGTATCCTCTCCTGTTGCTGTCCTGTGTCCTCGCATCAGCCACCCCGTCCACCCCGGCCCCCCTTCCGACTGCTGCTCCGGCTCATCGGCACACCATTGGCACTCGACTGCCTGCTCATCGACACGCCGCCCAGCGCCGACCCCTTGGCGGGAGACGGATTCGGCGTTCCCCCATGGCCCAGCTTGGGGGTCCCGGCTCTCTCCGACATGACCGGCTCGACGACGTCTGACAAGATGGGGAGCCCCAGCTGTTTCCTGACCTGGTTCTCCGCCGGCCGTTCCCCTTGCAGATACGCGACGAACCGGTGGTCCTGCGCGGGCATGGACGCCGCCTCGAGCAGCTTGCGGCTGCCGTTGTCCACCGAAAAGTTGGAGCCCACGCCGTGGTTCTCGTCGTACTGCTTCAGCGCCTGCATCACCATCATGTCGCCGTGCGCGTCCTCGGCATTGAGCGTCGTGGGCACGTTGTACTCCATCTTGTTGCCCTTGATGTACGTCGACGGGAAGGTGGGCGGCAGTTTCGGGTCCGCCGCGAGCATGCGGTCAAAGTTGCCCTGGAAGTCAAAGTTGGCGAGCATCTCCATGCCCATGAGCTTGTCGTCCAGGAAGTTGGGGTTGTTGACGCCTCCCCGGCCGCTGCGCGTAGCGTGCGACACATTTCGCTCCATCATGGGCGCAGAGGGGACCGAGTCGGACCCCTCCTCGTCGTTGTCGCCGGCCCCGGAGTCGCTGCCGTCGGGCGACTTGATCGGGCGCCCGTGCTCGTCGAGCTTGGGCTTGTGTGTGAGGATGTACTTGCGGGCCGCCAGCGTCGCCGCGCTGGAGGTCATGCCGAGCTCCTTGTCCGTAAAGAGCTTGTCGATGCTGTATACCGCCCCCGAGTTCTTGCGCGAGGCTAGCCGATCCGTTTGCCAGAGCGGTGTAGTGCCGGAAGCATCCAGCACCCGACGCTGTGGCGCCGGAGAGCCGTCGTCGTCGTTGTTGTTCATCCGCTTCCTCTTCTTATTCTCAAAGGTCATGTCTTCCATTTCACGCCGTTGCCGTGTCGCCCGCTTGCCGTGTGCGCCTCCTGGGCTCGCCGGGTTGGTGATGCTGAACTGATTGGGGTGGAGCAAGAGGGCGGAAGCGTCCGAGATTTCGAGCGCCTCCTTCTCCTTGTTCAGCCGAGATTTTTTGCTAATGATCACGTTGATCAACCGGTCGCGGAGCGTTTGTGAGAGAGCTCGGTATTCGCGATTTGCGGTTTCGGTCTTGAAGGCATGTGTTGTGATAAATTCCGACGTCTTCTTCTCGTAGTCGAACTGTGGACACGCCAGTCAGCGGTCTGCAGGCCGGGGAAAGAGGGCCAGGATGTGCATACCTTGTATTTAGTGAGGGCGTAGTCGCGCTGCTCGACCAGGTCTTGGACTTTTTCCATCCACTGGGGGAATCTTGGCCCGGCTCTGTCGAGGAGGGTCTGAGACCCAGACTGGCCGTCGGCGTCTCCATTGAGCTGCTGCAGTCTTTGCTGGTCCTGCTCAAAGCTGTCGAGAGGCCGATCGACGTAGGGATCGACTCTCATGACCAATGTAGTGTCGATTTGGATCTTGTGTAGCTGCTCGCGGAATGCCTGGTCCTTGTCCTTGCTGAACCTGTCCGAGAGCGAGGCGAGACGGTCGGCAAGCATCTGGCGGCGCTTGTCTCGCTTTGACTGTGCCGGGGGCGGCGAGCCGTTGACGCGGCGGTCGGGGCGATGGGCGGGAGCATCGGCCATGGTGGCTTCCGTCGTTGCCATTGTGTGTTATACTCGGTGCAGACGGATTCTTGTCGAGCGCCCAGGGCACGAGGGTCAATCGCAAAACTGGCGACGGAGGCGGCGAGCAGAGACTGGAAAAGGGATCTTGTTCCGCGCAGTTGGCTTATGGGGAGATCAAAAATAATGAAGAGAACTCGTGGTGTGAAGGAGATATTCGTACATCTTTTGCTGGCGAGGCGGGTAAGTGGAAAGGTATTGTGCGTCTGCTCTGCTGGGGACAATAAAGAAGACAATCCCGCTGGACGGCGGGTACTGATGCGAATAAGACGAGCGGCTGCCGACAACCGGCTCTGGCCGGGCAGGGCACTGAGCCAAACGCACTGCCAGTGCTGTGGCTGCTGTCTGGTCACGTCGTCGGGTGTGGCTTGCAGGCAGATGGGCAACCGGGCCAATTAGATGCCAGGCGGGCTGTGGTTAATCCGGGCAGGCTGCAAGTTCAGGTCCCGCAGTGGGGTCGAGCAGCTCCAGGTGGGCAGGCACATGTTGGGACTGATGAAGCCAGCGGGCAAGGGTAAGAACAGCATCGACCTCACAGCTGTCACAAGAGCTCCATATTTCGGTATTTCAACGCAATGCACGTCTAAAACAGCTTTTAAGGTAACAGCACGGGTCTTGGAGCAGCCCACTCGATTTTATCGAACGCCGATGGACTGGGCGAGACCACAATAAATTCAGCCCATGACGCCGAATCCGTGATGGAGAATCGCAGCATTTCCGACCCCCCTCCCCCTCCCACAGGCATGCCGCACGGCGGCCCCGGGGGGATGCCGCCCGTGCTCGGGCGTCCCCCTCCGCCGCCCCAGCAACTGCCCGCCCAGATGTTCACCACTGCCGCCCAGCTCCTGGACCTGACCGACAGTAAGCACCCCGGCCCAGCACAACGCCTCTTGGTACCTTGTATAAACTGACACTTCACAGAAAAGCTCATGGTAGCCCTGCGCGACGGACGCAAGCTTCTGGGAATCCTGCGCAGCTGGGATCAATTCGGTATGGCCGTCACGCCGTGGAGAGTGAACCCCTGCCGAGGAGTCTGAGTTAACACTCTTGGTCCCAGCAAACCTGGTGCTGCAGTCCACCAAGGAGAGGATCTTCGTGGCACCCGGAACGGCACCCAACCAGCCCCGGGGCCTGTACGCAGACATCGACCGCGGCCTGTTTCTCGTCCGCGGCGAGAACGTGCTGCTGCTGGGCGAGATCGACCTCGACAAGGAGGACGACGCGCCCCCGGGATACGACCTGGCCGAGGTTGAGCTGGTCCAGAACCTGGCGAAGCAGCGGAAGCAGCAGGAGAAGGTCAAGGAGAAGAAAAAGGTGGCCATGCTCGCCAAGGAGGGGTTCGAGGGCGAGAATCTGGGCGAGATCCTGCTCTAACGGAGGGGGAATCGACACGACAGGGGGGAGACAGTGGCTTGGAAGCAGAATATTGTGAAATGCTCTCCATCCACTCCATGACCAGAGCCACGGGGCCTCATAGAGACGAGTGCCCAAGCAGAGTAACGAGCTAGGATGCAATTTTACGACTTTGAGTTTCTGGCCAAGGACTGTCTAACCACACTCGATCTTGCGAACAAACTACAGGGGGCGGCAACTTGTTTACTCAGGTCACGCAGCTAAACATCCAAGCCATCGACAGGTACAGCCAGGCACAGGTTTGATTCTCACATAAACCCCAGACCGTTGTTACATGACTGCCATAACAAGTCACAAGCCTAGCAGCAGGGTCAAAGCTACTCACATCGCCGGCGAGAATCCTTCCACCCGCACATGCTTCTCCCAGAACTTTGGCCACCCGGCCTTCCCGTCGCTCCCATCCCAACCTCCAGCCATCATCGCCGTCGCGATCAGCAACGACGCCGAGTTCGGGAAATACGGCGTCGGCACCCGCGACCCGCCCACCGGATACCCAGCATCATCAAACTGAAAGATGGGATGCAGCAGATACTCAACTGCCTGCTCCGGATCCCCCAGCCTCAGCGAGTTCATCGCCAGCATGGCAAAGTCCCATCCATACGAAAAGTCCAGCGCCCACAGCTCCTTGATCTTGGCCGCCGTCTTCCTCAGCGCATCCACATCCAACGGCGTCCCACTCGCGGGCGGCGGCAGCAGTCCATAAATCCCCGCCATGGCCGGGTGATCATTCGTCGTCGCATTCGACGTCCACATACCCTCAATCCCCTCATACACAGCGTACGTCCCGTCCACCATCGGCAGCGGCGCCAGCCCATCCCTCACCTTCACCCACTCCGCCGGCACCGGCTTCCCCAACCTCTCCCTCCACCTTACCGCCACATCCAACCCAAACCGCCAATACGCCAGCTCAAACGCCGGATTCCGCGTCACATTCGGATTCGTATTCTCCGAGACGGGATACATCGGCGGCCCAAGATCATACACCCCCGTGCTCGCATTCCACCACGCATACGACGCCATAAAATCCGCCGTGGCGTCGACGACCTCCTCCCACCGCGCCAGCGTCGTCCGCATATCATCACCGCCGGGGCTCGCGCGCCACTCGACCTCGGCAAAGTACAGCGGGTGCGGCTGCTGCCAGATCAGCAGCGCGTTGATATCGCCCGGCGCGCTGCGCCCGGACGGGTCCGACATCTTGCCCCAGCGGGCGCCGGCGTAGCCCTGCATTTTGGCGCGCGCGAGGGCAGACGGTAAAAACTGGTGGTACATGGATGGCTGGCTGCGGCGGAAGAGGGCGAGGTGGTTCCAGCGGGCGAAGGGCAGGGTGTGCCAGAGGGTCATTTCGAGGTGGAATTTGCCGTTCCAGCCGTTGTTGACGAGGCCCGATTCTTGTGGCGTGTAGTAGGAGGCTGAGTTGACGGCTGTTAGGTACTTGGAGAGGATGATGCGCTGCTGGAGGTCGCGGGCGCGCGGGTCCTCCGGGACCGAGGAGAGGTCGATGAAGGCGCCGCGCGTCCAGAAGGTTTGCCACCAGCTGCGGGAGGAAGAGGTGACGCCGGAGTGCGTGGTTGGGTGCTGGAGGTTGGGGGATGGGGAGAAGGTAATGGTTAGTTGGACGTTGGTTTGGGAGGAGGTAAAGGTGTGGCGGTGGGTTCCGTCTGTGGGGGCGGTTATCTTGCCGTGGCCGGTCCATGATATGTGGGTGTAGTACGTTGTAGCGTCTAGCGTATGCTGTATCCCGGCGGAATTGGAAGTCAGTTGCTCTAGGGCAGTAGAGTGCTTGGATGTGAGGTTGAAGTGGCCGACAAACGGGGCGTTGAATTTCTGGTTGTCGGGGTAGGGGAAGTCGAAGAAGAGACCAAGTCCTTGCCGCAAGGCCTTCGAGTTGACATTGACCGCGATGGTGTCCGAGTCTGGGTCGGCCCAGGTCTCGACCTTGACAGGGCTCCCATCATAAACGAAAGACGATGATAGCCTCCCCGTCCACATGTCGAGTTCCTGGGCTTTGTTCTGCAGATCGTCCTCGGTGACGTTCTGACGCCCAAAGTCAAACCCGACGCTGGCCAGGTTGAGTCGGTGCGGGTTCTCCCTCAGCCAATTTGAGATGTCATTCTGGGCCGGGTTTGGCACTTCATACGTGACAAGCCTGCCGTGTGTCCACATTTGAAGGCCAGTGTAGTCTGGAGGTTGTCAGTAAGTTGTGGACATACAGGTTGCAGGAATGGCGTACCATCTATCGAAGTCTGGCCAGGCGTCGTTGGGAGGCTGAAGTTGTGCCAACCCCATGTTGACATGATGGCATATGGCTTGAAGGTCTGCAACCCCGTCACATCTGCTCCGAAAGCGAAGTTGCCATTCCCAACTTGCAACGGTGTGGTATCGGAGCTCTTGGTTCGGCGGACATTGAATGATTGGACAACCTTTCGGCGCTGGCCAACAGACACTGCCTCCGCGAGGGAGGACAGCACGAGGAGAAGAGACAGGGCACGCATCGTTGTTGACACCATGGGCTAAGTCTCAGGTACACTTGCTAGTAGCCGGCTCTCAGCTTGAGGCGCGTGTCTAGGAACACATGATAAATATACTGGCCGTCATCCTCACCCGGCCGTCTACATGGTCACGTCCCGCCCACCGGGTACCGTATTCCCATATTCATCCATCCATGGGGCATTCCGGTGATCCATTAGCCTGGGAGAGAGGGGTTGTTGACGTCCCGAACAAGGCAAAGATGGCCATTAGCCGTGCAGGGTAGGATCCTTCTCGCCGTTGCCGTCTGCGGGGTTTGCTAGGGTGAACCGGGTCGACGTCTTCGGGTGACGATGACCCGACGGCGATGGAGATCCAACCCGCAGTGTACGGCTCCCAGGGATCGGGGTTTTGTGAGGAGTGTTTGTGTCTTGAGAAGAAGGGAGGGCGAGCGTTTCCAGACGGGGAATGGTCAATGGTCAAAGCAGGCAGTCATGGGAACTCGGAGCGGGTAAATTCGAGCTGTGGATGAAAGCGTTATCTCCGACTGTGGAGAGGCTTCTTGGCATGAAAACTCAGGAAAGTATTTGGAGAAAAAGATGGAATTCCGAAGCGAATGATGGCCCCCATAATCACGATCGTGGATGTTGATGCTGCAGGATGGAAGCTGTGGAAATTGGGGCGAGAGAGAACAGCTGAAAGTCCAGCTGGACCCCGCTAAAATGTGGCGCTTACCGGCCCCTGTCACCCATAAATCAGTCAATCAGTTGCTGTTGCCAGAGCGGGACAGCAATGTAAACACAGGTCTGCCGTGCCACATGGATTGACCTTTGTTGACTTGCAACCTTTTTGCCAACTCTCACAGCATCATCGATCCGCGACATAATATTTGCAGCCATCCGCAAACCACTGCACCCTGCAGAATCCAAATACGCGACCAGGTTCGGCTTGTAGCTCAGGTATCGGTGCGCATCCCCTGACTCCGCCTGTGG
The DNA here is from genome assembly GCA_033296685.1 of Parachaetomium inaequale. NCBI lineage: Eukaryota > Fungi > Ascomycota > Sordariomycetes > Sordariales > Chaetomiaceae > Parachaetomium > Parachaetomium inaequale. The sequence goes on from MU854326.1 coordinate 127,627, forward strand.
ATCTGCTCCAGCGAGCTGCGTCATAAGGGACTGCCCCGCTAACCATTACCCTGATCTGCCTCAGTTCAGGAACATCCTTTCGAAGCCCGGGTCCCTGGATCTCGCCATGAGCTCCTTTCTTACGACTGTGTGAGTTGATTCCTGCTGTCGCAAGCACACCCGCAATGGAAACACACCGATTGTATCCCTCCCCCTCCCTCGGCACACCCAGCGCATCGCCTTGGTCTGGAGTCGGCAGCCCAACCCACCAAGGCGATCGCGCCCAAGCCCAACCATGCGACTCGTCCAGAGCAGCTTTGCTAACTTGCGCTTCCAAACAGCAACAACCGGACGAAGAACCAGTTCCGACCTCGAGTACCCGGCAAAGGTGGCGCTACGAGTTACCAGCTTCGCCAGTATGCAGAGGCAACCCTGGGCGGAGGGAGCCTGCGCAAGGTGGTGAAGCTCCCGGAGGGCGAAGACGAGAACGAGTGGCTGGCCGTCAACAGTAGGCCGAATCATACAAAACAGTCGCCCGCACGAACCATGCTGACTTGGGCGCCAGTGGTGGATTTCTACAACCAGATCAACCTCCTCTATGGCGCCATCACCGAGTTCTGCTCCCCGCAGTCGTGCCCGGAGATGAAGGCGACCGACGAGTAGGTGTGGCATATGTCGGGATACGGGTCGCAAGCTGACGGGCCAGGTTTGAATACCTGTGGCAGGATTCCGAAAACTACAAGCGGCCGACCAAGATGCCCGCGCCGGCATACATCGAGCAGTTGATGTCGTGGGTCCAGGGCAACATCGACAACGAGGCGGTCCTCCCGAGCCGCATCGGTAAGCCTTGGATGGGTCGAGACCACAGCACACACGAGACTAACCAAGCACAGGCGTGCCGTTCCCCAAGTCGTTCCCGGCCCTGGTGCGCCAGATCTTCAAGCGCATGTACCGCGTCTACGCCCACATTTACTGCCATCACTACCCCGTCATCCGCGAGCTGGGCCTCGAGCCGCACCTCAACACCAGCTTCAAGCAGTACGTACTCTTCATTGACGAGCACAACCTGGCCAGCGGGAAGGACTACTGGGGCCCACTGGGCGATCTGGTGGATAGCATGCTGCGCAGTGACTAGACCGCCATCTCCTTTCTTCCTTTGAGATACCGAATTGTTGGGTTTCTTTGCATGGCGGCGTTTGGTTTGGCTTGGCCGATACAGGACTCGTTCGGGGCAGGATTCTGTTGGATGGCAGAGCATGCGGGATTGTGGTAATTGGGGGTTCCGGTTGGGGGATTGCATGCGATGCGGAGCCACGGAGTCTCTTGGGAAAGCGGGCTTCCTGTAGGGATTAGTGTGAAGAGATATGAAGAGATACTAAGGTTGACTTGAGATGGCTGCTCCAAAAAAAACTTGGAAAGTTGAAGACGGATGGATTCAACAAGCATCGGATGCCAAGCCTCTCAAGGCTGTTTTGCTGCAGCCAGTCCCCGGGCCCACCCGGAGCTGCGGCTGCCTGAGGCCGTCAAATTGCCGAGCCCAAACCCCGTTCTGAAAACTGATGAACGGAGCTCGCTTCACGACATTCGAGGTCCATCATCGCACCCAATCCCCCCAGTCACCATGTTCCCGCGACAGGCATTGCTGCGCTCCGCGCGGGCGGCAGCTCCCCAGCGTGCTTTCCTCGGCCAGATCCGCACCTTCGCCGCGCCGGCGTCGAGCGAGAAGGTCAACCCTCCGGTCGCCCTTTTCGGCCTCGACGGCACCTATGCCACTGCTCTGGTACGCGCGCCCGATCGCCCAATTGGTCTTTTTGTCAGGAACCCAGTGGAGGACACAGCGTTGGAGGGGACCGTCCAGGCCTCAATTGCCGGTTGGATGCGGACCAAGGGAGACGAGACCACCACGGCTAACCTGCGTCATTTTGCTTTGCCTTTAAACAGTACACGGCCGCCGTCAAGACGTCCTCCCTCGAGCCCACCGCCAAGGGCCTCGCCGCCCTCGGCAGCCTGATCCAGAAGGACGCCAAGCTCGTCACCATCCTCGAGGCCCCGACCCTGTCCGCCGCCGACAAGAGCGCCATCGTCGCCGAGCTGCAGAAGAACACCGGCGCCTCGGGCGAGACCGTCAAGAACTTCCTCGCCACCCTCGCCGAGAACAACCGCCTCGGCCTCCTCCCCGGCGTCTGCAACAAGTTCAGCGAGCTCATGAGCGCCGCCCGCGGCGAGGTCGAGATGGTGGTTACCAGCGCCCAGGTAGGGCTTCCCGAAGCAGATGGATGAAACGGGGGTGTATCATGGAGAGCGTGTGATGCTGACGAGTTGGGAAACGCAACAGCCCCTGGACAACAAGACCCTCACCCGCCTTGAGGCCGCTGTCTCCAAGTCGAGCTACGTCGGCGCTGGCAAGAAGCTCAAGGTCAAGAACACCGTATGTGTACCTTTCCACTCTCACCACACCGAATCACCAATGCTAACGCTGCCCAGGTCAACCCCGATATCGTCGGTGGCCTCGTCGTCGAGGTCGGCGACAGGACAATCGACCTCAGCGTCTCCTCCAAGCTTGCCAAGATGAACAAGCTGCTCACCGACACCCTGTAAATTTACTTCTCCTTTTGTAGCAATGGAACCGCGTTGAGCTGGGAGCTGGGCGTACGAGAGAGGGGGGACCGAACCACAATCAGGCTCACGGTCTAATCTTGGAGGACCCTGTGTACATGAGTCGAATAGAGCCGTTTCGCTGATCTCGTCCGAACCTGATTTACCGCCCATTATGTCCCTTAGAGAGGACGACCTTTCTCCTGTTCCCAGCCAATTCCTCAAACATGGCATGGAGGAGATCAACTACGAGAGGAGACGGTATCAGCCAGTCATATCTTCTTACGGTGCAAGTTGCACTCGGCCATATGAATGATATGCAAGATATCATGTGTCATCCCATCTTCGACGTCCCCGTTGCAGAACTTCGCATATATTTGCCATGCCGTGCCATGCACACGCAACACCCTTATTTAGTCATCCCAATATCTTTCCGTTCAAAATACAGAGTGGTAAACCGGTCCTCTTTCGAACTCGCGTACAACGAATCCCATCCCTTTATACATCGGCCCTCCACGAACTAGATCCCCGGTTAAATTCCCGTTGAATGGTACAAAAACCAGATACAGAGCTCATCTCTTCTTGCCAGCAACAGTTCACTAAATTCATGAAAGTTGGCCAGCACTGAGCAGCAAAGGCAAGAAAGAAAGACTTCACGAGTCAAAAAACAAGACAGAAATGGCAAAAGAGAAGGTCTTCATCCTGCGTCAGCCGCGAATCGAACGCGGGGCCCATCGATGGCAACGATGGATTTTACCACTAAACCACTGACGCTTTGATGAAAACCGGGCTGGGATCCCCAATCTAGCAACGGGCAGAGCCTACCTCCTCACCCAAGGCCACCACACCACCCGTTTCCTAATCGATGAAGCCATCAACATACGGTACTCACTCATATCATCTCGGCCAGCATGGCCGTCCATATGAAGCCCAGAAACGTGTATAGGTAACCAATCTCAAATCTATATCTATTACATCCATCCAACCCTCGTGTGTCCAACCCCTCCCCAACAACCCCCTAAACAACCCCCTAGATACATACACATACTATTCTAACTCGAAGCCTGCGCCTCAAACTCCTCGCCCCTCAAATCCTCATACCCCTCCTTCCCCCTCTCAAGCTTAACCCTCTCCAGCTGCTGGCTAATATACGAATGCAGGTGCGCGTCGGCCTCAGCCCTGGCCTTCACCCGCTCCGGATCGTTCAGCAGCGCCGGGTTGACTGACCCGCGGCGCGCCATGCCGCCAGGCGTCTCGGCACCGTCACCGTTGCCGTCATACCCGTTGCCGTCATTGACGCTGTAGTCGCTGCGGGCCGCGAGCGAGCGGCTCGTGGAGCTGCGGCGGAGGCGGCGCGGGGCGGTGGGCGAGAGCATGGGGGACTTGGTGGCGGGGGTTTGCGCGCCGTGCGGGTGGGAGCCGCGGTGCAGGACCTCGTCGAAGTAGTGGGACATGCCCGCGCGCGGGGTGCGCGGGGTCTGCGGGAGGCGGCAGTTTACGCTGGGACACACAACAGGGTTAGTTATGGCTGAAGAGGGGAGAGAGTGAAAAGGGGGGGGCTCACCCAGTATCATGGATCATGCGCGCGATGAGGCCGGTCCAGCCGCACTGGTGCGTCGCGCCGAGGCCGCGACCGCAGTCGCCGTCAAAGAACTCGTAGAACCAGAGGTAGTCCTTCCAGTTGGGGTCGAAGTCGAGCGTGTCGTTGCCGCCGTTGATGCTGCGGCGGCCGTCGTTGTCGCGCGCAAAGAGGTGCTGCAGCCGGTGCTGGATCTCCTCCGAGACGTGGCCGAGATGCATGTAGTCGCCCGACCCCACGGGGCACTCGACCTGCAGGTTCTGCCCGAAGAAGAGGTAGAAGCGCTGGAGCGACTCCACCAGGAGGAAGTTGACGCACAGCCAGATCGGCCCTCGCCAGTTGCTGTTGCCGCCAAAGAGGCCGCTGTCCGAGTCGCCCGGGACGTAGCCAACCTTGAAGACCTGGCCGTTGACCTCCATGGAATAGGGGTGCTCCTTGTGATACTTGGACAGGGAGCGGATGCCGTGAGGGCTGAAAAACTCGTCCTCGTCCAGCATGCGCTCGAGGATCTTGGTGAGCCGCTCCTTGCTCACAAGCGACAGAAGAATCCTGTCGCCCTTGCCACGGGTGCGGATGCTGTGCATCGTCCGCTCTGCCACGTCACAGCGGTTGGCGATAAACCACTCGAGGCGTTTCTTGAAGGTTGGCAGCTTGTTGATGAGCTCGGGCTCCAGAGTGAGGGTTGCGTAGAGGGGAATCAGGCCGACAAGCGATCTGACAGGCATCTGCTGGATCCAGGGGCCGCCCCACGAGATAGCATCGTAGTAGAACCCGTCCTCCTCGTTCCAAAGCGACTGCTCCTCCTTCTGGCCCATCCTAAAGGTCATGGCGTCGCTGATCAGGATGAAGTGCTCAAAGAACTTGGTGGCAATGTCCTCGTAGATCCGCCGGTGCTTGGCGAGCTCCAACGCAATGTTGAGCATGTTGAGGCAGTAGAAGGCCATCCAGCCCGTGCTGTCAGCCTGCTCCAGTGTGCCGCCGGTCGGCAGGGGCTCCGAGCGGTTGAACAAGCCAATGTTGTCCAGGCCGAGGAAACCACCCTCGAACACGTTCTTGCCCTCGACGTCCTTCCGGTTCACCCACCATGTAAAGTTGAGTAGCAGCTTTTGGAACACTCTCTCGAGGAAGTCGAGATCCTGCCTTCCATAGAGCTTGCGCTCAATCTTGAAGACACGGAACGTCGCCCAGGCGTGAACCGGAGGGTTGACATCGCCAAAGTTCCACTCATATCTGCCAAATGTCAGTCGTCTGCCTCCACGGCCACCAGAAGACAACTTACGCAGGAAGCTGGCCATTGGGATGGCAGTACCACTCGCGCGTGAAGAGATCGAGCTGCTTCTTGGCGAAGTCGGGGTCCATCATGGCCAAAGTAATGCAGTGGAAGCTAGTATCCCACGCGGCAAAGAACGGATACTCCCAGGAGTCCGGCATGGACAGGATGTCATCGCAGTGCAGGTGCTTCCAGGCAGAGTTACGAAGCCCCTTTCGGCTCGGCGGCGGCGGCGGTTGGCTGGGATCACCGGTCGCCCACTCGTCCCAAATGAAGAGGTAGTGCTGCTTGCACCACATCATGCCGGCAAAGGCCTGTCTCTGAATGTTGCGCAGATCGTCAGCCATGGGCAAGGGGCTGAGGTGATAGTAGAAATCATCGGCTTCCTCCCGCTTCCGCTCGATAATGTCGTCGAACTCCTCCTCGTCGAGGTATGTTTCGGGTTTTTTGGAGAAGCGGAACCGAACGACTGCTTTCGTCAGCGATGATCAGTAGCATCTAAACCGTGGTACACACCTGCACACTCGCCCGGGTTGACACCGCCGGCTTCGTTGAAGGTGAACCACGCGGCAGCCTTGGTTCCAACCTGCTCAGGGTTGATCACACCCTTCTCCTTGTCAACAATGTGGCGGTGGAAGGCATCCTTGACATATGAGGACTCGTTCTTGCCATCGTAGAGGAGCTCGTAGTTGGTCTCGTTCTCAGTGAAGATCATTTCGGGCTGGACATCCTCCCCGCTGGGCCCGACACCGGGAGACGGAGACAGAAGGACATAGCGGTCTCCTAGATGGTGGTGCTTCGACTTGATCAGGTTCTCATCATGAACACCCATAGAAGGCCGTTTATCGGCAGCTTCGCGGCCCCAGGACCAGGTGTTGCGGAACCACACATGGGGGATGATGTGGAGCGGCGCGCGCTCGGGGCCTCTGTTCCAGGCAGTGACGCGGAAGAGGAGCTCATCCGGGTCGTCATCGTCCTTAGCGGTCTCGATGAAGATGTCCCAGTAGCGGTCCTCGTCGAAGACGCCCGTGTCGAGGATCTGGTATTCCTTGTCCTCCTTGCCGCGCTTCGCGTTCTCCTTCAGCAGGTCCTCGTAGGGGAAGGCTTTTTGCGGGTATTTATACAGATATTTCATGTACGAGTGCTGTGACGTATAAGCTTTGAGTTGCCTCGGGTAGGTATGCGCAGTGTCTTACCGTCTGCAGGGACCAAAGTTAGCGGGAGCCTAAGCATGCATAAGGGTCGCAGTAACTCACAGGTGTATTGTCCAGATGAAAGTGAGCCTCCTTGATGCTCTCACCGTGGTTGCCCTGCGGATTGGACAAGCCAAACAGGCGCTCCTTGAGAAAGGGGCTAGCAGCAAATCAGCAGGTTGGCCAGAGCAGTGGTGCCGCCGGGCGCAATTGGCCTTACTCCTTCTCATTCCAGAAAGCAAAGGCGATGTTCTGGTAGCCGTGGGTATCGCAAACACCCGCAATGCCGTCCTCGCCCCATCTGTATGCGCGAGACCGGGCGTGATCGTGCGTGAAGTCTAGAGAGCACCCATGTGAGCGGGCCGAAGCTGTTGTCGGCGGAGCCGGGAAACCTACGACTCCAGGCATCGCCGTCCTCGCTGTAGTCCTCGCGCACTGCATTGGCCCAGTCAGCCATGACACCTCCAACCTCGCGAGCAACACAGACTCACCCGTCGCCCACTGCCTCTCGGCGACATAGGACCCCCATTTCTTCCAGTACTTGGTCCGGTCGCGGTCCTCCTTGAGCCTCCGCTCCTCCTCGGTGAGGTACTCGTGGCTGTCGAAAACGGGCATGGCGGGCTGGCAGGAGACGAAGCTTTCCGAATGGCAGCACGATGTCGGGTCGAAAACCAAAGGGACGAAGAAACGAAAGCTTTCTCTCTCTCTGATCCAACCCCACAGCTAAGAGGAAGCTCAGTAAGCACCACGGTCGAAGGATCCAATGGCCAACTGCTCAGCGAGACACGGGGAGAAGAGGGGAGGGGAGAAGCAAAAATCAGGTTGAAATAAACAACCGAGTTGTTGGTCACTAGCTTGTGAAACGGCGGCCGGGCCAAGCAAATGCCGGTGGCAGTGGCAGTGGAGGGGTTCCATGACGGGAGGAATTGGTGTGTTGGTAGCAGCCCAATTGCAGGGCCCTGGCCGCTGACGGCAGACCTGTGACGTCAAGACGCGGCGCCAACGCACGCCCCGCCGCCGCCTAGAACCAGGGCGCCATTGCTTGGCGCTTCGCCTGCAGGCGATGCTGCCCTGTCGATCGAGCTGCATGCATCGGATGCAGGCCTCTTGAAGCGGTCGAAGCTCGAAGCCTGATAAAGGTGCATGAGCAATTGGAGGGTCAATTGATGTCTGATTGTGACCAGATGAACCGTAGCGCTGTTCATTTGACACAAGTTTCCATGGATTTTAGGCACAACTTCGGCCTCGAAGGAGGCGGGCCAACCAAGAGGGCGTTGCTGCCCACGCCGTACGCTACGTCGGGCCCCTGAACAACGGACCGAGTTCCTGAAACCGTCAGGATTGAGCGAGGCTTGGTGAGATAACGAGGTAGTATATATATCCCCTGTGCTCCACCGCAGTAACTGATCGCAAAAAAATGGCTTCTCATCGCATGTAAATATCACAAACAGCACCATGACAGACCGACGACCATGTCCCCTCGCTCCCTGGGATATCAACCATTGCGCCCAACCGCCAACTCAGCCCGGGAAGACCAATGCCTAATGGAGGACCATTAAACCCAAAAGATGGACAACCATACGCCTATAGCTTCGCCTGGACAGGCTTGGCCGGCGCAGTCGCATCCGTGTTCATCACCACCTCGCCCGTCCGCTCGCCGTTCCCAAAGAAGATGACCTGCACAGTCAAATCGTCCCTATACCGCCTCGAGAAGGGCGCAGGCAGCGTCAGCAGCGCCGACACCTGCTCCTGGTTCTTGCCGCCCAGCGCGTTGCGCACCAGGTGCGTCGCGACGTTGGGGTCCTGCACCACAAACCCGTCCTTCGAATCGCCCCACTGCCGCACCCCGCGGAACGGCGTCTTTTGTCCGCCCGCGCCGTCCGCGCCACGTGCCGTCTCGACGGGCAGCCCACCCGCGGTGGCGCGCGATCCAAAGATGCGCGTCCAGACCGAGTCGAACTGCGAGGTGGAGCTGCTGCCCTTGGTGATTTGCTGGCTCTCGATCCACTTGCCGACGAGGCCGATGACCTCCTCGTTGGTGAGCATCTCCCAGAGGCCGTCGGTGGCCATGACGACGAAGTCGCCCTTCTCGGGCTCAATCTTGGTCGTCGAGATGACCGGCTCGGCCGTCACGTAGGGGGGCGTCTTGAGGATGGAGGAGACGGAGCGCGCGAAAAAGTGCTGCTTCAGCTTCTCCGAGATCTCGCGCGTCCACTTGTAGCTGGCGTCTCCAAAGGCGCGCGTAGGTTCGAGCCCGCCGAGAACGCGCCCGTTGTGGACGACGCGGGGCTCGTTCGGGTGCAGCTTCCGTAGCCGGGCCGCTTCGTCTGGGTTGCTGCCCGTCTGGTCGACCGAGAGCGGTGTGGCGGTCCACTTGCCCGACGCGGACCGGCGGCCGAGGACAGCCCGTGAATCGCCCGTGCAGGCAACCCGTAGCAGCTTGGACCGACTGTCGTAGAAGGAGAGGAGCGCGCAGGACCCGGACAGGGCCGGGGCCAGCAGCTCGGCGGCGGCAATCTTATTGTTGGCTTGCATGACCTTCTGCACGCTCTGGTTGACGATGTCGTCGTCCAGCTTCAGGAAGCCCTTTTTGATGGCGGCGTCGACTGCCTCGTGCGATGGCATCAAACTGGAGGCCCTGTATGTGTCGTTGAGTTCGCGGGCCACGAAGGTGACGAGCGCCTGACGGAGCTTCGCCGAGGTCGTCCATCCTCTGTGAACACAAGCGTCAGCTGCCATCCTTAGCCCACAATAAGATGCGCCGTCAAGCAAACTCACGAATGCCCGTCAAACACCCCCCAAAACATCCAGTCACTGCTCCCGTGCGCCTCGCTCCGGTCCGGCATCTCGACGATCTTCTCGGCATGGTCGTCCTCGATGGGATCGTTGCTCGGCAGCTGCACCAGGTCGTAGCGCACCACGCCCTGGCCGCGGTTGACGTAGTACGACTGCTCGCTCCGGCGGAGCATCTGCGTCGCCTGGTCGGGCGTCAGCATCTCGATGACGCGCTTCCCGTCGTCGCCCGTCGTCTTGGAGATGGGCCCGTCGCCGACGAACGTGCCCGTGTGCAGCTCGTCGGCGCCAATGACCAGGACCGACCGGGTCTGCGTGGCCGCAGCGTCGCCCGTCACCCCGGTCGTCGACGACGCGCTACTGCTGCTGCTGCTCGACGAGTACGCCCGCTTGACTAGGCTGTCGGTGCCGTTGCCGCCGCCGCCGTACGAGTAGTACGCCCCGTAGCCGACCAGCGCCGAGACCACGGCTACGGACGCCCGGCGGAAATACATTGAGGAGCGGAGCGGTTCGCCGGGTGCTGGTGCCGGTGCATGCTCGGCCGTCCGGGGACGGTTGCTGCTGCTGCCGCTGCTGCTGCGGGAGTGTGGGGACGTCGAGAGGAATCGGCGGGTCGAGGCTGCGGCGGCGGCGCTCCGCCTGGTCGCGGTCGGCAGGAGCAGCAGCGGAGAGATCCCCCGGCGCGTGTTAAAGCGAAAGCCCCGTGCGCTGCATTGGAGGCTGGTACGGAAGGCGTGGATGGCGGCGCGACGCATTGCTGAGATGGCAGAGATGGGTCCGGTCCGTCTCCGGATCGAGATGAACTGGATCCGAGACGACTTGGGGTTCGGGGTTGGAGGTCCGCGTCAGTGCGTGTCGCGATGTTCACACAGTGTTCTAGCCTTGTGGGCTTTGTTAGAGGCTGGGCGTCGACCCTAACCCTGAATCTTGAGAAGCTTGGGGGCGAGAAGGGAGTCGGAGTGCGAAGTTGTTGTCCCTGGTCTTTCTGTTGTTGTTTTTTGTACCCTGATGGTTTACTCTGAGATGCCCTTTACGTTATCACCCTTATTTAAGTAGTTGCCCGAATGCAGCCTTGGTCCCAAACTTCAAAACCCGTGCTGTTTACAACTACACTCCGAGACTCTGAGTCTCCTCCAAGATACTCGGTTTGGCTTTGACATGTTCTACAGGAAGAATTGCATACGGTATTTGAGCCGACATGCTGTTATTCCATCGGTTATAGCTTCAGACACCTCGTGGTCGTGCGTTGTTCTTGAAACTCGAGAAGGTCACTCTCACTTCAGTTGTCAATCTCAGAAGGTAACATGGATCAACGTTCTCTGTTTCACGAACTAGATACCGTAGGCAAGCTGAGAACTTGGAACACTGTTGATAAATTTGCCAATCTGAACCAAGCTCGGTATAACCGTCATGGAGTTTGACGAGAGGATCATCATCTCCGTGGTCCGCTATTTACCATCCTTTCAAGCATTGCACTTAACTGCTTCCCATATCCATCGCCAAGATCCCGCAGGCGTTCTTGAGCAAACAGACCGGATGCGGGAGCCGGCCACTCAGGAGGCTGAAGCGGAAGCGCCCTTCGGCATCATCCTATGAGAGACACGAAGCCGAACTCACCCCCAGCATGAGCGGCATGTCTTGGCATTCTGTTGGTTCGGGCAGGCGCTGGATTTACCAGTGACAGTCCGTTGGTATGAATTGGCGTCGGGCCCCGCCTCCTGGGATGGTAAGATTGAACTTGAATGCTTCCAGGTTGTCGTCTTTCATCAAGGTGCCAGCACTTTATCCAGCAACAAACCCCTGCCTTCCCTGGTCCCCACAGAGACGTTGAGAGGAAGAATCCATCCACGCCGGCAGGGCTTGTAAGTCTCATAGAACTAAGCTGTGGAGTCTGGTCTGACACAAACCTCACCAATATCCAGCCAACTCAAAATGCCCGCCTACATCAGCATCGAGCCCCCCGGACTTTGTCCTGCCCCCCGGGCCCAAGATCGTTGTCGTTCGGGTTGACCGAGATGCATTGCAGCATCTCAATCCATCCATGGATCCCCTGACCGACGACGACGGCCCGTCGCGCGTTCTTAGAAAGGGGAAAACGGCTCTCGACCAAGCCCGTCTCGAATTAAGCGTCGAGCTCTTCGACGACGACTTTCCTTGCCTCGCTTCCAGGACTGTCTGGCCACAGCCTGGTGTCTCCGCTACTACAGAGTCGGTTCCTTTTCTAACCAAATATGTCGGCTTTTACTTTAAACATGACGTTACGGCTGGAGACCTCCGTCCAGCTATTTTCATGCTGACTTCGGAAGGGGATCCTGTCGACAACTGTATTCGGTTTCATGCCGTGGAGGTTGCTGAGCACCGCAAGGATGGGGTTCTTGAAAACGTTCGTTTTATAGAAGAGGCAATAATGGGTAAGGGGCCGGGCAAGGATCAGGTTGCCAACTTGAAGTAATCCACAAAGTCCTTGCTCCAAGAGAATGCCAGGTGGCTTTCTATAAATGTACTAGTAGCTTGCCGAGGTGACAAGTCACGGCACTTGAGTTGGAATCGTAGATGATGTGGCCAGCATGCCGTTTAGTTTCTAGAAAAGACCACATGTCAGCCCCTCCTGCGCCCCCCAAATCTACGGTAAGCACACCAACGCCCCACGAGCGAGTGACTAGGTAGCTCTCAAACTCTCATGGACTTGGACCGCCTGTTCAATGCTCTCCTCAGTAGAAAGAATTTTGCCACCAACCTTCTTGTCAAATGCTATATAGGGTACCCCTGGCCTTTGCAGGGCAGGGATGTCCTTTTGCTCTCGTGTGACACTTACCGGCGGTCACCCTAAGCGGGCCTTGACAGCTGCTACACGTAGTAGCAGCCGTCTGGCACCACTACCGCCAGCCAGCCTACCACCAGTACAGCTAGTCATCTATGACTACGTAATTACCCCCTTCGCCTCCATGCGAAACGCAATATTCATAGGTCGACCGCTGGTGAAATGTGTTGTGTTTGGCTCCTAGTGCAGTGCCCATCGCAATCATCGCTTGGCCTGGGGTTGTAGTAGAGTACTTCCTGGCAGGGCGATTCGCCACAAAGAATATAGTAATACCGGCACATGGTGGACCTGGAAACGGTAGCGGTCAGCGGCATCTTGAAGCATGACTTAGCTAGGTAGTAGAGCAGGTTCGGTGGCATCCGTACCCTGAGCAGGAGGAGTTGGGAAATGGGGGATGGTTGATGTTGGAATAGGTATTTATACGTGGAAGGACAACTGTGTAAGAGATGTTGTAGTTGAGGGAGCTGTTGACGTAAATGTGTGCTTAATGTGTTCATGATGAGTTTGATTTCTGCAGCTGGTTCGGGGCTTCTTGGGGCCTTATTTATACAAATACGTGTGTGACAGTGTTGCCATTGTTGTTGACGAAGGTCCCTCGAGTTCAACAGGCCAACAGGCCAGCATGCCACTGTTAGACGTGGCCTCTTGTTTCGCACCTTGTCCGCTGGGTTGTCCGCTGAGGCTATTCCCAGGACACGGCCATTGATCGTTGGCCAAAGATGACAGCATTGTTTCTGCCAGCTCAATGGATCCCCAAGATTCCCGTCACAGAGATGGCCGCCTTCAAGGGCAATAGGCAAAGCGAGGGGCAGCTGCGCTATACCGGGTGCTGGTCGAGCATGTTCTCTAGCGTTCGTGACGGGACGGGCTCTATAAGCAACAAGTTCAAGTCTCAACTATCGGTGATTCGGGAGAATTGTTGCTGGGAGTTTGGTGGCTGGTTTTATTCAAGATGAACACCTAACAAGGGTGGGAATTCAAGTGACTCAAACGTTTTGATTTCAATGTTAAGGCGAGGACGCACAGCGTAACTGACTGAAACTCGGAAGTGGCCTGTAGGCTATATTAGCAACGTCAATGTATCTATTTGCCTGGTGAAATTCACTTCGCTAGAACTTGAAGCTAAACTTGTCTTATTTTCTTGAGCATCAAATAGCGTTGCCTGTGCCTGGTATGTGAAGCCGCTGGCTCCTGATGATGTCTAGGAGAGACGACAGAGCCTCCGTGGGATCCCCTACTGTAGGGTGGTCACAGGGCTATCCGACAGGTGGTTTAATTTCAAGAGTCGAATAACAAGGGGAGATTCATGTAACACTTGCAAGGTTCTCCCAAGTTGCTGCCTGGAAACATCGATCTCCATTGGCAGTAAGTTGGTGAGCCTCTGAGGCCAATGTAAGGTACGTCCAGAGAATGCTTTGTCGATCTTTCCCTACAACAGGCCGCGGCTGTCACGGATCATGGTGCAAGACTGTAAGTGGAGCATCAGCGTCTTCAATGGCACAAAGACTCGGTGAGAGACCGAATCACACTGCAGACGGAATCTGATCCATGGATCAAATGCGACCGGGCCAAGCAGAGCCGCTGTTCAAGCGCAGGATATAGTGAAGTGGGGAGCTATGCTCGGGCTCTGTCTCCTTAAGGAAAGGAGATCTTCGACTATGGGTATCGCTGGCCGTAGCACAGCAAGAGTAAGCCGAGTTGTTGATTGGCGACTGCGAGTCCGAACGGGCCAAACACATTTAGCTCGCACAACGGTAACAGGGGATGGGTTCAAGTCAATCTCTGAGTCGGCTGAAGTTGAATCCAGGTATAAATACCTAGACCTCCTCTTGCCCGAGTCTAAAGAACCGTGGACTCATCACAACATCTCCAGCAGCAATCACAACATCACACTAGCACCGCTCCCTCAAACCAGCATCATGCAGTTCTCGGCCACCGCTCTCTTTCTTCTGGGCAACGCTGTCCTCGGCCTCGCCATGCCCACGCCCGCCGACAATGCTGCCGAGGGTGTGATTGAGAAGCGTTGCATTGCCACGGGCGGTGACTGCACCAACCGCTACACCGAGTGCTGCTCGAGCATGTGCTCCATCGCCCACGACGGGACCGGTGTCTGCTTCTAAGCTGTGACTTTAAGTCTCAACTATGGGTAAGTGATCGGAGAGGTCTTTGCTAGAAGTGTGGTGACTGATTTTTTCTTAGGAACGTCGGCCTAACAAGGGAGAAAATCCAAGTGACTTTAATCGGCTTGAATGTGAATTTCAGGACATGGAGGCATCGCCGAAACAGACCGAATATCTGGACTGTCAGGTCAGCAAACAATGTATCTATCTGCCTCGCGGGCCTCTCTTCTCTGGAAGCCAAATCTGGGGAAGATGGCTCATGTTCTTGATCCTTGATCCTGTTACCTGTGTCTGACATGCGAAGCTGCTCAGGATGCATGTGGCTTGTGAGTTGTGCCGATGTTCAGGAGATGGCAAAGGGCGTTTAGTTACCCCCACAGACCCCCACGCAAAAGCACCGTGCCCCTAAGAGCCTTCGCACCGTGCCGTCACCCGCTCTCACATGCGACTCGGCCAACTACCGAAACAACTTGACCATGGAACGGCGCTGGAAGACTGTCAAGCTCAAAGTTGGAAAAATTGCTTCAATTTTATACACAACTCCATCCCGAAGTTCTTGAGCCTCCGACACCGACATCATCTTTATATCGGCCTGTATCGATATCCCTCTCCTACCCCTCCCCACAAGAGTCGTTCCGACTCGACCCGAACAGCGCCCATCCTGACCCATCACTCACCCTAACCGCGGATGCATCCTTACCATCAGTATCTCTAAATGGAGGCCAACACCAGCCAAGGCCCGGGCATCGCCCCGGCCCAGCCAGGCGACAGTGAGGCTGCCTACAGAAAATTCGACTCGTACCCGTGGGCGCGGGATCGCTCGTTCCTTGTAAGTCGTCGTCATCCATCCATCCCTCGGCTGGCTCGTCTCACACCCCGACCAGCAAGGCCTCATGGCAACCCTGGGCCCCTCGCTCGTCGTCAACACCACCGACGGCTTCAACCGCCAAAAGACCCTGAGCACCACCCTCCAAGCCCGCATCTGGTGGTACAAGTCCCGCTTCAACACCGACATCGACCGCGCCTCGTACGAGGCCTTCAGCGCCTCTCACCAGTCCTCCTGCCCGGACGCCGCCATCCTCGCCAAGCTCGAGGAGATTCAGCAGCGCATGGGCGGTGGTGGCGGTGGCGGCGGCGGTGCGTCGTCGTCCACCGCCAGCCAGAACATCCCCGCCTGGCAGCTCAACGCCCCGAAGGTCGACCTCAGCAAGAAGGCCGATGACGGCGCTTGCCATAGCAACACGGGCGATGGCGCACCGTACCCGGAGAACTTCCAGGCCCTGATCGAGGCCGTGACCATGGGCAAGCCGATTCCCGGCATCAAGGAGATTCCGGATACTGTTGTGCGACCGCCGGTTAGTCTTCACCCAATCTCCTCACATTTCTTTTTCTCTCCAGTGAGAGGGGGCGTGAATTCAGTCAGCTAACCTGCTAAACACCAGGGAGTCACGCCCTTCGGCAAGATGAAAGCACCCCGCAAGCCGTGGGAGAAGGACGTGCCGTCCGACACGGTGGGGCAGGGCAGCGTGTTTGGCGACGTGGTCGACAAGGAGTTTCCCCCCCTGCCCGCCGAGAAATAAGTCGGTTGCGGTAGTTCATCGGCGCATCAAGTTGCGAACCGGACCGGGGGCTCATTTGCATGGTCCGCCCTCCGCCTGTGGCTTTCTCATACACCACCCCGAGTACAAAAGCACCACCCCCCTTTTGCACCCGACTGGTTGGCTAGCTGGCTCTTTGATCTGATAACACCACGGAAGGAAAGACCCAAACCGGGAAACAGCAGGAAGAAGTCAGGGAAGAAGAGAAGAGAGAAGAAATGGATTTGCAGTTCAGGAGGAGAATGAACTTGATGCCCCTTTGTAGGAGGGTCTTGTCTCCTCAAGCGATTACCCCATCCATCACAGAGCCGGCTGGCGGGGGGATCGCACCATAACCCATGAAAACCTAACTGGCAAAGCCATGCTAATATCTGGCTGGCGCCGTGAGCAGGCAGCACAACAAGGCTTCAGATCAGATAGAATAATAATCATCATCTCAAGCCGCCTGTTTGTCCTTTTTTCTCTTTCTTCAAACCCAAGGTACCCAAGGTGGGTATGAATCATGGTGACAGTCCTTGGCACTTCAGCACCCACAGACATGGACACACACAACCATACTATTTACTTCCGCTCTCCCCACTCGCCTACTCCATGTACCCCAGCTATATACAAACAAAACAACACAAGACAAGACACAACATCAGGGAAAGAACCAACAAAAGGAAAGAGGGCACCGACACACAGAGAGAGAAATATAAGACTTATAGACAGGTAGGTAGGTAGGTAGGTTTCTATTGCCCTTCTTACAACAACACCCCTCTTCTTAGATTTTCTCTACGCCCCATACGCAATCTGCCCCATGGGCCTGTCCTCCTCCATGCCAGGCGCCATAAAGTTTGTGCGCGGGTCGCCCGTCTCCTTGGCCGCCGAGCAGCGCGCCATTGTGGGGGAGCTAAAAGGTAATGACATGTCAGCTTCAACTATCCAAACAAGACAGAGCGCAGAAATGCAAAAGAGATGGATGGGGACTGACCTCCTCGAGATGACATCAGTAAAGTAAAAGTTGTCGATGACGCGCCGCAGCGGCGCCCCGGTCGCCTTGGCGCCCTTGTTCTGGTCCACCAGCTGCACCTTGCCGAGCTGCGTGAGCGCAACGGGCTCGACCACGTCGTAGGCCGCCAGCGCCGGGCTGATCTCGACCATGCGGTCGCGGAGCTGCGCGACGTCGTCGTACGGCAGCGGCGCGCCGAGGAACGCGCTGGCCGCCCGGACAATCTTCCAGTCCGTGCGGGCGGCGCCGGGAAGGCCCGTGGCCGCGCGCGTCATCTGCACGCGGCCCTCGGTGTTGATGTACGTGCCAGCCTTCTCGGTGTAGGCGGCGCCGGGGAGGACGATGTCGGCGATCTGGGCGCCGCGGTCGCCGTGGTGGCCCTGGTACACGATGAAGGCGTCCTTGGGGACGTCGGCCTCGTTGAACTCGTCGGCGCCCAGGAGCCAGACGAACTTGGGCTTGGTCTCGGCGACGGCGGCAGAGGGCGTCACGAAGCCGACCTCGAAGGCGCCGGCCCGCGAAGCAGCCCGCTGCAGGACGTTGTAGCCGTTCCACTCCTCGGTGAGGAAGTTGGCGGCGTTCTTGTCGACGAACTGACCCACGGTCTCGTAGAAGGCCTTGGCGTCGGAGTGCTCGGTGACGCCGGAGCCCACGATGATCATGGGCCTCTTGGCAGCCTGGAGCTTCTGGCCAAAGGGACCGGCCAGGGCCTCCTTGAGGGAGTTGAGGTCGGCGCCGAGGTGCTCGAACTCAAAGGTGGACTCCCAGGTCTGGCCGACGACACCGATCTCGAGGTCTGATCGCAGCCATTGCTTCCGGATACGGGCGTTCAGGACGGCAGCCTCGTGCCTCGGGTTGGTGCCGACGAGGAGGATGCAGTCGGCCGACTCGATGCCCCAGATCTTGGAGTTGAAGAGGTAGTTTGACCGCACATCGATACCGTGGGCAACTGGCTGGCTGCCGTTGGCCATGTCGAGGGCAAGGTTTTCAGAGCCGAGCTTGTTCGCAAGATCCTTCATGGCCACCAGGGACTCAACCTCGGTGAGCTCACCGGCGATAACTTTGAACTCGTTCTCCTTGGGCGCAAGGGTCTGGTAGGCGTGCGAGATCTCGGTGAGGGCCTGCTCCCATGTCGCGGGCTCAAACTTCCCTTCCCTGCGCACCAGGGGCATCGTAAGTCGCTGGGTCTTGAGGCCGTCGCAGGCGAACCGGGTCTTGTCATTGATCCATTCCTCGTTGACGTCGTCGTTGAGCCGGGGGATCACGCGCATGACCTCCAGGCCGCGCGAGTCCACACGGATATTCGACCCGAGACCGTCCAGCACATCGATAGATTCGGTGCGCTTTAGCTCCCAGGGGCGGGCGCGGAAGGCGTAGGGCTTCGAGGTCAGGGCGCCGACGGGGCAAAGGTCGATAACGTTGCCGGAGAGCTCGGTGTCGAGGTTCTTCTCGAGGTAGGTGCCGATCTGGATGTCGTTGCCACGGCCCGTTGAGCCCATTTCCGGGGCACCGGCGATGTCGTTGGCGAACCGGATGCACCTCGTGCAGTGGATACACCGGTTCATGGATGTCTTGATGAGGGGTCCGATATTCTTGTCCTCCACCGCACGCTTTCCACCAACCTCGTGGAACCGGCCACGGTCGGCGCCGTACCGCATCGACTGGTCCTGGAGATCGCACTCGCCACCCTGGTCGCAGATGGGGCAGTCGAGGGGGTGGTTCGCCAGCAGGAATTCCATCACGCCCTCGCGGGCCTTGTGTGTCAGGGGCGAGTTGGTCTTGACGACCATGCCGGGTTGTACGGGCCATGCGCACGACGCGACGGGCTTGGGCGACCGCTCGACTTCGACCAGGCACATACGGCAGTTGCCGGCAATCATGAGTTTCCTTGACGAGGCATTTCGTTAGCGGGGAGGGCGCGGGCAGGGAGCATCGGGGCGGGTGCGCGGGACCTACTCATGGTAGCAGTATCTGTGATAGTCAGCATAAGCTTCAAGCGGTAGACAATGTAGCTGGCTGGCCATACCTTGGAATGGTCACGCCGGCCTTTTCGCAAGCTTGGATCAGGGCGGACCCGGCTGCACCTCCATTAGCGACCCCGGCAATCAATTCGGCACCACGGCATGTCCTCACCCTCGATCGAAACCTTCTTCCCATCTAGCAGCAGTCAGCATCGACCCAGAAAGCCAATTGGCAGCGGCGAGTAGGCAGTGGCGCACCAATTGTGAGCTCGACCTCGGCCGGTCGCTGTGCTGTCGCGGAAAAGGCCCGGCTGGCCGCGCTGGCCGGGTGCTTGCCAGTCCGCCAAGCCGAGCGAGCCAATGTCTGCCTCAACATGGTGCCGTCTCGACGGAGGATATGGAGCGGAGATGGGGGGGTGGGAGGCGGGTGGGTGTCTCCAGCGGTGGTGGCCGCAAAGTCGTGAGCTTCTGCTTCCCAAGCAACGCATGGACGTTTCCTGGCGGAGGACCCAGCAAGTTGAAGCGACGGCTGCCCGGAAGAACAAGAGCTACGGCCCGCTTAACCAGCCAATCACAGCGCGCATTTTGTAAGCTCGCAGCCTTTTTAAACTCCCCCACATTTCGCAGCTCTTGCAGATTTGAACTTTTTTTCTCTCCATTGTACTTCTGGGCACTTATTGTAGGAGAATCTGTCGGCGATCTGGCACATCTGTGTTGGGTTGCGCTTCCACCGAGTCCTCCTCTATCATGTGCACCTAGATCGATAATTCGGCTCCGATTATGGAAGCATGTGAGAGCTCTTCAGGTTCGCTGACCAACGCCTCTTACCGCCGGTTGCCACATTTCTACCAGCCCTCCTCTGTGCTTGACGCGTTGCGGACGACTTGCGCCTGCACTGAGGGCCCGGGACCCCAACTTGCCTCGAGAAAGCTGTAGCCTGCTGATTCTAAAACCTCCTGGCTCCCGTCCGCTCCTCGGGCCGCTTCCCGACGTCGTCGAGTCTCGCCATTTCCTTCTCAAGGCACTCCAGGTATTGGTTTTTGATGCCCGCCATGACCTTCTCAAACCCATGCAAATCCAGCAATGCCCGCTCAACCATATTGAGCAGTTCCATCACGGTCCTCTCCCGGAGTGACGCGGTGGGAGGTATCGGCGTGAAGGGGGCCCACTCGGGCAGGTTCTGGAGATTGTAGTCCTTGCCCGGGTGCGCCGGCGCCTCCATGTTGGCGATGATGTCGTCGACCTCGGCCGGGGCCAGACCCGGCTTGATCTTTGGCGGTCCCTGTTCCTGCTCCATCTCGGCGGCGCGCAGCACGACGCGCGTCTTCTCCCGCTCAAACATGTAGAGGAGGTTTTCCTTGATGTCCTCCCGCTGGTAGTCGATGCTCTGGAGGATGCGCTTGAGGCGCTCGATCCGGTCCCGCGGCGGTTCTGTCGCGAGGAGGTCGTCTCGGAGGGGCACAAAAATGCTGGAGCAGATGCTGTTGAGCGGCGGTATCTTTTCTGAAGCTTTCAGCTCCATGGCTGCCGGCGTTTGCGCTGATTGCGGCATGGCTTTGGTGTGTGCGGTTGTGAGGGTTGAAAATGTTGTTTGGAAACAACCTGGAACCCTGGGCTGCGCGAAAACTCCAGCTTGGAGATGTTGCTTGGTATTCCAGATTCTGATGCCTGATGGTTCTGGATGCTGACTTTGTTAGCGGGGTTAGAACATGACCCATTGCGCACCCAGCATTATTTCTTTGAAACTACCTAGGTACATGTATACACTTTTGTTGTTCCGGAGCTGCATGCCGCCTTGTGCTTTTTTGCAGCCCAAATTCGATTTCCCAGGATCTGGATTCAGCAACAAATTACCGTAATTACACGCGACTGCTTGGAGATGGGCACAACCAACACTCCAACCAACACTCGTGTTCCCGCTCAACGCCCTTCCACTTCCCACTCAACACTGCCGCCCCCATCCCGAGTCTCATCCAGGTCCTTCCCAACACGTTGCCGCCAAACAGGAAAGACAACGAAATAGGCCATGGATCAGCGGTGTTACTTGATCCCCCACGGGCTCAACCTGCGGTTCTTTGGGCGGCCCAAGGAACTCCGGATCCTGAAGCAGGCTCTTTACCCGAAGCCCGGCACTCGGCTGCGCGCCATCGGCATCCATGGGCTGGGCGGAGTTGGGAAAACGCAGCTGGCCCTTCAGCACGCCAACACTTCATTGCATGTTTACCATGTCATCGCCTGGATCCCAGCCGACACGCAGGCAAACCTCGTTCACGCTTTGTCTAGCCTTGCGAGAAAGCTAGGGTTGGTGGTGGATGATGGAGCCGGTTCCGATGACTTCCAGACTGTCTCCAGGGTGCGGGACTGGCTCAACACGACCAGCAAGCCGTTCCTCTTAGTGTTCGACGACGTCGAGAAGCTCGAGCTTTTAGACAGATCTGGCCCGCAAGCGACCAGGGCTCCATCATCATAACGACTAGGTCACCATCGGTATCTTCTGGGCGAACATCCACGACACTAGCACTCAAGTCTTTCCCGGCCGGAACCCAGCGAGAAGCACTGCGATTCCTCTCCGGGCTGGATGCTTCGGACAGCAAAGAGACGGCCGCAGCGCGTGGAATATGCGAGCACACAGGGGGCAACCCCTTAGCCATGATGCAGATCGCCAATTTCATCCGCGAACGACGCTCGTCGTACGGGGAAGTGGAGGAGATCCTGCGAGAGTCAGCACAAAAGCTCTACACCAGGGTAGGGCCGCCAGCTGAGTACCAACATACAGTTTTCACCGCATGGGAGAGCTCTTTCCAGAGACTGTCTCCGGAGGCAACGGCATTGCTTAATCTACTCGTGTTCTTTCAACAACGATCGATACCAGAGGAAGTCATAACTAACAAGGAGGCCGGAATCCATGATACTCGGCTCGGTTTTGCCCTCGACAAGTTTTCGTAAGTTTGTCAACCGACGAGGGATACTTCTGTTGCCTTCCTGACCGTAATACTTTGCAGCTTCGGTGAGGCTGTCGCGGAGTTGGCACAAAACTCCTTGATAAAAAGACAAACCGCTTCCAAGACCCTGTCGACCCATTGTCTTGTACAGTTCGTGGCGTTCAGCAAACTTTTGGAGGCTGATCGAATTGCGAATTTTGACCTCGCAGTTCAAATCCTTTCCTCCAACTTCCCAAGCACTTGGAAAGAAGGAGGTGCTCATCAAGGCCACGGGTGGGCCTCCTGGGCCGCATGCGGCAAAGTCATACCGCATGTCGCTCGGCTCATGGATCTATTTGCAGAGCATGAGATTAGCCTTGCAACTACCGTTGCATGGGCTGAACTTCTCTTTCGAGCTGGAGCGTGAGTTCTCCCTTCAAGACAAGACACACAGCGGGCATCCCTTGAATCGCACAATTGGAACGATGGTTGACATATCATGGCATACAGTTATCTATGGGAGAAGGAGCAGCCTTCACAGGCCAAATCGTTCGTCGAGTCTGGTCTTGGGGTCGGCGAGAACCTTGCAGCGGCGGTCAGGGCTCAAGCAAGAAGACTGCTGGGCAACATATTCATGGACCTTGCCCGGCCCCGTGCCGCACTGGCCGAGTACGAACGAGCCCTTGCCCTTCGCGAGGCCCTCGACGGCCCCGATTCTCCGGCAGTCGCCAATGTATGCGACTCTATCGCCTGCGCCTACACGGAACTCGACGACGTGGACCAGGCATTCGAGTACCTCAAACGGGCGACTAGGATCCACAACGCTCTCGACCGAAGCAATATGTCTCGCACCCTCGCCATCCGCGCTATGACGTGCCTTCGGGCCGGCGTCCCCGACGACGCTCTCGCCGCGCTCCGCGAGTGTTGGCGCTTACAGGGCATGACACAAGAACAAATCGAGGCATCCGAGTGCCCCAAGCACAGCGGGGACATCCTGCTACTTGTACGAATTCTCTTGAGCCAGGGCAAGAGGGACGACGCATTCGCCCTCGTCGAGCGCGTACCGCCGATGCGGGCCGCAGCATATGGTGAAGATCCGGGAGGACCTCGCCTCTGGGATACGTTCTTCTTCGTGGCTCGGATCCATGACGAAAACGGCGAGGCAGAGAGGGCGGTCCGCACCTGGAAGGACCTCGTGGATGCGTGTGACAAGACACCGGAGCTGAAGCCTCATCTGGCCCGGGCCCTCTGGTTCTATGCCAATGCGGCAGCCAAAACGGGCGCCGACCGGGTGGCTGTCGAAGCAAGAAAGAAAGGCTGGGGCGTGCGTAGTGCCATCGAGGAAAGGGAATGGCCGGACGAGGAAACCGATGAGAGCTATATGCGGTTGGTCCCCTGGATGCTGTGGTAGTAAACAGATGGGCGTATGCCCGGCGCAGTTGCCCTGCACATGAAACAAAGGCACAAGCACAGAAACCTGACCCAAGACTCACCATCTCCAAGGTAGGTCACAGAAAGAACCCTTCAAGTTAATTATCTAAAAAACGCCATCACTAAAGTCGAGAACAGTCGGCTTCTCGACCACGTCCCCAACGCTCTTGACAAACTCCTGATGCGCCGGGTCCGTAGCCACATAGTAGTCCCTGTCCTCGGCCGACGCAAACTCGAGCACAAACCCATGCGTCATCCCGTTCTGCTTAGAGTCAGCCAACTGCTGGGCGGAGAAACAAGGTTAAGGTAACAATCTAGGACTGTGCACACCTGCAGTCCCTCAGGCGAGTTATTCTTTCCGCACTTCAGGGAGAGGATGTAGGGCGTTTTGGTCGTCGGGTGAATGCACTTGTCTCGAAGCGACAGGAAATGCTCGCAGACCTAGGGAATTGCGCCGTCAGAATTGCACAGTTACCACTTGCCAAAGTCGAGATGTTAACATGGACCGCGGGACAAGAGTATGGACGCACCGCCTTGACAGCCTCGGGTTTGGCGTCGGCCTTGAACTGGAAGAGGACGACGTGGATGAGAGACATGGTTTTGTCGAGGAAGGGGAATTTCTCTAGTCCGAGTATGGGGGGTGTATGTTTTGGTTGAGTTCGGTGATCTCGGGATTGAACTTCTGAGGATCAGCAAGCAAGCGGGCTGTTGGATCGGTTGGCAGATTCCCCGCTGCTGACTGTTGGTGAATACCACTCAGGGAAAGCACGTTACATGGACGGGCATGCCTGCATCTCTCTCACTCATCAAGGTCCACGTTATAAAAAGGCAACTGGCGCAAAAAGCCGTGGTGGATTTGGATATTATTTGTCTTCTACTTGCCTCTAGCATCCATAGCTCAAGGCGCAACATCTATCTATAACCGTTACATAGTACGGATGCCTCGCGACAAAGGCAATTTGCCTTGGCTCCGTAACGCCAGAGGTTAAGCTGGGAGGCAGCCGCCATGGGGATGCAGGCTTGCTTCATGCATCGCTGGTGCAGGAGATACTCCCTAGGCATGCCCACCGCCGCCATATCTGTTTCCGCGTCCCTTTCGGACCTCGCCCCTAACAGAGGCGCAGGGTTGTGAGGCGTGGTTTCAGGAGACAGCTGAGCACCTTCGCTCGGGAGGGCCCCGTGCTCTGGGCCTGGCTGAAACCTTGAGCGATGCGGACCGCATCCCCGGGCTGTCGTGGTCCGAGGATCGCAGTTGACGCTTATTGCCGTAGCAGCTGACCGCATGCTCGGACAGAGCTTCTCGCGGACGAGCAGCTCTCCTTTGCATGAACTCGTGCGTCCCGTATTTGCCGCGGGATGGGACTGCTGTTGGGTATCAATGGCCTGATTATGAACCGGTTCGACAGACTCGGAGGATGGCTTCATCCGGGATTCCGAGGGTGAAGGTCGGAGGCCGGCAGGTCTCGGATAGCTCGGACCTGATGATTTCAGGAATCTCACCATGGTCCAGCATATCGTCCGCGAGTTCGTCCCGGTATAGCATCGTGAACGGCCTTCGGTGGTGGTCGAGACGCATGGATACCCGCCACGGCTTTCTGGCGGTCTCGCTTAGGGGTGTGAACGCCGGATCTTGGTGAGGCTCAGGCATGGCCACAGAAGCTGCGAGCCAACACTGTGCATGCCTGACACCTCACCGGGCTGGCAAAATCTTCCTGACGTACTCTCGCGCAAGCCTGAAGATGGCCCGCACGTTGTCCTCGAACCGCCTGTCCTTCCTCTTCCGCATCCACAGAAGCAGCAGAAGCAACAGGGCGATGTCGACGGTGATGTGTTTCGTGACGGCCCAGAAAACCCACCCCACCCACGCGAAGACGCCCCTCTCCTTGCGAACTCTCCAGTCGCGCCCCGTGGCAATCTGCTCCCGCAACGCCGCGATCTCGGCCGACAGCCTGACGATGGCGCGCTCCATCCTCTTGGACCGCTTGTCGTGCCGCCTCGCGTACTCGCCGGGGTCGTCCTCCGCCTGGTCAGCCAGCTCCGCCAGCCGCCGCTCCGATTCGTCCTCCTCGCTCATCGGACTGAGCACCTTCATCGGCCCTTCACTCCCGCTCATCGGCGTCTGAAACCGGCGAGCCACGGGACTCGCAATAATCCCACCACCACCACCACTCCGCTGCTCGGCTACCACCCCACCACCACTTTGTTCCGACGCTGACCCCGCCGCGCTGGGGCTGTTGCTCTTGACCTGGTTCCACACAAATTCAAGCTCGGCGACCAGCTCGAGCGCGTTGGGCGTGTTGGCGTACCTGTGCATGGTCTCGATGAGGGCCTCGACGTAGCGGCGCTTGGCCTCGGTGCGGCTGAGGCCCTTTTGCGAGTTCCACGCGTCCCACTTGTCCTGCTCGCGCACGAGCTCTTCGCTGCTGGTGGTACTGGTGCCGCCCGCGCCGGTGGTGGCCGAGGAGGAGGAGGGCCGCTCCATGACGCCGTCGACGTCGCCCTCCATGGCCTGCTTGTAGAGGCCGTAGAGGCGCATGCGGTCCGTCGGCGGCGGCCGGGCGGCGCCGGTCTTGGGGATCTTTTTGACCGTGTTGAGGGCATGGACGAAGACTCGGTCTGTTTGGGGGGTGGTGTCAGCCTAATCCTCGGGCAGCCTTGCATCGGAAGAGTGGGAGGCTTACCAATTGAATCCGACATTGTGTTTAATAGGGTTGTCCCGTCGCGATACGGGCTGCGGGCTCGAAAACGAGTGGCTCGAGGATGGGATGGGTCGGTGACGCTGGGATTCGGCAAGCTCGGTGCTGCTGCTGTGGCTGCTGCGTGCCAGTGGGATTGATGCACGCGAGGGGCAGCTGAGGCCTGAGGTATGCGGCTGCGGTCGAAGCGATTTGGGGCAAACAAAAACACGCCGCGGTGCCTCCGAGCTTCTAGAAAACGGGGAACTGGTCACGCACGGCCAGACAACAACCGTTTATTATGTGTTCATCTCGGCCGGGAGACGGTTCGTCGCGTTATCGGTTGCAGGTGATGTCGGGCACCCCACAGCCTGAGCGAACCCGCTGCCAAACGGCTTTTGCCTCGGCACCGCGACTCGATCGGGGTCCACTTCCCCAATCTTTCAGCCCCTGGAACGCGAACCCGAGCCCGGGGAAGCATGACGCGAGGCCCGCTTTAACTGGCGTTAATTACGGCAGCGCCTGCTTGGCCTTTGGCTTCGACACGTGAAAGTACCAGAACATTGACCCCTTTGTCTTCATTGAAACCTTGGGACAAGCTACACGGTTTGGTCGTCATGACGTTGGAATATCATTGAGATCGAGGAACCAGCGAGTCTGAATGACGAACCCCGGGACACCTACCCGAGCTATGCGCAGCAATGCCTTGTTGAACTGATTGCTTGTGCTGTTTCCTTTCTCAGTTTCACAAACACGCTCAGCTTGTGAGGTGCTCCATCTTCGAACGGCTACACGTCAACAAGATAGGTGGATAGGCGTAATAAATGGATTCCAGGAGATTGGATGTGCCATCAGCTCCGAAAAGCGAAACAGTTGGCGCCGCTTCCAAGAGGGGCTTGTGCAGGGGAGGGGGGACGGGGAGGGGGTTGGCGAAGATTCTGAGGGAGATGAGACTCAGCAACCCGTCGGGAATCGATATAGAAGTTCCGCATTGCCCAATATCACCGCCCACCCCCAGTTCGTCCATTTGGGGGGGCGGTCAAGGCCCCGGGGCGAAATCTCCTGGTGTTTCTCTCACCGAGGTCACCAGTTCCAGTTCAAGCCGCCCCGGAGCAACACAAAAACTGGGGGTACGCCCCCAGGAACGAGGGTATGTAATCCATCCCAAGTGGAAGCCCAGAATGTAACTGACCCCTCTCAGGGAGGACGCTCCCCTCCGACAACCCGAAGTAAACCCCACGGGGGTTTCGTAGCCGGCTACCTCCCTCAACGAGGGGGCTAGCCGGTGAGCTTTTGCTGGCATCGCGTCCGTCAATCTTGTTTTATTATGCCCTCAAAGCTTTCCAAGGCAACGCGAGCCCGGCGAGGCACATTGTCTCAATTGGTTGCAACGTAGTCGTGAGCTCTGCATGTGCAGCTCGGCTCAAGAGGTCTTCTGATGTCCCCCCATGGTCCTGATGTGTATGTAACACGCGCCTTGAAGGCAAGTCAACTCGACGCCAATGCAGGCCAGCATTTCGTATATTGTCGTACAATTTCGTACATCTAGCTCTGCGGCGCCTTCTCGGCCTCCGTCGCCTTCCCGGCCTGCGCCGCCTTGGCCGCCACAAGAGCCTTCCTCTTCTCGCCCAACTTCTTCATCAACTTCTTATTCTCCATCGCCTTGACCGCCGCCTTCTGGCCCGCCTCCTTCTTACCAAGCGCGCCGCCATAGCCCAGCTGCAAGCCCGTCTCCCCCCACCCGGTCAGGAAGCACCCCACAAAGAACAACTCCTGGTTCGTGTCCCTATCCTTCTTCCCCCCAGACGGCAAGTCCTTGTACTCGATCCTCACCCCGGGGCCCCCAATCATCTGCTCCAGCTGCGTCTTGGGATTGAGCTCGCGGTCCTTAACCCGCGTCCCGCTCTCCTCCTCGCGGATCTGCCTCTCCAACACAGGGCCCCACAGCACCTTCAACCACTCCGTCGCCCTCCGCATCCCGTTCTCCGGATCCGACCTAACAATGGCACCGACATACGCCTCAAAGATATCCCCCAGCGCCTTGGCCCGCTGCTTCTCGCTCGCCTTCGTCCCGTTCGGCCTGCCGCCTAGCCCAAACTCGGCCGGGAAATTCGCCCGCCTGTCGAGCCCGTAGTGCACCGAAAACTGCCCCAGCGTCGAGTTGCGCACCAGCATCTCGCGGTAGTGCGACGACCGGCCCGGGTCCAGCGTCGGGAAGGTCTGGGCGATGAGCTCTGATGCGATGAGCTCTAGGTACACGTCGCCGATCCACTCGAGCTGCTCGTAGCTGGGGTCCGACAGGTTCTTGCGCATGCCCGAGTGGGTGAGGGCGGCGGTCTCGAGGGAGGGGTCGAGGACTGCAGGGAGGGGTGGGTGGGTCTTGGTAATGGCTGAGGAGGTCCATTTTGTGAAGGTTGTCCAGGGGGGGATTTGGGGGGAGGGCGTGGTGGTGGAGGGTTTGGGGCGCTTGGCGGCTGGTTCGGTGGTTGTTGTTGTTGTTGTTGTTGTTGAAATTATTGTTGGTGGCGCAGACGGCGTTGCCGACTCGCTGTGGGCGCGTTTTGGCATTTTGGGTGGTGTTGTGAGTGGTGAGTGAAGGTGAGGATGAGAGTGAAGATTCAAGCTTGATGATCCACTTGCTTGGCAGTGTCTGCATCGGCCAATGTCAGCTACATGGAAACGTCGGTTGTAGTGAGTGAAGAAACTTACTAGATTTTAACAAGATGGTGCATTCATAAGGAGCAATTAGAGCCAGTTTGCCCAGATTTGCACCACTCTGCTTGCAATGATCGTGAGAAAATCCTCTGTCTCTGGCTTCGAGCTGGATTTGAGGTCAGTTCCTGCCAAGACCCACCTGCAGGGGACCCTCTGCCGCCCCACAAGGGCATCGCTGATTGGAGACGCGCAAAACCTCCTGAGATCTTTTGAACGTCAATCCTCGCGCTTCTTTCGAGTCCCACCCGAACTGGCCCGCCCATTCCATGTAGCAGCAAGATGGCGGTTCCTCGCGCGCGGTTGCTCGACCTGATGAGGGTACGCGCCAAATGCCCAACACACTCGGCGGGCAGTGCTGACCAGAGCAGGCTCAATGCGAGCTCTTCGCGACCACGTTCAACCCCGAGGGCGTCCGGACCGGCAACAAAATCCTGCGCCAGCGACTCAGGGGCCCCGCGCTTGCCTCGTACTATCCCCGCAAGGTCATGACGTTCCGCGACTTCCAGGACGAGTTCAAACCGCTGGAGCTGGAGATTGAGGAGGAGGGCGAGGTCGACCGTCTCGAGCACATCGCAGCGTGCGCCGCCCCCTTCCACGGCCCGCGCTTGCGCCAGACTAACAAACCACAGTCTCAAAGCCCGTGGGAAGTCGGCGCCGAAGAAGAAGAGGGAAGCGAGTAGGTTGCAGTCTTTTGTGTTACCCCGCAGTCAAGGAGCTGTGCTGACAGTTTGTAGACACCAGCAAGAAGAAGTAAGGACTCGGGCGAACGAACGATACATGCGATTCGAGATGTACCATTACTGTATAGAGGAGGATAAGAATATACCCGGAGTGATCTCAACACGGCGTTCCATTGGACGGCATGAGCTTGAACTGCTAGCTCTTGCTAGCGGAAGAAGCTTTTGTGGCTAGCTGGCTGCAGTTACTGCGGTTCTTTGCCTGCTGCCCTCAGAGGCAGCGACTGTATTACACATCAGCGAGGAAGGCATCTCTTAACACGCAAAGGACAGGCCTTGACAGCGTTGGATCCCGCTGGCGGGCTTTGACGAAGAGTACACAACAGAGCCAGGGCTTACTTCATTGGGAAGAGTTCTCGACATCGCCTGACAGCATGCTATTTCTTCGCAGTTCACAATCGGGTTCCTTTATTTCAGTAAGGTTAGGCACGAGCTTCACCCTTTCCCAACACTCCTTTGTGCGTTTGTTGACATTAGGGCTAGATTAGCTAGCGACTGAATAAGAACCACTCGTCGGACGACAGTCTTTCCCCTCTGCCACTAGTAGTGTCATTGACATCCGGGTTACTCCTGAGGAGGTTGGAGCACTTGGAACGAAGACACTGCCAACCGAGCCGGTTGGGGAAGGTGTGCTTGCATCTCAACCCTGTCCATGCGAACAGAGGACACTGGCAAGTCCACTGACTCGGATCCAACAGAGACTCCAAACTCTGGCCGATGTGCGTGAAAGTCTGAACGGAATGCAGAGCCATCGAGGCGCCTCACTGTTCAGGCAGTTGCACTTTGCACTCAGGCTGTGCGAGGCAGGGACCCTGGCAACCTGGAAGTTTCCCTGGTACTGCCTGAGACCGGCACAGGCCTCCTGCCCCGCAGGTTCAGTCATGCTCATTATCGTACCATCTCGGAGTCTCGATCAGGCGAGAATCCCAAATGGGAAGCAGCAGCCTGTGTCAACATGGGCTGGGCTGGTGTTCGGCCCCACATCGGCCCCACTTTCGGCCGGTTTTGACCTCGGGTAGCGCCGATCCGGACCTCACCCGGCCGGCTCCTTCCTTCACGGCTCCCACCCATGGCCGGATCAGGCAGCCGGGGCCTGCCTCGTGCCAGAGCGGCCTGAGACCTTGGGCAAGTTTTACCTACGGCCTCGACAGTCACCCCGAGCACACGACTGCCTTGGATGTGGCAACCACTCGAAACCGACCTGCTCTGGGGCACCTTCCCGGCTCTTTCCAGTTTTCAATCGTTGAATGTGGAACCTCTCTTCTGACCGTCCACAGATCTGTCTCTGTCGACACAAAATTCCACTTCCATTTGACAGCAGCACCCGTTCATCTGATCCTTGCCACCAAGCGCGGTTGATATCGACTGCCTTGTAGTGAGGTGAGCAAATCAGGAGGCAGGAGTCTGGCTGCTCCTGTCCCTCAGTCGGTGCCATCTCTCGCACCGAGGTCGTGGCGCCTTCCTTTCCGTGACCACCTTCCATTTCTTTTTTTCGCTGCAATTTCGCCTGCATCCCAACTTCAGTCCTCTGCCATCTCCCCCAACAACTTTTTACTTCCGAGTACCTCACTAAACTTGAACCCCAAATCTACTTCTTTTGAACATCTTGATCATTTTCCCACCTTGTCAAACCAACCGCAGGAACTGCTGCACGTAATCACACGCTCGGACCGGCCACCGAAACCCCAGAGACGACACCATGTCTGCTGCAGCAGTTGTCGTCGGTGCCGCGTTGGCCGGCGGGCCCAACGAGTGCCACGCAGCCGCCCCCAAGAGTCTCTCACAGGATGAGAACTCGAACACTTTCGAGGAGCTCGTGGGCCACGACTCCAAGGTAAGCTGCCACTGTCTTCACCCCTTCTTATCTCGTCACACGGAATGTCGCCGGTCACAGTGCACACTCCTTCCCGGTCTCCGCCCCTCGGAATTTCCCTCTCAATTTCTTGCAGAGTTTTTCTGCACTATTTATCGCACTACCTTTCCTTTGTTTTCCAACCGCACATTTTCTTCTTCTACTATATCTCCTGCATACGATCATCTTGAGAGACCCGGCCTGACTTGGATACTCCAGGAAGCCACCGCGGCCCTTTCCCTCAAGAAAACTGTAAGCGCTCTTGCAACCGCCACGGCGAACCAGAACTGCCCCAAGGTAGGCGGCGCCCCAGCAATCAAACGCAGCGATCGGACTGATCATGACAGAAGTTGAAGACCAAGCACGAGTCCCCGTCGCCTCCCGACTCGTACCCGATGGACAAGCTCTACGCGAAACTCTCCGAGCAGCATTCCATTCTACAGCAGAAGGAGGCCCAGCGCGTCACCGAGGACGAGACTCTGTACACTCGGGGGTTTGATCACCAGTCGTCGTGCAGTTCTCTGCCCATCACCCCAGCCGTCGAGGTCTTTTCGGCTTCGACCGCGTCGGCGACCAGATCTGCGAGCGCCACACCGAGCGAGGGCCAGGCAACCAGCGAGGAACTCTTGCGGCTCAAGCTCGAGCTTGCCCAGGCTCAGAACAAGATCTCGCTCCTGGATCAAGAGCTGGCACACAATCGTGTCAAGCCCGAGAGTGAGTGTGCGACCCCGGCGTTCGTCCCTGAGCACGACTACATGTCGGTCGCGGTGCCTTCCGACTCTCCGGCCGCCTCTCGGATTAGTGCTGGTGCCCTGCCACTCAACGCACCCGGCAAGATGCCGCCGTTTTCTCGGGAGCACACCTGGATGGGCCAGGACGACACTCCCTCGGACATCGGTGACTCGCTGCCGGCCGCTGGGTTGAACCGCCCCCGCGGCATCTGGAACAACAACACCAAGCCCGCATTTGGCAACCCCTACCCCCAGGGTCAGATGATGGTCGATGGAGCTCCGCCCATGCCGTGGCCCAACAACCGCGTCGCCAACTATGAGCCCTCGTTCGCACCATCAGGCATGGACATGTATCGGCAAGACCGAATGATTCCTGACCAGGATGCGATGAGACCGATGGGCCGCCGCGGAAACCGGTACGACAGTCGGTATGGGTCGTCCAACAACTTCGGCAGCGGTTTCAACGGTTACAGCAGCATGGGCCCCACTCCATACGAGATGGCGCAGGGCTATTCTACCGGCCCGCAAGCCATGATGGGCGGTGGCATGGGAATGGGAATGTACTCCCCTTACCAGCAGCAACCGGTTGGGACTGCGCTCTCTCCCCATGCCACCGAGTTCACGTCCATTGGCTCGTTCAAGGGCGAGGTACGTCAATCATCCAACTAGTTTTAACGCACTGGACTTTAACGAGTAAATTGCTGACTTGCTCGCTAGACTCTCACCGCCGACGGCCAGACCTATGTGTCGCCCACGACGGAACCCCTCAACTACCGCCGTCTGCTCGACCGCAATGTCACGTGCGACTGGAAGTACATCGTCGACAAGATCGTGTGCAACAACGACCAGCAGGCGTCCATCTTTCTGCAGCAGAAGCTCAAAGTTGGGACTCCCGAGCAAAAGTACGACATCGTCGAGGCCATTGTTGCCCAGGCCTACCCTCTGATGGTCAACCGTTTCGGCAACTTCCTGGTGCAGCGCTGCTTCGAGCATGGCACTCCCGAGCAGGTCATCAAGATCGCCCAGGCCATTCGCGGCAACACACTCAACCTGTCGATGGATCCTTTTGGCTGCCATGTGGTGCAGAAGGCCTTCGACTCGGTCCCCGAGGACTACAAGGCGATCATGGTCCACGAGCTGCTGCGCCGTATTCCCGAGACGGTTATTCACCGCTATGCTTGTCACGTGTGGCAGAAGCTGTTTGAGCTGCGCTGGACCGAGTCGCCGCCGCAGATCATGAAGTACGTCAACGAGGCCCTGCGTGGCATGTGGCACGAGGTTGCCCTGGGCGAGACGGGCAGCCTGGTGGTACAGAACATCTTTGAGAACTGCCTGGAAGAGGACAAGGTAAGAGATCGCTGCTGTCAAATCATCTCCAAGGTTTCTGACATGATTGTAGCGTCCCTGCATTGAGGAGGTCCTGGCCAACATTGACATTGTCGCCCACGGTCAGTTTGGCAACTGGTGTATTCAGCATGTCTGCGAGCACGGTGCCCCGGCGGACCGCAGCCGCGCTATCGACCATGTCATCCGCTATGCTGCCGAGTACAGCATGGATCAGTTCGCCTCCAAGGTCGTCGAGAAGTGTCTGAAGATTGGCGGTCCCGAGTTCCTGAGCCGCTACCTGGACCGCGTCTGCGAGGGCCGCATGGACCGTCCCCGGATCCCCCTGATCGACATCGCCAGCGACCAGTACGGCAACTATCTCATCCAGTACATCCTGACCCACGCGGCTCCTCAGCACCGCGAGATTGTTGCTGCCCATATCCGCAAGCACATGGTCTCTCTCCGCGGGTCCAAGTTCGGCTCTCGCGTCGGCATGCTCTGCACCAACCACGCGGTTGCCACTCGCCCCGGTCCCGCCGTTGGCCCGATGCCAGGCCGGATGGCTAGCAGCTCTCGCTACGGCAGCGGCTTCCGCTAAGTCGGCGTGACTCGTCATCTCAGGACGGCGTCGCTTCCCTCGTGGTCCTGCGGCTCTCGAGTTCACTTCTTTTTTGGCGCGTCTCAATGGATTTCGCGATCGTTTCTCGAACGGGAGTTCTCCTACACCATATGAGACTCTGTTTTACGAGCATCTTCGTCAGCACCTAATTTTCCCAAATCACCCGACATCCTACGCTCGGGAGGCTACTGCCCATTCGAGTGCCTTGGACACATCATGGTTATGGATTTTGCAATATCGAACGGTTGCAGACCCGTTTCGGAGGAAGGCTGAATCTGTCGTGTCAAGATCTAGTGGGGACAGTCACCAACACCACCTCTTCGAGACGGGGCCGCGCTGGCAGCCGTTCCAACCCCTATATAGCTCTGAGGAATCATTCTTTTTTCGGCAGACATCACCAGTGGGGGAAAGGTGGCGATCGCAGGGGCGGTAATGGCACGGGGATGTCTACCACACGCTTTGCTTGTTCTTTTTTGTGCTATTAGGAGGAGAGGGAGGATCATCATTCGCTGAAGATGCATGGCCTGCAATGGATCACCCGGCCTTGTCCATGTAGTCGGATAGTTTCTCGCTCATAGTCTCTCGTTTATCAGACCGATGATTATCACTCTGGTGTGAGCTGTGAGACAGTAGAGTGACCATGGTTCGTATCTATATGACATTGAAAACAAATGCCAACCCCTTGCTACCACGAATCACGAGCTACAACTACACTGCAACGCCCTCCCAGCCTTGGGCACGTCGCTCGTCCACCGCGCCTCCTCCTCCCTGTCCCCCTCAAACACCACGCCACCGTCAAACTCTTTCCCCGCCCAGCCGTCCTCGAACGGATGCAGCGCCATGTGCATGACCCTCTTGAGCACGTCCCGCTCCCCGCCCTTTTCCACGCGCCGAATCACCTCGTCCAGGATCCAGCCGCGCGGCACAAAGTTGGGGTTGACGCGCTTCATGGCTGCCATGCGCTCGGCGTCGGCCTGGTGTGATATGGTGCCAGTACTCCCGCTGTTCGTGCCGTCGGTGGTGGCAGTGGTGGTGTTAGTGGTGGTGCTGTCCTCGGCGGTGCCCCAGTCTTGGAGTATGCGCTCGCGCCAGGTGGCGAGCCAGTCTGCGATGCGCTGGCGGGCGGCGGTTGTTTCTTCGGCCGTGGATGAGGAGGAGGAGGAGGAGGAAAAGGGGGAGGGGGAAGCGGTAGAGGTGGAGGTGGTTTGGTCGTTGTAGAAGAAGCGGGCGGCGTTGGCGAGGCGGGATTCGGGGGTTGCGATTGTGGCGAGGGGGAGGGTGGAGAGGCGGCGGAAGAAGAGGTCTGGTTGGTGGTCGGGCAGTGTTAGTTATTTGATTTGTTTTGTTTCCTGGACGGGGGGTTGGGGTAGTCTTGGGAGTAGTTTTGGGAGCAGAGGCTTCGTCTCGGGAGCTACTGGGAGATACCCGAAAGCTGTAAGGGGGGAAAGAGCACGGGTCTGACGTACGAAAGTCTAGTTCGAGGGCTTCCAGCGTGTCGAGGAGGGGGGAGAAGAGTGTGTCAAAGTCGGTTTCTTTGTGGGTTTTGAGGCCTAGGCGGGCCGTGAAGAGGCGTTTGTACTCGGCGAGGAAGACGGCCTTGTACTCGGCGCCGGCCTGGTTGATTATCGTCTCAGCGCGGGAGATCAAGGGGGGTGCGGTAGTCTCCGTTGGCCCGGTGGTGATGAATTCGGGGTCGTCGACTGTGGGACCCGAGCCTAGGAGCTCGCCGAGGCTTTCGCCTAGACGGACGAGGTTCCACCAGATTATGGTCGGTTGGTTGCGGTAGCTGTAGCGGAGGAGGAAGTCGTCGTGGTTCGGGGTGTATTTGGGGTCAAAGTTGTCCATGAAGGCGAAGGGGCCGTAGTCCATCGACAGGCCGAAGAGGGACGTGTTGTCCGTGTTGAGCACGCCGTTCATGAAGCCGTAGGCTTGCCACTTGGCGACGGTCAGGGCGTTACGCCGGACGATTTCGCGGTATAGGCGCGCGAAGCGGTTCTCTTCGGCGCCGGGGGGACCTTGGATGGTGTCTCGGGGGATGTTGCGGGAGGGGGTGGGAGTTTTGGAGGCGTCATCGGGGTCGTCGAGGCGACCCGGGAGGGTCTCCCACCCACCAAAGACGTCCTCGGCGACGTAGGTTGCTAGGCGCCGGATGAGGGCCCTGTCGCCGCGGGCGCGGAGGATGTCAAAGTTGCCGAAGCGCAGCCAGCTCTCGGCGAAGCGCACCACGATGGCGCCCGGCTCGATGCGCTCCCGCCTGACTTTGCTGTGCGGAAGCAGGCTGATGGCCAGGGCCCTTGTGGTCGGGATGCCGAGGGCGTTCAGCGCCTCGCTGACGACAAACTCGCGGATGCTGCTGCGCAGGACGGCCTTGCCGTCGGCGAACCGGCTGTAGGGGGTCATGCCGGCTCCCTTGAGCTGCACTTCGTACCGCACCCCTGTGCGAGGGTTTGTCGATTCAAACAAGCTGATTGCTCGTCCGTCGCCCAGCTGGCCTGCCCAGTCGCCGAACTGGAAGCCGCCATAGCACTGTGCCCAGGGGTAGCCCGGCCCGGAGAGCGTCTCGGAGTCCCAGCCCGGAATCCTGTTGCCGGCCACTGTCTCCTTGAACTCCTCCGTCTCGGCCTCGGACTGCGCCAGCCCCAGGTCGCGCATGGCGGCCGGGGAGACAGCGAGCAGCTCTGGTTCCTTCTGGGTCTCGGGGCGGACCCATGTGAAGAGGGCGCCGCGCACCTGGCGCGGGCCCAGATCCTCGCGGGACGCCTTGTGGCTGTCGGCCGGCGTCGGGAAGAGCGGGTCGGCGGGGAGCGAGGAGGTGAAGTGCCATGACTTGGGGAGGGCGGAGAGGGTGACCCCTTCGCCGTTCTGGGAGTACGAGGAGCTGTTGGGGGCGGCCATGGTGGCGGGGTTGGTGAAGGTTGAGAAGGACCGGCTCCAGGGGCCTCGGAACTGCTGGGCAACGGCGAGACAGCGGGCGGCGGGCTGAAAGCGCATGAGGCTGTCTTGTGCCGGGGTTCCCGTCGCGGCGCAGATTCCGTTCCGGGCTCGACTTGCAGCGGAGCCAAGAAGAGAAAAGCGCGTATATTCTTAGGAATTCCAGTAGTGCCGGTGACGCTTTGCTCGAATTCCTTTTGAACTTTTTACAATGGAAAGTGCACGTTGGTGAAGCTCGATCAGCGCATTGCTGTCGCAAAATGGCGATGTTCGGTCGGTGGCGTCCCGAGGCGGCGGAACGGCACGTCATCGGCATTGCAGGGGTGTCTGCTCGGCGTCAGCACCCAAATGCGAAGCCAGGTCTGGCGGAACGTTCACCGTTTCTGAGCGGGATGGCAACGGCCGGCAGCTTCCGGCATTTATCCCTGACTTTAAAGTAAAAAAAAAAGGAAAAGAAAGGGATAAGGAAAGTGATAGAAAAGAAAAGAGAAAACTAAATCTCTTTCTCTCTCTCCTTTTTAAAAACAAAAAAACAAAGAAGGTTACCTTATCGTTCTGACGATTCGGACCTTGAGCAACGGCCGACCCCCCTTCTCCCAAGGTCAGGCGCTAACGGACAAACAAGGGGGGACTGTATAAGATCCTAAAATCCGACATGATATCCGAGCCACGACAAGTTCCCGGCCCCTATCCGTTGACTATGCCGTACTGTATGCGCCGTACTGTTCCCACGGCGACTTGCAGCAGCTCCACAACAGCTCTCAGGGCGAGCTCCCCTTGGTTATTGCGTCATGTCTGCGCTCATTGGCCCCACACCGTTGCGGGGGGTCGACGGCTCCGAGGACGGCTGTAACACGGGAACGGGTACACGCCGGAAAGAGGCGAGCTTAGAAACACCGGGGACTGCGGTAGTTTGTGGCTCGGTGCGATGTTGAGCCTGTGGACATGTAGATAAAAGGGCGGCCGAGTGCTGTCTGTGATTGCGCCTGATATCCCCCCCAGGCCAACTCTGCAACCGCCCCTATTCACCATCAAGATGAACTCTGAGACGGCCGGATTCCAGCCCGATGCGTCGGGGACAGCCCCCAAGCAGTCCGAGTACATCCCCCACCTCAAGCTGAGCGACGGCAACGAGATCCCCATGGTAAGACATGAACCAGACTCGGTTGATGACACTCTTGGCTGACAATGCTGCCTCCCCAAGCTCGGCTACGGCCTCGGAACCGCCAAGTTCAAGCGCAGTAACTTTGACCAGCTCGACGAGAAGATCATCGACGACACCGTGATGGCCATCAAGAACGGCTACTACCACCTCGATGGCGCCGAGGGTATGTCCCACCCCGCACAACCACTTTCATAACCTTCCAGGTTGATGAGTCCTAACCCCACGTCCCAGCCTACGGCAACGAAGCCGAGCTCGGCGCCGCCATCGCCCGCGCCGGCGTGCCACGCTCCAAGCTCTTCATCACAGCCAAAACCTCCTGCCGCAGCGGCGAGACCATCGAAACAGCCTTCACGCGCTCCCTCGCCAAGCTCGGCGTCGACTACGTCGACCTGTACCTGATCCACAGCCCCTTCTGGGCGCAGTCCCCCGCCGACCTCCAGCGGCGCTGGGCCGAGATGGAGGCCATCAAGGACTCGGGCCGCGCCCGGTCCATCGGCGTGTCCAACTACCTGCGCGAGCACCTCGAGGCGACGCTGCAGACGTGCCGACACCGACCCGTAATCAACCAGATCGAGTACCACCCGTACCTGCAGCACGAGGGCGGGCTGGTGGCCTTCCACCGCGAGCAAGGGATCGCGCTCGCCGCGTACTCGCCCCTGACGGCCGTGACCAAGGCCGCCGGGGGCCCGCTGGACGGCGTGTACGAGCGCGTGGCGAAAAAGTATGGGGTTACGCCGGGGGAGGTGGCCATCAGGTGGTGTATTGATCAGGGGATTGTCGCCATTACGACGAGCTCGAATGAGGAACGGTTGCAGGGGTGGATGAAGCGGCTGCCGCTTTTTAAGTTGACGCCCAGGGAGGTGGAGGAAATTGCGGAGCTGGGGAGGGAGAGGCATTTTAGGGGGTTCTGGAAGAAGGAGTTTGAGGAGGATGATCGGCGGTAGGTTGTTTGTGGTTGGATATGGTGGTCATTCTGTTGCAGTTTGTAGTTTTTTTTTTCTTTCTTTTTTTTTTTTGAATCGAACAAGGACTAGTGAGGTGTATAGGGACGACTGTCAAAGTTCAGCCAGGTACACCAACGATTTCTAGAGGTGTACCCAATGTTTGCCACAACCCCGTATCCCTCACAGCTCGTCGTCTGATTCCGTCTCGCTTCCTTCAGCCGGCGGCGGCGTGGCTGCCTTGGCCTTCCTGAGCGGTCTCTTCGGGTGTATCACCACGTCCTTGCCTTTCCCTGCCTTGCTAGCTGGCGCCACATGACTCTTGGGCTCCGGCTTCCGCTGCTGGCGAGGCTTGGGTGGTGGCGGCGGGGGAGCCTCCTCTTCCTCCCCTTCACTCCCAGTCTCGGTCGCATCGCCATTGGTAGTCTCGCGGTCCTCCGACTCGGGGCTCCCCTTGCTCTCCCTTGGCGGGGATGGCTCCTTCGAATCGACATCCATCTTGTCGGCGCCGGCGGCCACCTTCTCGAACCCGTCGTCCGAGTCGGAAGAGGACCCGCCGCCCGAGGCATCCTCGAGCGCCTTGCGCTTTGCACGGCGAGACGGGGCTGGCTTCTTGTCTTCTGTAACTGTTGGCCGCGTGGCCTGGGAGGCGCGCGCCGCGTCGAGCTTTGAATCGTCGACATGGGCGATGCTGAGAAGACGCTGTTGTTCGCGGATCTTCAACTTCTTCTCGTTGAGGAGCCCGCAGAACTTCTCCAGGATCTCTACCTCCCTGGTCTTCTTGGACTCGGTGAGCTCGTCAAGCTGGTTCCTCAGCTCCGAAATGCGGGCCTCGAGATCTGAGACCTTCGCCTTTTCGGCGACCACGGTCTCCTGGAACTGCTCCCGTTGCAGGGCCGCAGCGCCACACCAGTCAAACAGCTGGATGGCTTCATCCGCCTTGTGGTTCAGCGTCAAGGCGCCGAGGCGTTGCTAGACAAGTAGTTAGCTTCAACGTCATTCCCTGTCAATAATAGCAGGGCTCACGTTGATTCCAGCAACCCGTCGCCTGATGGTGATGGTAATCGACTTGCCCACATTGGCTTCCGCACCCGCCTCGATGCCCTCAATCGGCTCAGCCCCGAGGAGCAGCGCCTTCAGGATGCTCTCCCATTCCTCCGGCGAACAGGGGCTATTGCTAGCCCTCAGCTCACCAATCCGGTCGTGCCTTACTGCGGTGCACCGGTTAGCTCTTGGGAGTGGCCAAGACACGTGCGCAACGCATGAGCAACGTGCAATTTGCCGGTTCGGGAAGCCCCCTCTAGACCGAGCGAGGGGGGGGGATAGGGACTCACACTTGACCACATAGGGCTCTTCGCCCTCGGTGGCGACAAACTTGACGTTCAAGGGCTTGGATCCCGACGGTGTAACCTCGCCCAGCATAAACGCGCCCTCCTCGTCAGTCCGAGGGACGCGGATGATGTGGGAGGATGCCATGGTGTGAGTGGGTGGATGAGATCCAGCGGGATGGACGGGACCGAGATTGGCTGCTCGTCGAGTGTCGAGTCGGAATAGACTGTTTCGTTTGCAAACCGATGGCTCGGTCTGGCGGACGGCACGGCGCCGCTGAGGTGAAACAGACCGTGAGATTGGAGGAGGGCGCCGGAAGGGTCTGAAGTAATAAGCTGTCGTCCAACGGCTTTAATTCCGGTATAATCGGCGCCGGGCGAAGGCGGCTCGGAGGCAGAGAAGCTGCAGCAGAGTGTGGGGAAGCGGGAGCTAGTGGGTGCGTTGCTTGGAAGCCAATCCGAAGCTCCCTATTTTTCTTGCGTTTGCCGTCAACGGGAAAGAGCAGTCGAGGATGAACGGAGATTGCGTTGCCTCGAGTTTTGTGGAGGGGGAAAGGCGGGATGTGCTGTTGAGGTCAGACCGGATGCCGCAGGCAGAGGCAGGCAGCAGGCGGGCTTTTAGGCAGCGCTGGAGCTCAAAGAACAGCAGCGAACTTAACAAGCAAATGACATCTCAATTTTTGAAAGTCCAGCTCCAACCAAGTCACAGACTGCAGGTACAAACATGCGATGCAAGGCTCACTGGCGAGATGGACAGTTTTCGTGTGTATTGCGCTCGACAGATGGGCAGCCACCTTCTCCCGCGGCGATGTCTGTGCGCTTGCTCTGAGATCATTTGACGCTTTAACCTGGTGATTGACTAAACTCGACCCAAGCATCCAAGTCCATTCAAGCCAACTTGAAATGAAAAGGAAGTGTTCATGCTAAGCACGCTGGGTGCTTATTGGAAAGGTGGGGAGCCGCGTTCTCGCGTCATGGACGCGACCCCAGCCAGGGCTTGAATGAATGGACGAACCAGGTGGCTAAACGGGCAGGGGCCCTGCACGAGCCATTTGGGTCACGAGATGCATTTCAAGATGTGTCCTGCACTGAAAAATAGGCCTTTGAGTGACAGTGAAAATCAAGTCTTGATCGAATGCAAACACTGCATCGTTTGCTTCGTCAGTCAACTCGAGCTGCCAGCGCTGCCATCGTGTTTTGTGGCCGGTTGAAGGCTTGTTGGGGAAGAGCCAGTGTCTGTGCGAATACACTAAACTCTGGGGTGGGTGTGGATCCTGGGGGAGCCGGCTGTGAGCCCGCTCAATAGTGGCCCCACCCCTGTCTCTCGGCTGCAGCTTGCCCTCCGCCCGCTTTCTGCATTCCCTCCCGACTTTTCCAGCCACAGGCCGATTTGACAGTCCCGCCATTTCAATTTCGCAGCCAGGTCGCCTCCTCCAGGACACACGACACCAGATATTACTGCATCCTTCCGATTATCCTTCTTGCCGCCCCTGGAGGACTTCGATACGTCTAGGCTGCGCTACCCG
The DNA here is from genome assembly GCA_033296685.1 of Parachaetomium inaequale. Classification (NCBI taxonomy): domain Eukaryota; kingdom Fungi; phylum Ascomycota; class Sordariomycetes; order Sordariales; family Chaetomiaceae; genus Parachaetomium; species Parachaetomium inaequale. The sequence continues at coordinate 169,425 of MU854326.1, forward strand.
CTTCGTCCCGATCTCGATGCAAACCCTCTGCACAGCACCCCTCAACTCCGCACGCACGTTCGTCCCATCGACCCGAAGTCGCAGAACTCGCCAAAGCTTGACCTGTTTGGAATCGCACCTCCGGACCGCGCCGCTTCTCGATCTTCGCACTCTTTCATTCGAACCGATATCAATCCAGTGTTGGCGCTTGGCCAGAGGCTCAGTGTTGTCGACTATGAATCCTCATCACTGACCGCATCGCCCCGCGCTACACGTTGCAGTGTGTTCTGCACACCGGCTGCATCCGCTGCGACTAGGAAGCCGTCATTCAACCACTCGCGAATTTAAACTCGCATGTCTCTTGCAGCAGCCATGGACTCGTCCACCTTGCGCCTAAAGGCCCGGCCACCCGTGGAGGACGAAATCGAAAACTGGGACGACGACGACTTTCTCATTGACGGCGAGGACATCGCCTTACCCTCACTTTCAAACTCGGCCAACATCTCGTCCAACCGCCGCGATTCGCAATCCTCGTTCCGATCCGACTTCGAATCCGTTCACGGGGAGGAGGAGAAGCAGGTTCATTTGCCCGACAATGATGAAAAGTCGACTCTCGATGCTATCGCCGCCGCCGCAAAGGCCGGCATCCCGATTCCCAAAAACGTGCCGCCTTCGGCGCTGATGGGAGGCACAATCAAGCGGCTTGGAGGCAGGAAGATCAAAAAGATTATCCAAGAGGACTGGGTGGACGACCTCGAGTTTCCCGATGCTGGACAGGTGTTGAAGATCAAGGCCCGGGACGGCGCCCAGTTTCCGGAAGTCCTGCGCCAGGTCAGCAACTCGGCACAGCCGAGTCCGTCAAAACCGCCAAGGGAATTCCCCATGATGATGCAGGAGGAGCACAAGGAAACGGAATCGACTCCGTCATCGAGCTTCATTGATCTGGAGAAGTTCCGAGATGCCGACGACGATGACGACTTCTTTGGAGATGGCGGTGCCACCATCAAGGTGTCCAAGAGACGCGAGGCGCCGAAGGCTCTATCGTTGATTACGCCTCCGAGTCCTCAAAAGCCGGCCGGCGGTGTTCCCCTAGGAGATGACGACTTTGAGCACGATTTCGAGCTCCCAGAGGATGGCAAGCTGAAACTTTCGGCCAAGAGGGAGGTCCCCAAGACGCCAACGCTCACCACCCTCCTGGAAGACCTGGACTGGGCCGAAGGCAGCCTTGGAACCAGGTTCGGCGGCACTCGGCGGGATGCTCAATCTACCCGGAGCTCATCCGTCTCCGCATTCAGTCCCAGTATCACAAGCTCCATTATGGAGAGCGAGGACGAGGCGTTTGACGGGCTCATTATTCCAACCGGGCCACTGGATTTCGGAGAGCGCCTGAAACGCCGCCGCAAGAGCCGCTCACCCGCGCGAATTCCAGAAGAACCCATCAAGGAGGAACCCGCAAAAGAGGAGTGCACCAAAGAGAAGGCGAGCAGGGAAGAGAGAGGAGAGGAGAAGGAAGATTTCCTGACTGGCCTCGACATTGGCGATGGAGAAGTTTTCGACTCGAGAAAGTTGACACTCAACCGCAACATCCAGGTAAAGGCCACCAGGCCCGCCAGCCCTTCGCGACCCAAGGCGTCGGTTGCGCTCAAGTTCACAAACAAACCCGTCACTGCATCCCGCCTCCCGCGGCCTATGGGGCCGATGGTGAGCCACGAGCGATCGCATACACAATCATCGCTAGAGCCCGTCTCTGAGAGCGGCGGCCCAATCCCGCGAGCGCACTCAAGGCGCTCCTTGTCTCGCATGGGGCATTCAGCGCACTCTTCTGTGACAAGTCTCGGCAGTGCTACGACTCCTACAACACCATCATCTACCCACACTATCACACCATCAACACCACGCAGGAGGGAGCTCGGCCAAAGACAATCCCAGGTCTCGCTGAGGAACGAACCAACCACCACAAACGCACAGCTGCTCCGCATGAAGCGGTCCTTACCCGCAATGCGCGCGACTCAGTCCCCCGCACGGCCGCCGCCCACTCGAGGATACGAGCGACCGCCCTCGCAAACCGAACATACAACTCGAGCGCCGCCCACACTGCGGCCCAAGACTCCTGTTGAGCGAATGCGAACCTCAGAAAGCGCCGCTGCATTGGCCCGAAGGGCGCCAGTGCCGTTTCTGCCAGCCGGGGCGTCAACTACTCAATCGTACCATGTCAACGCGAAGACTGCCCGAACTTTCCGCCGTCACGATTCGGAAACAAGCATCGAGTACCGGCCCAACTCAAGGGCAGTATCTCGGTCGACGATACGGTCGCCTAGTCCGCGCCTGCTCCGCTCGGCAGAGAAAGTCACTCCAGAGGCTTGGGGCAAGCTCGGCGTGCCACGACGGGCGCGAAACTTTGGCGACGGCCATGAGCTGGATGCCTTCGATGACCTGCCCACTTCGACGCAGGCAGAAGCCAAGTTCTTGAAGCAGCCGCTCAGTGCCAAGTCACAGACGCGGAGCAGGGGCTATCAAAATATCTTGCCCGACCGTACTGTCACGCCGTCCCCGCGCACACCTTACTCTGCCCGCGTCGATAACGTGCCGAGTTTTGCTCGCGATACTGCCGCAAGCCGGATCGCACGGGAGACGAGTATTGCGCAGCGCAACCCATCGGGGGTGATTGCGCCGCTCACTGCTCAGCGTGTCGCTCAGCTGTCGGCAAAAAGCAACTTTAATCCCCAGTCCCAATTCACGCTGCCAACGCCCAGGGCCAAGAAGTTGCGGCGTTCACCGCAATCTAAACCGCACCTGATATCGAATCTAAACCCGCCAAGAGACCCAAAGGGTTAGTATCCTTGTTTCCCCTGTTTGTGTGGCCGTTCTAACACATTGCAGTGGTCAAGGGCATGTGGTACAACCCAGAGACTTTCCAGTGGGAGGGCAATGACAACGCGCTGAGTGCGTTCGAGGTTCCGGCTTCGTCGCCATCCACGACGTCTGTACAACAACACACGATCCGCGAGCGGGAGACGGCCACGCCGCGTCCGGCCTTGATCACCAACATTGGCGCCACCAAGGGCGTGCAGGTCGTCGGCGGCATGGTGTTTGACCCGCAAAACATGTGCTGGCTCAAGCTCGCGCCGCAAAGCAAATCGGAAAAGAGCGACACGCTCGACGGCTTCAACGCCTTTGACGACGACGAGGACGTGTTCAAGGACATCCCTGACCTCGAGGAGCGCACCATGGCGTCCAGCGACGGCGGCGGCAACGCGCGTGTCAGCGACGTCAACCACGAGTGGCCGGTGGGCGAGGAGTTCGACGTCGGGCCCGAGTTTGTGCGCCGACAGCGCGAGGAAGAGGACCGGTGGCGAAAGAAGTGCCATCTCTGGATCAGCAGCCAGGGGGACCGCGGCGACGCGTGGAAGTGGGCCATTCGCGACATTGTCAGCGATAGCTGAGCGGCATTGGCATGGTTCATTCTTGCGCTTCGGCTTGGCAAGTGGTCAGAGGATGACTTGGAGGAACATGACGACATAAGCATATGGTTCAGGGACGGGCCGGCACGACTGGACTGGATACGGCGTTTGGTATTGACTTTCGATTGCTCTGAGGGTCCCTGATGGAGGGAAAGCACCCGTCTGGCCGCCTTGCCGCGACAACAGCAGCGAGCAAGCAAGGCGTGGCCTGGGAGGACTGGGTGGGAATGAGACATGATGAATGACGACCTAGACGATAGATGAGTGACGACAGATAGATTGGTCATGGCAGCCCTGACCATGCTTGGATTCGGAATAGCTTGCTTAATCTAATATGCTTCTGTTCTCCTCTCATCTCTTTGTGCTCTTCAACTTGAAAGTTGAAGCTGGTGTTGAGGTGACAATAAGAGCTGTGAATGGCTGGGTATGCGATTAGATAAGAACACCCCACCCCCACCGCTGTTGCCAAGCAGTCCACCTCACCTCCAACTTCGCATCACCAAGCATCACCGACCTCGCAAGCGACCTCGAGCTGTTGTTTCTTCTTCCGCCGAACCCACACACAGCGACATCACACACAACCACCGCAAACATGGCGACCGAACTCACCTTTGCCAAAACCTTCCTCTCCCTCCTCGACTCCAAAACCCCCAAGATCTCGCCCGACCACGTCGAAGACCCGCGCACCTATCCGGGCAGCTCCCCCGTTCGTTGCTCCCCTCTCTGCTTCTCATACTTTAATACTCAATAAATAACTGACACATACTTCTTTGCACAGTACACCCTCCCCCGAACCCCCTCCCAAAAACCCTTTTCCAAACCCCCCTCCACCACCACCACCACCACGGACGCCACCGCCCCCGGTTCCGCAACAGCAACAACAACCTCAGCCTCGAAAAAGGAAAGCGACCCCGCCCTAACAATAACCCTCCGCTCCCCGCGCAACCCCGCCTTCGACCTCACCCTCGCGTCAGGCATCACCACCTCGACCTCCCTGGCAGAGATCAAGGAGCGTGTCGCACACGAGACATCAATCCCGTTAGACAAGATCAAACTGCTCTTTGGCAAGAAGCCCGTCGCCGACAGCAAGCTGCTGCGGGAGGTTCTGGGCCTGTCGCCTGCGGCTGTTATTGAGAATGGGGGGGTGCAGGGCGGGGTGGAGTTGGGGGTTATGGTTCTTGCTGGGGGGGCGGCGAGTTTTAAGATGAGGGAGCAGTCGCAGACGCAGACGGTGGAGGAGAAGAAGAAGGGGGAGGAAGTACAGGAAAAGGAGGAGGTGGAGGCTCCGGTGGCGCAGGGGCTGAGTGGGAAGGGGGTGCTGGAGACAGGGCAGTTTTGGGAGGATCTGAGGGGGTATTTGCAGCAGAGGGTGCGGGATGAGGGGGTTGCTGGGGAGGCGGTGGGGGTGTTCAGGGGGGCTTGGGAGGGGAGGTCGTAGGGGATGGTTGAGGTAGAAGTTGGTGATGGGGAGAGTAGAGCTGGGGAGTAAGGAGTGTGTTTAAGAGCCGCCTTGCATCATCAATTCATGGCTACCAACTCCTGTAGCTCCATCCACACCCGACCCCCCCCCCCATCCACGAGGTACATGCGATACGGTAGAACACGAGAACTCCGGGCCGGGTTAATACACCCGATACACCTTCAGTCCATTGCTTTTGTTCGTCGTTGTGAATATCAACTCTCTTTCCCCTTCCCCTGATGAGCCAGCAACACGGCATGCCTTTTGCTTTCCCAGTTAACAACAGCGCACGCAAGCAACGCAGGCCAGCCACACACACACACACATTGCCCAAAAAGACGAGAAGTGCGCCGTAGGTAGTTAATTCCCGGTAACAATCGCTCGCCCCGAACCAAGCCAACCAACGAGAGAGAGAGAGAACGAGACTCGACTGCCACCCGCCGGACGCACACAAAATGACCAGTCCCACTCCCTCCCATTAGACGGCGGCCGTGTTCTTGCTGACCGTCTTCACCAGCGACTCCCACTCGATGTCGTCGCCGTCGTTGGCCTGCACCTCGACGGCGAGGCCGGGCAGGGCGCGCTTGAGGGCCTCCTTGGAGGAGGCGTAGACCATCTTGGCCTGCAACACACACAAACAAACGTCAGTGACAGTCCAGAGTGGGTGAAGGGATGGTTGCGGGGGGACGAACCATGACACCGGCGTCATCCGGCGACCAGGCGATGAAAGTGATCTTGTTCCTGCGCGTCTGTCAGTTCCGTTGTCCCGGGAGTTGTGTGCTCGGTGTGTGGCCTACCGGGTGCCCTCGCCGGATGCGAGCTCGTACTGGACGTCGAAAACAGCGTAGCGGGGGCCCTTGCCCACGACACCCTGGAAACCAAGTCAGCCGCTGTGCCGAACTCGAGACAAGGCAAAACAGCCAGTCCTCGGAAGTTGGTGAGTACGTACACTCTTGCTCTTGGACTGGGCGTTGATGAGCTTCTCGCGGAAGTCCTCGTACTCGGGGCCGTCCTCGCTGGTGCTGTCGACGACGATCTCCTTGTTGTCGTCTGACAGCTTGAAGATGACGTACTTGTACTTCTTGTTGAGCTTGAGGTCGTTGTAGGCTGTTACGCAGTCGGCGCTGACGGTGGCTCTGGAGTCCGGGTTCAAGTTAGCGCTTGTTGTGTGGGTGTGTGCCGACGACGACGACAGCCATGTGTCCAACCCCGGTGTCTGCCCATATCGACCGATCGACCGACGTGCGGCGGCAGGATTGCGGGGAGGGAGATCGGAGTCGTCGGGGTGGAAAGACATCGGACTACTAACCCGGATTGAGACTGCACAAGCACACCGTCAGCAAGCCCGAGCCGCCGAGAAGAGGAGGCGCATGAGGATAAATAATTACCATGATGGGATATGTTTAGGCGCTAGCCTGTATTGCGAAGCTCGCGAGGTAAGGGACGTGAACCGAGTTCGGCGAGCTGTGCACAGTGGCGGTCGTCAGCAAGAGTCGGCGGAGCTGTCGCAAGACACGCAAGACGGATGTTGTGGGTTTGCGCCGCCAGGCAGAGGCAGGAGCGGGAAAGAGGGGTTAAATAACAAAACGAGAGCTCGGCGGGCACAGCCTGCTTGCGAATGCACTTACGACAGGGGGTATTATTAGCTTTCTTGAGCAAAAAGTCAAGAAAGATTCTCTGCAGTGGTGTGCAATTCGTCCGCCAAAAAGGGGAAAGGAGAAGCAAGGTAGGGGCGAGCACAACGAAGTGGAGGTGAGCCGGCGATAATGAAACGGATGGAGGGGGAGGGGGCCCTGAAAAACAACACCAGCTCCAGGTGGTGGGGTCGTTCAACATTGTGGTTGTCGGCGGTGACGGCCTGCCAAGCTTACGTGATTCCAGCGCGGGGTGGTCCACACTAAAAGCAGGGCGCCCAGGGGTGCAGGTCCCTGCTTCCATCCATTTTCTGTCCCTCAGAGCCCACCCCCCGAACGACCCCCATCGTTGGGTTCCAGGGTCGCACAGTCAGGTTGCAACCTGAACTGATACGAAAAGGCTTCCAAGTTGGAGGGTAAACAATGGAAGGGTGGGAAGCAAGATTCGTCACCTCCTTCATCAGACCAGGCGGCAATATTTCTGCCTGGTCAACACCATCAACAACCATGTCGAGCACACCAGGCTTCATCATTCGATCAATTACATTCGAGGTTTGTTCCTCTGCTCAATCCCAGTGTGATTGTAATATACAGGGCCACCACTGCCAAAGTGCAGCTATGAACACAGAGAAGCGTAGAGGAGATTACATGGCTCATTGTACAATCCGATAACACCGAAGATGCCCCCAACCGAGTCGCCGTAAATCAAGACCAGAACCGTCGCACAATACACTGTTTTACATCATACCACCCATGCCGCCCATGCCGCCCATGCCGCCGGGCATGCCGCCGCCAATAGGCTTGTCGTCGGCAGCCTCGACGATGGCCACCTCGGTGGTGCCGAGGAGCGAGGCGACGCCGCTGGCGTCAATGAGACCGGTGCGGACGACCTTGAGGGGGTCGAGGATGCCGGCCTGGATCATGTCGACGTACTCGCCCTTGGCGCTGTTGAAACCCTTGTTGAACTCGGCGGCGTACTCGTCGCTGAGCTTGCCAATGACGACGGAGCCCTCGAGGCCGGCGTTCTCGACAATCGTGCGTGCCGGGCGGGTGATGGCGTTCTTGATGATGCTCACGCCGAGCTGCTGGTCGAAGTTGGTGGGCTTCAGGTCGTTGAGCGCGTTGCACGAGGCCTTGATGAGGGCAGTGCCACCACCGGGGAGGATACCCTCCTCGACGGCAGCGCGGGTGGCGTTGAGGGCATCGACGAAGCGGTCCTTCTTCTCGCCCACCTCAACCTCGGAAGAGCCACCGACCTTGATGACGGCAACACCGCCGGACAGCTTGGCGAGACGCTCCTGGAGCTTCTCCTTCTCGTACTCGGAGGTGGTGGGGTCGGCCATGACGCCGCGGATCTGCTCGCAGCGCTGAGCAATCGCGTCCTTGCTGCCCTCGCCGTTGAGGAGGATGGTGTCCTCCTTGGTGATGGTGATGGAGCCCGTCGTGCCGAGCATGTCGGGGGTAAGCTTCTCGAGCTTGACGTCCAGCTCGTTGGTGAAGACGGTGCCGTTGGTCAGGACGGCAAGATCGCCAAGGATGGACTTGCGGTTGTCACCGAAGCCGGGGGCCTTGACGGCGGCGACCTCGAGCTGGCCACGGAGCTTGTTGAGGATGCAGACGGCAAGCGCCTCGCCCTCAAAGTCCTCGGCAATGATGATGAGGGGACGGCGGAGCTTGTTGGAGATCTCGAGGGCCGGGATGATGTCCATGGCGGCAGAGATCTTCTGCTCCGAGAGGAGGATCAGGGGCTTCTCGAACTCAACCTTCTGCGACTTGGCGTCGGTGATGAAGTAGGGCGAGACGAAGCCGCGGTCGAAGCGCATACCCTCGGTGACCTCGAGCTCGTCCTGCATGGTCTTGCCCTCCTTGACGGTGATGACACCCTCCTTGCCGACCTTCTCCATGGCGTTGGCGATCAGGGCGCCAATGTGCTCATCTCCGTTGGCGCTGATGGTGGCAACCTGAGCGATCTCAGCGCTCGTGGTAATGTCGCGCTTGTGCTTCTGGAGGTACTCGACGACCGACTCAACGGCGGCCTGGATACCACGGCGGAGATCCATGGGGTTGCAGCCAGCAGCCACGTTCTTGACAGTCTCGGAGAAGATGGCACGGGCGAGCACGGTCGCGGTGGTGGTACCGTCACCGGCAACCTCGTTCGTCTTGGAGGCGACGTCGGCCAGGAGCTTGGCACCGAGGTTCTCGAACTTGTCCTTGAGGGAGATGGCCTTGGCGACCGTCACACCATCTGTCGCGGCGTTAGCTAATCTTGTTGTTGTGCTCTGTACCCGGGGGGGGGTCACGAACCCTTGGTGATCTTGGGCGAGCCGAAGCTCGACTCGATGAGGACATTGCGGCCCTTGGGGCCAAGAGTGGTCGCAACCGCCTTCGCGAGGGTCTCGACACCGGTGAGCAGAGCTGCGCGGGCCTCGACACCGAACTTGAGCTCCTGTGAGAAGCGAGATGTCAGCAGCTGTCAATGGCGGCGCGTGACGATGCACAGCCGATAACACATCTCAGGGACCCCGAATAGGGGAACCAGACACCTCCAGCGACATACCTTGTGGGCGAAGCGGAGCTGCTGGGTCGACCGGACGCGGGCAGCCGCGAGCGGCGAAGAGACCGACGCTCTTGTCAACGCACGCTGCATTGTGGCTGGTGTATTAAAGGATATACAAGGAAACTGAAGTAAGGGGAAGCTCGGCAGGGTATCACGGTCGACTTCGGGAGGCGTGGAAGAAGAAGCGGAAGATGCAGAGAGGAATGGAGGAGGAAGAAGTTCGGCATCGAAGCTGGTGATCAAGCCGAAAAAAATTCCCCAAGGTTCACCAAGGCCTTGGCCCGAGCTCCCTGCCGCTAAGCCCGGCTTGTACTAGCGTCTCCTCGGATGGCCTGGAGGAGTTTCTGGAACCATCGGCACTCCACATCTGCCGTTCATCGAAGAGCAAAAGAGAAACCTTTGGTGTGAAGCACAAGATGTGTGTGATTAATGGCACTACTCGAAGCTGTTCTTTGAATTGGGGATTTCGAGCAGCCTGTCTCAGGATCTGTTAGAAATCCATCAAAGTTCAGGTCCCGACGCGTCCGGTTCCCCAATCCCCAATCTTGGCAGCGCGTTCGGTGGAGTCGGGTCGGGATTGGTTTCGGCTTGCGCCAGCCCGGACGCATGGAGATCGGTTATCAACAACACCGAGGCATGGAACATCAACGACACACACAGCACAATTGGATAAGCGATACTTTACTTTTCAGTTGAGCTAACCTAGGTATTCGCCCATACTGAACATCTCATCCTCCCCCGATCTCAAATCTCGATTTCCGCCCACTTCATTACCCCTATCTCATCAAGGGACGCCGACGGCCCCGGACCAAGGAGGTCGCATTGTCGTTTCATGGAGGCAATGTCCGTCAGTTGGTTCTTGTCGCTCTTCTTATCCGGCGTGCATACAGGTTGCCGACCTCTGACAAGCTAAAGTGGGCATCCTCGTACGCCCAATGTGCCCTTTCAGGGGCTGGCAGGTGGGTAGGCTGACGATACTCGGCAAAAGACCGGGAAGCAAGCTTCAAGATTGCGGCCTGTGGAAGAGGTTGGTATGGCTGGCGTGAATTCGGGCGTTCTTGGAAAGACTCCAAGTACAGGGGCCGAGCTGGGTACGTGTTGTTGATTTGAGTCTGTGGGCAAGAATGGCTCGCTCCCATAGCCGCCGTGCTCAGGTGCTTCGTCGGATAATCTTGTCTGCTGCCGCCATCCCCATAACCGTGGTTAGGGAAAGAGTGGTTTAGTAGCCACTCCGGCGGCGGATGAGGAGGGACGTCATAGCCGTGGTGCCGCGAGTTCTATCCCTGGGACGGGTGGCTAGTGTACGCGAGTCTTATAAGCCTTGGCTGAGCTTGCTCTGGATAGAACCGCTCTACCCGGTTGTCTTGCACCCCGTGGAGAGCAGTCGGTTACCTACTAGGACTAGTAGAGGCGCAAGAAAGGCCGGCCGTATTCCTGATTTCGAATCTGACTCCGGTCGCGATTGTCATGATGTTGAATAATAAGCCACTCGGCGAGCGCAGTTTAAGCGACTGAGACCGTTAGGGATGGAACTACCATCGCTGATATAGGGGGCCCAGCTGTAGCCCGAGACGACGGAGGTCATCACCTATATCTGTAATTCTATATACCCCTAGGGTTGTTACGAAGGGGCTGCCCAGAGTTATATATATATCGGGTTGCTGTAGGCAAGGTTGAATGGCAACGGTCTTGGGCGAGTGTGACCGGCGATAGTAGTCGTGCTCCTGGCTTGACTAGGGTAGTCTAGCGTCGTCTATTAGCAGCATTAGGAGCTATAGCCTAAAGGCCAAGGGCGAGGTTCCATAGGGAAGCTACGCGGAGATTGAGGGTAGTACTAGTTTACCGCTCCTCTAGCTCTTCCTCCGTTAGGAGGTAGTTTTATATACCTTGGTAGGTCTAGAAAGGAAGCGGACGGTCAGTGTAAGTTCGGTTTTGATCGATGGTATACTATGAGAGTGCCCGAATAACTTACCTCGGTTTGCTAAAAGTCCTGGTCCCAGGCGGGCAGGATTGGCCTCTGGACTTCCGTGTTCCGTGTGGCGCGTCGAAAATTGACTTGAGGGGGGCGGTCGTGGAAGCCCTGGGAAAAACCAAGCTAACCTGTAATCAAATTAGCAAGACAGCTCGTAACGAGGAACTTAAGTAAATGTTAAGCCACTTACTCTCTCCTTGGCCCGTTCGCTGGCTGGGCCTCACAGGTATATGCACAAACTCGTCTAGTGTCTCCGTTGCAAGACTACGGTACGCTTAGCGAGAGTGGCAGCTGCCATTCCGTTGCAGTAAATACTACCGGGGTCTAAAACCGGTCAGGGTGATGGCAGGGCTTCAGGTATTCGTTATATAAGACGAAGGGGCTGGGAAGAAGACATGCCAGGCATTATAATTCACCTAAGGATCCAATGTAAACTGCATTAAACATAATCCAACAAGGTGAACCACGATCTCGCCCAGGCTCAATCTCGGGGGGCAGCGGAAAAGCGTACTCATGCCTCCGGCTCCCGCTTATGATGTCCGCCAACGTCTCTCTCCCCTTCCGGCAAATACACCCAAGTCCCCTCCTCACGAGTGCCGCCCATAAAGTTCCGGAGACCACCGCGAGGGCCCTCTGGGCTACCCCGGGGACCGGGCATCCCGACACTAGGCATCAAACTCGACGCCACTGTCCAACCCCGTTGTCTCGGAGACGGTATATTTGAATCGTCGTCGTCCCTGAACAAACCGGGGTCGTTGTGTGTAGGGTATCCCCACTGGGCAGCGGGGAACATTGCCGGGATGATACCCGGACTGGCGGGATTCGGGCTGCCAATACCCGGGCTGGTGATAGCCCTGGTGCCATGGGCTAGGCCCTGAGGGAGGGCGGTATTGAGCTGGAGGATGCTGTGCCTGTGTTCCATGCCCCCGAAACGGCGCGCCGTGGCCGCCGCCATCCCCATAACTGTGGCTAGGAAAAAGAGTGGTTTAGGAACCAACTCCGACGGAGGGGGAAGAGGGAAGCCCTGGCCGCGGTACTGTCGTACCCCTGTAATTGAGGGACAGAGAACGCTGGGCTACGCGCCTCTTGAGCATGCTCAGGAGGCGACTGTGCACCTTGGTAGAAACTCTGTCCATCATGAGCGAAAGGCTCTAGCGGACGATCCCCGGCACCATGCGTTGCTCCAGGTTGGATATGGTCGGGCCTTTGACGCTTTCGACTAGACAGGGAAGCAGTGGCCTCTTGTTGAGCATCACCAGGAGGCCGAGCATTGGCGTCAGGGCCCTCTTCCGGAGTCCCGTTTGCGCGCCTTAGCTCCCGCATGTTCAAGTTCACGGCATCCGGAAGGGCATGATGAGCGTCGTCGTACGGCTCATCGAAACGTACGGACCGTGTCGAGCGCAAGTCCTCTGAGTTTGGCGCCTGATTTTGACGCACAAAACCACGAACATCCGGGTCGTACTCAAACCCGAGCCAGGCACCGGGGGAACGAGTCGCTCCCTCGTGCGACCCAAAATTGCTGAACGGCTCCAGCAAGCGGCCCTGGGCGCAAGCGGTGGGCGATTTTACCCTCGGGAATCACAGACCCTCTGTTCCAGTTCATATTGCATGTGCAATCAGGGGATTTAGAGAGGGTTGAGAATATTGGGATTAAGGGAAGGCGTCGGCCACATATTATATAGGAGAAAAACGAAGGAAGCGCGGATTACATGAAGACATCTACTTAAGAAGTTCGAGTGTATAAACCCAAAGGGATAACAAAACAAACAAAACAAACAAGAGAGAATCGAGTTCACTGTGAACACTCCCTCTTGTACCTCACATTTCCCTCAGGCTCCCCAGCCGAGGCACCGCCAACCTCATCCGAGTCCGGTTCCGGCCGTCGGTCACTCCCGGGGCTGAGTTGGGCATGCATCGAGTCGCCACTCGATGCATCAGCATCCACATCTTGGTAGTGGTGTTCAGCTTCCGGAAGTTCCCGACGACGACCTCTGTCAGGAGCCATTGGGTGACCTTGTCGGGCCGGATACTGAGGGACCGGCGCGTGGGAGAGCCGCGGAGCAGGATAACCCGGTGCGCGGCGAGTCTCTTCACCGTTGTGTTCATGATTCGGGTACCATAGATTAGTAGGCTGCTATACTCATGGTATGCCGGCGTCTGGCACGTCTGCCGGTTGGCGCGGTAGTATTCCCGATCCTGTATTTCACTCCGGTCGCCATTTCCATGATGCGGATAATGGGCCGGATGGCGAGCGAAGTGACTGGCGCCGTTAGGAATGGTACCGCCATCGCTGATATATAGGGACGCAACAGTAGCGCGAGACGGCAAAGGAGGTGGCCTATATCTATAGTCCCATGCACCTCTAGTGTTGCTGCTAAGCGGGTGCTCGGGATATGTCGAGTTGCTATAGGTAGGGTTAAAGGGGGGCCGTCTAGGGCGAGTATAACCGGCGATAATAGTGGTACTCCTGGTTTGACTGAGGTGGTCTAGCCTTGTCTAGAATTGGGAGCTGTGTCCTATAGGCTAACGGCTAGGTTCCTTAGGGAAGATACGTAGAGCTTAAGGGTAGCGCTAGTTAAGGGTAGCTTCCCGCTCTTCTAGCTCTTCCTCCGTTAGGAAGCTGTTTTATATATGATAATAGGCCTAAAAAGGAAGTAGATAGTCAGTATAAGTTCGGTTTTGTATCGATAGTATACTATAAGAGTACCCGGTGAGCTTACCTCAGTTTGCCGAAAGTACTGATTCCGGGCGGGCAGGATTGGCCTCTGGACCCTCGTGTTCTTTGCGGTGGGTCGGAAATTGGCTTGTGCCGAGTAGGTGGACTCGTTATCGATGAACAAACCGGACTGCCTGTTGTCATTTTCGGGGTTGTCGAGGTTGTCCCATTGTCCCTCAGGACTTGCGTGACGAGGAGCATTCCGGGACGCCCTCTGCCTTTTTTGGGCGTGCGGACGAGACTCGGCCTCGAGATCGAGCTCCGCGGCGTCGGGCGTGCCCTCCCTCCTGCTTCTGCTCCGGTCAATGCTATTGCCAGCACGTTCCCGAGCCTCCTGGTCAACAGCCAGGGCTTCTTCGTGTTCCGCTCCGTCCTCGCTACCCTCTCCGTCATGTTCCTGCCTCCGGCGGTTTGCATGAAGGTTGATTGCATCGGGAAACCCAACCAGCCTGTCCTCGAAGGGCTCATTGTACCGGACCGGGCGCGTTGATCTCAAGTCGTCGGTCTCCGGATCGCGACAGGACGTAGCCACGGATCTCTCGTCTGAATATCGACCCAGGCAGGGGCGGCACAAGGTGACCCTCAGCAATAAGTCTCTCTCGAGTGCCGCGTAAGAACTGTTGAACCGCACCACCGGAAGCCCCGGGGCGCAGCCGATGTGCGATTCTGTCAAAAGGGATCTCAAGGCCGGCCTGCACCATCTCGTACTGCATGTGCAGCAGCAACTTCTCGGCCATCCGGGGACCTAGCGTTGAAAAACGGGTTAGTAATGACCAATGACCTCGAGCGCTCAAACATTTCCCCCCCGATGCCTGCCGGCCGGCAAGGTCAACGTATGCGTGCCAAGGAGCAACTGAACTTACGGCCCCAGGAAATGAGGGTACGGCCAGCCACGCGGCCGTTTCTTCCGCGTTGGTCGAGATTCAGCGGCACGTCGGTGAAGTCCCACGCCCTTGTCGCGCGCGCGCCTCTCTGCTGTCGTCTGGTGCTGTTGGCGGCACCACTGGCAGCACCGCTGGCGTCACCGCTGCGGATGATCGGAGGGTCGGGCTGGGCACGAGGGGGCAGGGCGGCAGCAGCGGGCGCAGGATCGGGCTGGGGGTCAGGCTGGGGCGCGGGCTGGGCGACCAGCTCGGGGGAGGACTCATAGACGCTCGGGGCGCCCACTGAGCGACCGGGCGAGGGACCGCGACCTCGGACGCGCAAACGGCTGCTCTCGGCGGCACCGCCCCTCCTTCCGCCCCTTCCTCTGCCGGCTGCCTTTTTCGGAGGCATGGTGGGATACCAAAGGGGTTGCTGGCCTTGACTTGTTATCTTGAGGTTGGTCAATGTTGTGCTGTTGGGTCAAGTTGACGAGAAAAGCCGTGAAAGCGTTGGTGCTGGGGAAATTTATCGGTGGGAGAGTGGTCAAGAAAAGAGTGTGAATTTTATCGCTGCCAAAACCGACTGCAAAAGAGATACACTACGGGGTGCGTGGCCCTAGGGCAAAGCTACATGTAAGCAACAACGGATGAAAGAGATAGAAGCCCTAGAGCCCACAAGCCTGACATTTCCTGTTCCCACGGACAACACGCGTTGGGTCACAGGGGCACTCGAGAATAGGGCACCAAGCCACGGAGAGAGCTGCAGAAGGACAACACTGCAGTGGAATCAGGTGTATCAAAACTGCATGCTGTTCCTGGATTGCAGCCTGAAGCCCGTTCGGTTTAGGGATCACGGACACCAGGCTGAGTTTTCCCAGACATCCCCACCACGAACGAAGAATCAAGCTCTGCAAGACCATCAATGGGGAATCTGCGTAAGCATCTATAGAGCAGGAATGGTATCTCATGCCCCAAGACGAGGAGAGCTTCTAGGATCCGGGCGAGGTCAAGAGTTAAATAGCTGTTTACTTGGAGGCCAGTGGCCCCCTCACACAGCCGGAGACCTTGATACAGGTGACTGGTGATGTTCTCAGTCAGCAAGAGTCAAGCCTAAAAGCAGCAGCCTCTATTTAAGTGATGACTTGCCCCTAAGATCAAACAAGCCTACCGGAATGTTTGGTTGAATCCTGAACACTGTGTTTGTATTTGCTTACATCCAGAGCCTAAAACAGCACTGTAGTACTTCGAGAGACCGTCGGATCAGTGCCAAACTAGTGTAGAGCCAAACAAGAGCATTTTCCTGATTACGGTTACCCAATAGTACCCTGCCCCGCGACAGCTTCGCCGGAAGCAAGAACTAGATAGGTACCTACCTAAGATGAGCATCAGAGACCGCCGTGATGGCAACATTGAAACCTGAGACCCAAGATGAGGTTCGGCGATGGGGTCCTTTTAGTCAACTTTAAAGTTTGCGATCAAACACGATCAATGTGACTCCTCCCAGTCAGTGTCGCGCCTAATCTTCTAGCTCTGCCGACAACATCAGTGCAGAAGACGGAAGTTTGCGCGTAATGGAAGTGATGCATGGGGACACGGACGCCATCTTCGGAGCAAGTTATCCCTTGCAGTGGTTGCTCATAAATTACCGGGTGTCTGACTCCATCGCCAGTTTGTATATCCGCAACTGTGGTCGGGTACTCTGGGGGCTGTGGCTGAGGAACATGGATATCCCCCACGTGCATGCGATGAGCTGGTTGAGGGTGGTGGCGCTACTTGCCATGATCCAAGGTCGCATGTCAGGAGGACTTGGTCAAAACTTATAAGGCTCCGGTGGATGGGACGTATTATGGTTCGAGAGATCAAGTGACGGAAAAGCAACATCATCTTGGCGGCGGAGGAAGAAACGCAAGGCGAGCATCACGGCAGAGTCGGGGAAGAAAAGTCAGAAGGCACCCATTCTCAATAACTGAACCGAACTCCTCCCACCCAGCGCGCCGTTAACGACCAACCCAAGCAAGAACCCCTTCCCAAAGCCAAACTCCATGGTAGCAAAGTAAGCAGGCCACCATCCGAATTACCCAGGCCAAGGTGGATATCCTCCCTTCAGTTTCTGCCAAGCTAGGACGGAGTCAGCATGTTTGTGGGACAGGGTGAAGTATGGGTGGGAGGCGGGAGGATGGGAAGCGGGAGGAGGACATACATACCTTCACTGCAAAAGATGGTGTCCCCCGCAATAAAACTCAGAAGGCGGTGCCGAGGTCTGAGAAATGCTCCAGTTCCCAAAATGCTGCGATGAGGGTGTTGCATCGCCGGCTGTGCTGGCCTCAAGGGCAGAGTTACTCCGAGATGTACTCATCGTCTGCAGGGGAAAGGCGAGGTTAGCATCGTGGCAGTGGACAGCGTGGTGGTGATCGTGATGGTGGTGATGATATCCAAAATCGGGTGGTGTCAGGAGCGCTCCGTGGCTGGGGCCATGGCCATGACCGTGGGCGGCGTAGTCAACCGGGACTGGGACTGGGACCGAGACCGGCGACGGCAGAATCACAGGCCGCTCGCTGACGACGACACAGTAGTCATCGTCTGCGTCCGCACCACCAGGCCGGTGACCATCCGGGTCCTGTCGTCGCGGCGACGCCTCAGGGAGATCACTCTTGATGACGCCACCCACACAGCACGGTGCAGCAGCAGTGATGGTGGTGGTGGTGTTGTTGATGAACGAACCGTCTTCACCCTTGACCCTGACGTCGGAGTCGGAGTCCTCCTTCTTGAGGGCGCGCTCCTTCTTCACGCCGCGCTCCTTTTTGACGGGAGTCTCCTCGTCCTCGTCCTTCTTGGCCGTGGACGCGGTGGCGCGCTTGCGCTTCTTGGAAGCGGGCGTCTTGGGCTCGCCGCTGTCCTCGGCAGCATCGGCATTGGCGGCTGCGCCTCCCTTGCGAGCGGTAGCGAGGGTAATGTTATGTGCCTTCAAAAGCCTCTCGTAGCGCTTGGCCCTGTTGAGGGGTGAATGATGGTTAGCAGTGAGTGGGGGATGGAGTGATGGATGAGAGATGGCGAGGGAAGCGACTTACGCAGCAGCCTTGCTGACAATCTGAAGCTCCTGTGCGACATTATCGAAATTGACCTGAGGTGCGATCACAAAATCGGTGGTTAGAACAAGTTTCTGAAGGGGCGCGACGGACAGAGCGGGCGCAAGAGGGTCGCTCACCTTCCCGGCTGCGGAGTGCTTGATGCAGCACAGGAGGAACTTGAACTGAGCTTCAGTATCGATAGCAGGCATCTTTGCGATTTGTTGCTGTGGACGTGTCTGCTTGTTGCCAGATGAAGGACGTCAGTCGGACTGTCTCTGTCGGAGAGAGTGGGAAGTGATTGCGGGAGAGGGAAATGGAAGTGAACGAGGCCGACCAGTGTCAGGTCCAAAGTCGGTCGCTGTTGGAGGGTAAGGAAGTCGGTGCGGCGAGGTGATCGGTGACTGGAGGTAGGGAAAGTACCTGAGTTGGGGTGTGTTGGGGATCGGGTTGGAAGATGACTGAACGAGTCGGAGTTTGGGTTTGGGTTTGGGTTTGTGGGTGGAGGGTGGAGGGAAGAGGAGGGAGGAGGAGGGAGAAGGACGCGGGAAGATAAGGACAAGGCAGGACGATAACCCACGCCCTGTGCCCACTCCAAAACAGGTGCAGAGCAGGCAAGCGACTCCAGGAATTTGGAGAGCGCCCAAAGTGCAAGCAGCCCTGGAAGGCAACGCTAAAGGGACAATGGATGACAGTAGAAGATAATCATGCTTACCTGAGTTTTTGCTGGTTCAGTTTGCGCAGGTTGTGGATGTCCTGGGCCGAGTGCTGGTTAGAAGAAAGTGGAAGAAGGTTTGGGGTGGGGGAGGGAGGAAGGCAGTTGGGTTTAATGGAAGACACGTCCGGGACGCGCCAGGCCGGCCAGGTGCATGTGGATGTCCCAACACAGCAACAATGCCTCCAGAAGCTCAATACCGTGTCTTTGTTCCACCAGAATAGCAAGCGACTTCCACACAGGGAGGGAAGGGCATCCAGGTGACTCACCAGAACTGTCGGGATTTGGAGTAGTCGATGAGGGCTTTCGGTCTGGGATCAGCTGTATCGGGTTGCAAAGAAAAGGTAATCTCCCAGATCTTTCATGGGCGCAGTTGGAAAATTTGAACAGCAGCAAGCCCTAGACTCTCGCACTGTCTGACACCTGGAGCCCAGTCCAGGAAAGAAGACCAGAATGCCGTCCGAAGTCGTGGTCACGGGGAAGCACGTGGGGGTTGGTAGAGTCATGTGGGTGTAGGCTGTCTTGTGTTGTAGAAGCTAAAGGCCCAAACAGACTCTGCCTTGGTCTGTCCACTCCATATATGGGACGGCATCTCCAACGGCCTATGTCAGGGGCTGGGCCTCCTGTCCGCTGTGTCCCAGCATAACCACCATGTGATGGGCGAGGCGGTTCACTCCATCGTCTTGATTATCTTGAATATAAAGCAGTCACGTTGCATTCCCAAAGACAGCATTTCTTTCATCGTTTGACTTATCCATGGCTCACAAGAGGCGGCGTGAAAGGGGGTGGAATGAGAAAACGACCAGGGTTAGGGTTACGGCTGGCCCCTGAAACTTGTAAACAAAGCGCCCCCCTCAGTAACAACAACTTGAAGCAACAAGCAACAAGCTCAATGGGCTCGTTGCAAAACCAAATGTATCGGTTGTCTACGGCAAAGCTCGAAGAGTCACAGATCCATTGTTGACTGTGTTGTTGGGTGCGGTGCTGGATGTCGTGCCAGGGGTGGTTGATTACCCCTGAATCAGTTGTCTCTTGACAGTTGTCCAACGTTGAGGAGTCTTCCCCTGGCTCTCACTGTCTCTGATGTCCAGTGTCAAGGCCTCCATGTGCCAGCCAGGTTCTTGGCCCTGCCCCTCTGTCGCCGACGCTGGGAAGTTGCCCACGAGACTCGGCGCATCGCGGCCTGTGCCACCCCCGTCCAGGATTAGGGCAAGCTACCTCCGGTGCCCTCGCACGTCTTCACTATCTGATCTTGCCGGCGTCATTAGAAATGAAGCCTTATTCACAAAATTATGTCCTGGGGCGCCTTCCCGTCGTAGGATAAAAAACGGGGCCACCCCCTCTGATACCTTCCCGGTTCCGCCTCCCACCCTCCCACCTATTTATTTCCCACCTGTTCCTCTCCAACCTTTCATCCTCTTCTTCCTCTCTTCCTCTCTTCCTCTTCCACCCAACTCTCCAGCCTTCGTTGCCAACCTCCACCCCAACCACCAAGATCCCGCTCAAGGGATATCGACGACGGCATCACGCTCGAACCAAAGTAAGTTGAATATTGTTTTCCTCTGCTTTTATCGTTGCCGTCGAGCCGGTCGTCCTGGCGGCGTCATCGTCGCCCAGGCGGTTGGCCGACCGACTTTGGGTTCTCAAGTTCTCCTCCATCTTGCCCCGAACCCTCCGCTGACACCCAACTCACGCAGTTCACCACCACACATCAACCAGACCACCTTTCGCGTCTCATCCACGTAAGTATCAATGCCACCGAAGCCCCAATCCTCGATCTCATCTGCCCATTTTGCCTCGTGGGACCGCAAGACGCGCCGATTTACCTTGCGCTGGAGTCACCTTCACGCGCGGATCTCGGACGTTTCAAATGAACCTAGCTAACGAGTTCGCAGAATTCATCAAAATGGCCCGTACTGCCAAGACCGCGGCCGCTGCCGACTCTGCTGTCGAGGGCCAGTCTGGCGCCAACCCCGGCGCCACCATCAACGGCATCGCTCCGACCGCTCTCGAGGTCCGGTTCATCTTTGCCCTCATCGCCAACCTCAAGCACAAGCCTGAGGTCAACTGGGACGAGTTGGCCAATGTCATGGGCCTGGCCGGCAAGAAGAGTAAGTCTTCTTGTTTGTTTGATTTTGTCCTGTGGCTACACTCCAGTCGTTGGGGTCGGGTGTTTTCCCTGACGAGCTCGCCTTGGCTTGACGGCACTGGGCGGTCATGGCTGACCCTCTCTGCATTTCTCTTGATTCCCTCAACGAGAAGATGCCTTGGGGTCTGCCCTTGACCTTCAAGTGGCCTGAGAAGGCGTGGTTTGGTCGGCCACAGGCGCCAGCGCCGCGTCAGCATGCACGAACTTTCTGCCCAAGTGGGCGACGGTACCGGCGTTGCATCAGACGGCTTCGTCAGCTCCTAATGATGCCTGCTTCCGACCCTTTTCTTTCCTCGCGGTGAGGTCCACCTCTGCCAGCGGCACTGGGGCCTTGTAACTTGCTTTTGATTTCCCCGTCTCTCAAACCACTCCCACCGGCCCTGACAGCCAGCCTCACACACCCTTCGCGTCTCCAATCTCGCTATCCTTTCGAACCCACCACTGACACTTCTCAAAAACAGGCGCCTACGAGCGCTGGCGCCTGATTCGCAACCGGTTCGGCATCAACCTGGCCGACGAGGCCGAGACCCCGGGCGGTGCCCGCAAGGGCGCTGCCGCCAAGAAAGCCTCTGCCGCCGCCAAGGCCGCAGCTGCTACCAAGGACGACGCCGACGAGGATGGCGAGGAGGAGAACGACGACGAGGCCGGCGCCGCCAAGCCCGCCCCCGTCACCCCCGCCAAGCGCGGCCGCAAGGCCGCCTCGGCCACCGCCACCCCCGGTTCGGCCGCCGGCAAGAAGCGCGCCGCTGCTGCTGCCGCCACCTCCGCCGGTGGTGGTGCCGCTGGTTCCGACGCCGAGGAGACCTCGGCCTCCCCCGCCAAGAAGGCCCGGGGCAAGACTTCTGCTGCTGCTGCCAAGAAGAAGGAGGCCGCTGCTGCTGCTAAGAAGGCTGACGAGGATGCCATTACGGCCGCCGCCCCCGCCGATGGTGGTGAGGACTCGTCTTCGCTCTCTCCCGCCCCCGAGATGACGGCGGACGAGGCCTCGGGCGATGGAATGGAGGTGTAGACGACCTCGTTCTTTGCGCCGGTCTGAGGTTTCTCTCTGATCTGGTGGGAGCCGTGGGCTCCATTTTTTCCTATGTCTCGTTCTCGTATTTTTTCACTCTTCTCTTCCCGGCATATTTCATCATTGATGTTGCTCGGGTCATGATGGGAAGGTTGGCGCTGCTTGTTTGCGCGGGTTGCCTGCTGGGACGCTCTGTCCCGCTTACTTCTTCACTCGACGACGGGTCTCGCTCGCTATCCACTTGGAGGATCAGGCTTTGGTTTGGTTTGGGGTTGGAAAGGGAACGGGGTTTGAGTTGGAGAGGTTAGGTTGGGAATCACAGGGTGGTAGTCTCGGCGGCACGTTTGGGCGCTTGCGGGATTCGTTCCTCGTCAGAGGGCCTCGGGATCCAGAAAGTTAAGGACAATATCAAGGGTCTCTCACTCGTATCATGACTCTTAAGTGACATTGCGATGATTGTGACTGAGCTACCCTGCTTAATGTGTCTTGTTGCTGTCGCCGAAGTGGTCTGCGTACGCAAGCTACTATTTCCCGCCCACAGAAGGGGGTGTCTTGCTATTCTGCCCTAGCCCTAATTGTCAGTCACCCATATCTCTGTCAGTGTACCCGATCATCTGTCGAATGGCAAATTCGCCCAGGTCCTATTGATTTGTCTTTTATTTGCCCAAGGCTGAAGCAGCCTGCATTTTTGATGGCAACACACACTTTGTACCGCTGATCATGGCGCTTTGCATTACCCATTCATTTGACACTAACACATCCACCAATCCTTTGCTGAAGTTGGCCCCTGAGCCTGTGTTGACATGAAGTCAAAATGTTCAGACGATCCGTTGCCCGGCAACGCGCCTTGGCACCTCCTTATTTCAACGTCATGCCATCAAGGGCAACCAATAGCTAAGAGATGGCTACGGTGCACGGACACACGATTCGACTTGGATAGAAGGGGAAGGGGGGTTGTTTGAAATTCACTTAATCTTCTGACCATTGATGGCAACGGTCGGAGTGTGCCCTGAAGGACTAAGTACCCCTATGATTGACAAGGACAGCAATAGGATGGTGTCCCCCCACTCGTACTGGCCACTCCCTGACAATGGAAGAGTAACTACTAGAGATAGTATTGGAGATGATGTCAAAGATGGGCACGGATGTTAACGTCTGGGTCAGTTTAGTACAAAACCCCTCTCCTCGGCGAGGAGAAAGGTTCTGGTAACAAAACAAGAGCAACTTGTGTGCTTGATTCCCATGTCATGAGCTTGTGATGCCTTGGACCCACAATCAGGTTGAAGCCATGGCGAGACAGGGTTTATACTGCTGGCTGAGAGCACAGCACAAAGACGCAGTTCAGGTGATGGAACACCCTGGCGCTGAGCATACAAATAGGTCAGGATTCCACCAGAGAGGAGGCTTTGTAACAATCATCTCGAAGGGCCATCCCTAGGCCTTGTGGTGACAAGGTTTGTTGGAGAATGCTGCTGCCTTTATACACGAAGCAAGGAGCGTCCAGATCCTTAGAGAATCCGAAAGGCTGCCTGTGTTAGCGATGGGGAGTGTGACTCAAGCCGATTGGGTTGAGAGAGAAAGGCAGTGCTGAAGCGGCAGCATCATATGGCAGGCACGGAGAGTTGGGAATCTCAAGCTCAACTTGGAGTTTATATTGGCTGGCGATACCGACGGCGCAGATTGCAATCCAGTTCCCCCCCAAGTCCCCTTCGGCTTCCATTGCCCTAATCTTTCGGAGAAGCCCCCACTGAGTACCACCACACAAAATCCCGCTCTCGAAATCGACTGGGAAGGCACAGGACTTGTAGCAGCCGCCCGAAACCTCTAAGCAGGGCAAATCTGCTAGAGCCCTAATCACAATCACACACATCACATTTGAATCATCATAAATCCATCTTAATGACCAGACGTCCCATTCATCAGCGGTGATAAAGCAAACCAGGCAGCCAAGCAAGCCCTAATCTAGAGTTGCGTGCAAGAGAGAGAGAGGAGGAAAGGAAAAACCGAAACCAGCCCATGACCAGACCACACCACAGCCCAGTAAACCCGAGAACGAGAAAGGAAATCCCCCAACGCCCCAAATAATCAGTGCCCCCAGCCCAGAAACCGATCCATCAAAAACCCGTTTGACTCCTCCAAAGAGCAAAGCGCGTTCCCATAAACCGAATTCCCCGTGCAGCCAAAGGGCCCCTCCGAAGCGCCAGAAAAAGAAACCCTCCCATCATCCATTGCTGCCAATGATGCTGTCAAGTGCCACGCCAATCCCAACTCCAATCTCCCCTGAATGTGTACCTTTCGTTGTCCGTCCTCAGCGAAAAGGGTGCCGTGGTGGTGCCGTGTGTCTAAGAGATGTTGGTGCAGACCGCATATGGTGACGTTGATGTAAACTCAGCGAGAGGGTTGCATGGTGAAGCGAACCCGAAAAGAAAGGAAAGAGGACGGAAGTGCCGAAGTCCAGTCTCGAGAGAGAGAGGGAGACGGACCGACCGATGAGCCGCGCGAGAGAGAAAAGAAGTCGAGCGCGTCGCGACACGGAGTCTGATGAGTGCGATTGAGGCGAACCCAGCGAGAAGTGTGAGAGAAGAGCCGAAAAAGAGCACGCAAAGCACCACGAATTCAATGCCCTTGCCGATTTCCACATTTCTCAGCTCTCCAGGCCGAGAGAGAGAGAGTCTCGGCCCTCATCAAAATTGGTGAGCGAGTGCCGGCGTCAATCCCGCGCGCGAGCTAGCTGGGTCAGACTTAGACGAAGCTGGGGCTGCAAAGTAAATAACCCGAAAAGTCAGCGATCATGATCAAAACCCGCCACTGAAAATGGCGAGAGTAAAAAAGAGCGAAGCACTTACGCATCGTCATCCTCCTCCTCGTCCTTGACGGGCTCCTCCTTCACCTTCTTGGCCCGGACGGGCTTGACGTCCTCCTCATCGTCCGAGAGGGGGACGGGCTTGCGCTTGGTGCCGGAGACGGCCTCCTTCTTGACGCTGCCGGTCTTCTTGCGGCCACCGGGAGTCTTAGGAGCGACCGGGGTCGAGGGGCCGTCGGCCTTATCCTCCTTGCGGCGGAGTTTCTGCAGATGCTGACTGGAAAGAGTAGAAAAATGGTATGTTAGCGACATCCGATCGGGAAAAAAATGAGTGAAATCCAGAAAATGAAGAGCAGAAGCGAGACGAGGCGAGCAGGTCAGTACGTGATGGCTTTGACGGTGCAGGTGTAGCCGAAGCCGTGCATGCGCGCCATGACGCCGCGCAGTTGATCCTGCGTCGGCTGGAGCTCCTGCATCATGGCCGTGAGGAGGTCATGGTCGGCATGGTGGTCCCACGTCATGCGCTCAGACATCTTGACTGATTGCTTCTGGCTTGCTGCTGTGGTTGGTGTTTCCGGTGTGGTGGGCTGAGGACGGTGGCTCGAGGAGACGAGAGTGCTGGAGTTGCGAGGGAGGGTTTGGAAGGGAAGAGGAAGGTTTGGGAAGAGAAGAGGAAATGGAATGGGGAATGGGCAATGGCGAGAGGAAGATGCTTTTGTGCTTGAGCAAGGGAAAGGACCCGCGCGGTGTGAATTACTTCGCAGCACTGGCTGTGTAGCTGTAGCCCTTGGCCGCTACACGCTCCAGAATCTTTGTCCACTCGTCATTGCTGGGCGGTGCCTCAGCAATGACTGCCTGGAGGAGCGCCAGGTGCGCATCATGATCCCAAACCGTAGGCTGCTTGGACATGGCTGTGATTTTGTTCTCGTGGTCTTGGGAGTGCTTTGTTGGTTGGGGGCGAAGGGTTGGAGATCTTGGCGATGAAGGCCGAGGGAAGTTGGGTTGGTGGTTTGGAAGAAGAAAAGTAGAGGGAGTGGGGAAAGGGAAGGGAAGGCGATGGGAAAAGGGCAAGAAAGGAGCGCTGGTAACAAAGACAGCCAGCTCAGACTCCCGTCCGAGCTCGAGACGTACACTAGAGCGCCCTCGGTGAAGGTGTAGCCCTTGGGGCGCAACGAAGCCACCACAACAGCCCAGTCGCCCCCGTTTGGTTTCATGTGGTCGATCAGTGCCAGCAGAACCGCCTCATGGGTCTCGGCGTCCCAGTTTTGGAGTGTGCGTGCCATGATGACTTGCTGCCTGTGTCTTGCTGGGGTTGCGTGGCTCGGTGAAGCGGTGATGCTGAGGGATGGTGGTTTGCAAAGAGGTTGAGGAAGATGTTGGAAGTGAAGTGGGCGGGAAGTTGGGGAAAGAGAGCGAGGAAGAATGCCTCAAGTAGTAGGAGAAAACTGGCCCCAAACCACTTTGCTCGGCCAAGCACTCGCTCAGATGACAACCGGCAGGAAGGCTTCCTTCCCAGGCTGGGGAAACCAGGATGCTGAACAGCTGAAGAGAACATACCGGATGGCATTCCAGCCCATATCATGGCCCTTGGCCTTCATGATCTCGACGATCTCGGCCTGCTGCTCCTTGTTGATGGCCGGGTGCACCTGGATGATGGCCTCAAAGAGGTCCTCCCTGATGTCTTCCCACCTCGGCATTTTTGCGGTTTCGAGAGCGAGTGTTGTGATGATGGGAATGGAGTGGAAAGTGTGTCGTGGTGTGTTGTGCTGGATGGTACGGTTTTGGTGTCGGTGGTGGGTTTGTGGAAAGGTTGATGGAGAGGCTGGAGGAGGAGGGAAGAGGAGGGAAGAGGAGGGAGGGGAAGAAAGAGCAGCAGGGCGCAGGGAAAACAACCACAAGCGTCCAAGCTGACCAACTACTGGATCTATCCCAAATAGATCCCGAATTCTGGCGGCACTTGCTGTCCAGCACTTGCGAGGGAGGCGGGAACAGGGGGAGACACACGGGCTTCGCCCAACCGAGGAAGGGGAAATAGAGTGTGATTCCTGATCAAATGGTGCCCTAGGCGATGCCGTCATGATCATGGGCTCGCATCTCCTAGATACCTTGCCGTTATATCTGCACAGGCAGCTGAACAGCCGCCCTCACGCTGGACACGAGGCCCATGCTGGCTAGGGCCCGCCATGTTCTCGGCCAGGGATCCGCTCGCAGATATGCGTGTAACAGACTCGCGGCAAAGGGGTATTAGGGCAAGAAGCGTCCACTTACCGGATAGCGTCCCAGGAAAAGCCGAACCCATGGGCCTCCAGACCGGCCATGATCTGGTCCTTGTGCTTGTTGATGCTGGCCGCACCATTGTCGGTCACAATGTTGACCAGGATGCCGAGAAGAGCCGTGTGCGACTCCTCGTTCCACTTCACCTGGAACGGCTTGCCGCCGTTGTCGGTTCCCTTGGGGGCAACGGCTGGGCTGGTGGTAGTGGCGGGGGTGGGGGAGTCGACCGGGCTGGTGGTGCCAGTCCGCTTGGCCGTGTTGATGAACTTGTTCTTCGCCATCTTCACAACTTTGTCAACAAGGTGTGGTGGTCTTGGGTGATTTGTCGTTGTTGGTGTTGATGTCGGTAGCTTCGTGAGCAAGGTGTGAAGTGCGTCGTGAAGAAAGGTAGAAGCAAAAAATAACAGAAGTGAAAGGAAGGTTCCGTAGTCACCAGCGGTCGAGTCTCCGCGAGGGGTACTCCTTCCGGAACCTCACGGACACGCGGGTCCGGGGTCGGGGGGCCGACCGGGTCTTGACAGGGGGGGGGTCTCCTTGAACCTCACTGAGCATAGGGATCTGTCGTTGGCA
The DNA here is from genome assembly GCA_033296685.1 of Parachaetomium inaequale. Taxonomy (NCBI): domain Eukaryota; kingdom Fungi; phylum Ascomycota; class Sordariomycetes; order Sordariales; family Chaetomiaceae; genus Parachaetomium; species Parachaetomium inaequale. The sequence goes on from MU854326.1 coordinate 196,651, forward strand.
TGACCGTCCCTCAGATTTGACAACGGTGGGGCCAAACATTCAGGACAGTTGTAGAACTACAAAGAGCGGTGAGTATCACCATGACCGAGGCCTGAAAATGCCAGCTCGCAAGAAGGCCAGGAATGATGCTGGAAAGCGAGAATACTGGGCAGCAGATCGACTTCCATTTTTCTCCTCGTAGTCAGCCTTGGTCTGAAAGTAGCTATACATGGAAAGAAAACCCCGGTAGAAAAAGGTGCAAAAAACTCCGAACCCACGCCGGGGAAGCCACTCCTAAGCACCATCTTACATCTGCTGCGACTAAACCGTCGTGCCTTCGGCCGAGTCAACCACCAAAACGCCAGATCGTCAACTCCCGAGTCTCCTGCCGCAGCGGCAGAAAGATATTCTCACTAACGATCGTCGACTACACGCGGATCAACGAACTAAGCATCACCATACGTATATCTGGGATAGGTGTTAGCGCTGGGATACAGGAGAGGAAGACAAAAATTCCATGAGGGACTCACTCGGTCGTGTACTCGCCTGGCGTTGCCGGGTTGTTGTGGCCAGCAAGGGCATTCAGCACTGCCTCGTCCTCGAGCGAGGGTTCTTGGCTGTCGTCTAGCCTCTGCCGTTTTGCCGCGTGATCATCCTCAGGCTCTTCGTCCAAACCGGGGTCGACGGCAAGGTCCTCATGGGCAGTCATCTGAGCTTGCGGAGCAATCCCTTGGCTGACTTGGGGTGGGTGCGGCTGAGGTTGACCATGGGTGACGGGGAGTCCGTGGGCAGGGGGCACATTCGGCATGGCAGGTGTGCCCGGTGCGCCGGGAATAGCGGAGCCGGGAGTAGGAGGTGCGGCGGGAACACCTGGGAGACCGGCGAACTGGGGGTGGACGGGGACTCCATGGGCCATACCGGGAACAGGGGCAGCTCCGGGTACAAGCGGAGGAGCCCCGGGTGCGCCGGGCGCGACACCGGCAGGCGGTGCTCCGACCGGATGGACGCCAGGGGCCGGCATTCCATCAGGTCCTACAGCGGCGCCCTCAGCGACGGGCTGCTTCCTCGGCCGTCCTCTCCCCGGACCGGGTCGTCGGGTGATCGGGTTCTGCGTGGGGTCAACCTTTCTAGGGCTTTCGCCGGTCGCGCCATTTTCCGTTTTGTTCTGGGCTCTGCGGAGGCCTTGGAAGTGTTGGCTACGCAGAGGTCAGCACAGCATTCTGGGACGGACCGGCAGGAGGTGCAGAGGTGCAGGAGAGTGAGTTGGTCGGCGATGAGGAGAGACATGAGCATTTGAATGGGCAAGAACCATGCATCTTTAAAAAACACAAAACACCAAGACACGCAACAATATATATAAAGCAGAGAATACGTGATACGTTGAAATCGATGCTAAGAATGAAGCCGGCAACACGGAGCAACAGCACTTACCGGCATCCTTCATTGGTGAAGCCGTAGCCCATCGACCGCATGTGGTTGCCTATCGTGGTCCATTCCGAGCCGCTGATGACGCCGATGTTCTTGACCGAGAGGATGGTAAAGAAGAGATCCTTGTCGGCGCGGTCATTCCAGTTCTTGTTCATGGTTGCGGCGTCGCGACGGCGAATCAGACCGGTTTATAGTTGATGGGCTGCGGCAAGAGTGGATAAGACGGACGGACAACTTGAAAATTGCTAAGGTCTGCTAAGGAGAGATGGATGGGCGGCGGGCGGGGGCGAGGAGCTCAAACAGCGCGGCGGCGGCCTGATCATTCAGCCGGTGCCGAGACTTGAGGATGTGGGGCTTGGCGGGGAACTAAGATCCAATGGAATCGAGAAGGCTGGTGCGCCCGCCTTGATCCACCCAGTGGGGCACAGTAAATGAGCTGTCAGATGATCTGGCGACATTATCGCGTTTGGTTTTTCCAACCTTCTCTTTCCAGCCAGGTCCGCGCCTCGGCACAGCTGACCAGCCCCCCTTCCCGGGGAAACTCAGGGATGACGAGCGATCAATTGGACAAACATTTTTGATGGCTTCGCCTCCCCGAGTCCATCTCGTTCGCCCCCACCGATTGGCAACGCAACGCAATGCCCGCTGCTGCCGCGTCCTCAGCCAAAAATGACCAGGAAGCGAGAAAGTGGAGGTCGTCCGCACTGACCGCCGATTGTCGCTGCAAGGCAGCCAACAGGCGACGACTTGAGCGACGGCGAAGTGACTCGGGAGTCGCTTGCAGCTCCCCCGGCGGCTTGTTCCCGAGCGGCCTGCCTGTGGCTGCCTCAGTCGATGCAGCAGAAACCCGCCGTGTCGAGTATGAGCATCCTCAGGCAGCAGACCGACTGGTGCCGGCAAGGCCAATGAGACGGCAAAGTTCCGTTTCCATCCGCCAACCACCCGCATTCCTCAGTGACAGTCAAGTGACTCATCGACGTGCCGCGCAATCAACGCCTTGGTGGTGTGCTTCCTCTCTTTTTTCGGGCGTGTTTGGAGCGTCTTTGTCACTGCCCGTTGCCCTGCCAAAGGGCTCGTTTGTTTGCTCTCACCAGACAGATCATGAGGGTGATAAAGACGGGACCAGGCCTCGACGAGGGACGACGCAATTCGCCAGCCGACGCAAGCACTCCCTGCAGGAGTGTGTGGTGCGAACCAGGGGTTGTCTGGGTGGGTGTCACCGTCCTCGGCCGGGGACAGGGATCTGCATGTCTTTGAAAAACCACTTTACGCGGAGGTGCCGCGGTGGCGCGTCACCCAGGCCCTTCGACGCACCTCCATCGCCGATTTTCAGTGGGCGGTCCCCTTTCTTTTGTTGAATTGCCCCCACCCCATTCTGATGACCAGGCAACCACCCCATTGCCGTAGCAGCAATCGCCCGGGGGCTCGATCCGGATGGATTAAAACAAGGAATAGCTAAATAGGGAGGGGGACAGAAAATTCCCAGAAAAGGGCTTTCAATGCAGCTCCAGCTCTGCATGCGCCTTTCTTCCCATTCGGCAATGGCTTTTCTCCTGCGAGGCCTTGTTTGACTGGGGACAAATGCCACATAATCGCCCTTCGCCTTGCTTTCTGGGGCCAAGAGAGGCGTCGCCAGATAATGAGAGCTTTCTCCCCGCCCTCTCCAAAGCCGGGCCCCGTCCGCACCAAGCCTGAAGCGACCTTTTTATCGTGAAACCGGCATATAATCCTATAATCCGCCAGCCTCACCACTCATTTCCCGTGACTCACTTCTCCACACTCGAACAGCGGTTTTCGGCTGCAGTGACCCTTGCCACAGCTCCCCTCCGTAGCGGTCAAGCCCTGCCGTTCAGGTTCATATTGGGCCACTGGTCCCCCATCACTCCCAATCTTGTTCTTCTCTCCTGTCCCAGGCTGTGTCGGCTGGCCTTCGACCGCTTCCTCCCTCCCTCTCCCTCGGACAGATCGTGGCTCGGCCATCAACACCGCCGCCATGTCGAACAACGACAACGTGATGGCCCGCTTCCTGTTCGCGATCCTGCAGCAGAAGTGTCTGAAGGATGTAAGTGGGCAAGAGCGAGGACCATCGGTGCTGGGCGAGTGCTAATCCTCCGAATCCAGATCGACTGGAACCAGGTGGCGCACAACCCGATCCTGGCCCAGCAGATCACCAACGGCCATGCCGCCCGCATGCGATACTCGCGCTTTAAAGCCTCCATGCTAGGCCAGGAGCCGCAGCGCCGGAACCGCACCAGTTCCAACAAAAACCGCGTGTCCAAGAAGAAGAAGGACGACAGCCCCAAGCCCAAGAAGGAGGAGGACGAAAACGTCAAGAGCAGCGGCAGCGGCATCGGCAACATCAAGACCGAGAATACGGCCGACGCAGCCATCAAGGCCGAGCGAAGGAGCATCACCCAGCCCTCCCAGCCTCCCGCGCCGATGACGACGACCCCAACCATGATGAAAACCGAGCCGGGCCTGGTCAACGCCTACCACCACCTCCACCACCCCTCGATCCTCTCCGCCGCCTCTCCCCGCATCAAAAACGAGCACCTCCCCAACATGACCCCCGCCGTCAACAACACACCCGCCATGCCCGAGCCCTCGCCCTTCGGCATCCTCACCACAACCCCCACAACCTCCTCGGCCGCCTCCACCCCCTACATCGACAGCAGCCACCACCGCATGCAGATGCGCCTGCTGACCCCCTGCAGCGACTCGGACGGCGCCGTGGGCACCATGCCCAGTACCATGCAGGGCTTCCTCGCGCACAGCCCGCCCCCGGGTCCCGAGCTGCTGCACCACAGCCAGCACAGCCAGCACCATCAGCAGCAGCAGCAGCAGCATTACATGGTGGGCGCCGGCTCCCCGCCGCTGTCATCAACGTCGGCCCCTTCGCCGTACGACTTTTCGCAGCAGCAGCACTGCGATCCTACTGCCACCACGACTGGTGCAGTGTCGCCGAGCCCGTGGCACTCGCAGCACCACCACCACCATGGCCACAGCCACAGCCACAGCCAAACCCAAGGAACGGGGGCTGGGCCGGGGGCAAGTGTGATGTTCGCATCCTCGCCTAGCGCTTTCGGACTCGGCCTCGGCCTCGGAGTCGGAACAGCCGCTGGCGGGGGCTACGGTCTGGATGGGGCGTATAACCCCTTCTGTGGCAGTGACCACCATCACCACGACCACCACAGCCAGCAGCAGCAGCAGCAACAGCAGCATCTTCACCACCACCACCACCACCACGGGCACGGGCACGACGAGGACGGACATCATGTGGTTGACCCGCTGGGACTGCACGTCGGCGGTGGCGGCACGAGTATGTTCCGGGAGCGGGAGCTCGAGTTGGAGATGGGCGGTGGTGGTCTGGGGACTCCGGTCAAGGGGGAGTGGGAGGGGGAGGGGTTTGAGATTTGACGTTTTGGGAGTTTGGGATTTGTGGGGGGATGATTGATTGATACCATTGGAAGGGGAGAAAGGATTTGGGATGGACGACGATGGATTGATTGATTGGATGGGTTGGATAGGTTGTTGCGTCGTCGTCTTCTGCTCCGGGTGCTTGCTTGCTGGGTTGGTTTGGTTTGGTTTAGAGGGTACTCTCTTAGTGTGTCTCAATGGTCTGGTCGCTGTCTTTGCGAGATGGGTCGCGGGTTTGTTGATGGCATGGCGTGGGTCGGGGTGTAAAATAGTATGAATATGATGATGATGGGGCTAATAAGCCTTGCCTCGGGTCTTTGCTCTTATCGATGGGGATCTTGTCTGCTTGTTCTGGGCAGGTGCATCTCGTCACGCACACTCCTCTCTCTGCTGCTTTTGCTAGTGAGGCTTCTTGTCTTTCTACACCTCCTCTCTTTGCTCATCAACAGCGAATACCGTGTTTCATAACTGCATGTTTATGAGGGCAAGGAGGTAGTATCTTGTATTACCAGAAGCACAGCTCGGTGAGCTCATCCTCCTCAACGGGGCTGTCGAGGCATCAATGCCAACCAACTTTGACATTGGCTGCTTGAAACCACCGCACTCTACGAGTCTCACAGATGATCACCTTGCTCCAAGCCGCTTTCTGCCAAGCATCATGCATGGATAAGTGCGTGGGGTGGTGTCATGGAGTCCACAAACCTCGAGTTCCTCTGCCCTCTCCCAGACCCGTCACCCAGCGCCCCGGCCTGAACCTCCTCAACGCACCGGAGCCGGCCCAGGACATTCTCGGCACTGTGAATGGGAAGTTATTCTCACGGTTCTTTCTTTCCACCCACAACAATTGCGCTAAACCTATTGTGTTCCCCGTCCCATCTCCCTCCCTCTTCTTCTATTTCTTCGCAACCTTCACCAGCGCTTGGCTGCTTCCCACCACATTTCTGCCACCGTCCGACTTTGCAACTTGCGACGAATACCTCTTGATTCTCAACTTGAGGAGCACCACCAGTCACAAGTAAGTTGTTTCCCAGCGTTCTTGACGTTCCACAGACCAGCACCTACACTACACACTTCGTTTCGTCCGCTCTTCTCGGAGGCATTCAGACGTCATTCTTTACCTTGTTTCGTCGCCTTGTCTCGTCAGACGAGTTGTCTCGCGTCCACTACGCGTAACTGGTCCTCTACTTGACGAGAAGAAGAAAGACAGCTACCTCGTCCGCCACAGGTGCTGTCATCTACCTTTTTTTTCTTTGCCGCTCTTCCACTTCCCGAGTCGCGAATTATTCTCGAATTTTCCCGCGACTTCTCGACACGCTGCCCGCTCTTCTGGTTTCTGAAACCTGCTGCTAATGACTCGAGCCCCCGACAGGCAACACAACTATCGGTGGTTTCCATCGACACAACCTCCCACAACTCAACTCTGAACGGCTAAGCAGAAAGCAAAATGCCGCCCAAGACTACTGCTGCCAAGGCAGCTGCCGCCGGTGACCCCAAGCAGCCCAGTGCTCAGGAGGCCTACCTGTTCTACACCATCATCAAGAACATGAAGGGCAAGCCCGACATTGACTGGGCCGCCGTCGCAACCGACGCCGGTTTCAAGAATGCCGAGACTGCTAAAGTGAGTTTCTTTTACTCGAGATCACTCTCATCATCCTGTTGCCCATGGCTGCTCTCCCAAACCTCTTCCTCCCCGATCTCAGACTCCCATTCACCTCTGAACGGCACTTGCAAGTTGCAACTCTCAAGATTATCCCGTTCTAACACCTTCTCCCAGGTCCGCTACGGCCAAATCAAGCGCAAGCTCGGCCTGGACAACTGGACTGGTGGCAAGCCCCCGGTCGCCAAGGAGCCCACCAAGGACGACGAGGCCGCTGGCGCGCCCGAGACTCCGGCGACCAACCGCACCAAGAAGACGGCAGCCACCCCGGGCACCGGCTCGGGCGTCAAGAAGCGCGCCAGCACCACCAAGCGCGCCAGCGCCACCCCGGGCAGCCGCTCGCGCAAGGCCAAGTCGCAGGCCCTCATCAAGATGGAGGAGGACGCCGAGCAGGCCAACGACCAGGACGAGGACGAGCTGATGCTGGACCAAAACCAGCTCCCCGAGACCCCGACCAAGAAGTTCAAGAAAGGCGGAGCAGCCGCCCGCCGGATCAAGTCCGAGTTCGGCAGCGAGAGCAACGCGCCCAACATGAACCCCGGCGACGACATCGCCAACGAGTTCGCCACCTTCCCGGCCGTGCTGCCCGAGTCGGTCATCGAGCGCCGCGCCATCCTGGTCGACGTCAGCGGAACGTGGACCCTGGCCCCGGCCACCGTCGACGTGCACGCCCAGTGGCTCGCCCGCCTGCCCGCCCACGTCCAGACCATCTTCTACGGCCAGGCCCACAGCGCCGCCAAGAACAACAACAACGCGGCGGCCAGGAATGGTGGCGACGGTGTTGGTAACGCCAACGCCAACGGGAACAGCTTCATCCTCCCCGAGGAGAACATGAACATCAACGACGCCTCCGCCACCTCGGCGCAGCAGTTCATCAGCGAGCACTTCAACAACGCCACCGCCGGCGGCATGCAGCTGCCCACCCTCGCCGACACCATGATGCCGGCGATGGGCATGGGCATGGGTGGCGAGGCCGGCAACGTCGACCTGCACTCGATCCCGATGCACCCCGCTTACTTTGAGCAGCTCCAGCGCGAGCGGGAGGAGCGCGACCAGGCGGAGCGCGACCAGCAGCTGCTGTTTGGCGGTGGTCACGGTGGTGGTGGTGATGGTCAGGACGATTTTAATTAATCGTTGACCGTTGTGTCACCGGTCGCCTGGAGAGGGAGGGGGTTTTTGTTGTTCTTGGGTTTTGGGGCTGGAGGCAAATGCAATGAGAGCCGGAGTACATGCATGCATACATACATATATGGATGGATGGATGGATGGATGGATGGACGGACGGACGGACGGACGGGCTTTTTGCTTGTTTTCTCGAGTTGGGCTGCCCTTTGTTCCTGGCCAGGGCAGCAAGAGGGCGTCATCACGGTTGATGCTCAGCTACCTAACTATAGCCGCCTCACTGCCTCACCACTACTTTCTTCTCGGACTCGGTATTCTCTTATTTCCGCATTTCCCGGCTTTGGTCTTTTGTGTTTCTTTTCCCTCGTTCTAGTCGTCGGCGCTCGGGATGGGCATTGGGGCTCGGGACATCTTGACTCTGGTCTGGTCTGGTCTGGCATATGGCATGACATGGCACGGCGTTGCATAGGAGCATGGCTGCATGGACACGGGCATGGACATGGCGTAGGCATGGACGGGACAACTTGGGTTTCTTTTAGATGATACCTGGCTGGCACCGCACACTGCACTGGCGGAGTACGCCCACGTAGGGGAGGAGCACAAATGGCATATGGAGTTTTCACTGACATGACGTTCACTGGCAGTGTGATCGATTGGCTGGTCTTGATATCGTCTTATATTGACTGGGGTCCGGGTCTCATCACCCATCCATCCATCGGCCACGATGAGATCCCGTCGCCTCACACTTTCCAGACGACTGACAGGGAGGTGAACAACCGACCGCCAGGAGCCTCTCATACAGTGAGTGCATCCGTCTGCAAGTGAAACCAGATATACACATACACAAAGATGCCTTCTCCATCCGAGAGAGGCCACCTCACCCCTCCAAACAACTCATAGAAACAAAACAGAAAACGGCGGCAGCAAGACCCTACTTCCATCGGGCCAACTTGCGCCAGGTATCACTAAACAACCATATGACAAGACAGTAGTGGTAAGCCACGACAAGAGAGAAAAAGAAAGAACCGTCAAAGGTGTAAAACACAGAACCTTGTACAGATCCAGATGGCCATCCATAAAACAACTGAAGTATCGCCTGCCTGCCATCCGCCCCCCAACCCCATGGATTGATCGCTCCCAAACACAGATTTCATATCGCCTGAACCCCCAACCCCAGTAGTAATACCCACCCGTCCACTCAGCCAGCCATCAGGCCGCCCGGGCGCCAGCTTGCCGGCGTGCCAGAACGGCGGCGCCACAATAGATCAAGTAAGACAAGAAAGAAAGAGAAATCGAAAAAAACTCATGAGGTATCGTCCGTCCGTCCGTGTCATCCATCCGGAACCAAATGATGATACGAGAAAGATGGGAAAATTGAGAAAAAAAAAAAGGTGGTCCGTAAACGCCGTCGCCGCTGTCCGTTGGTTTCTGTGTACGCCTGCCTGCCTCCTGTCCTTTTGTTCCAATCCTTTTCTTTGCCTCCTGCCGACAGGGAGGGAAACCAACGCTGGAATAGTACAATGTGCCGGGATGTTTGGCTGTTGTTATGCATGGTGGTGTGATTGATGACCGCGGCTGGGTCTTGGGGAAAGAAGATGTCGGTGTGGTGATGTCGTATCGAAGGAGGTTGGCCGCTCGGGGGGTGGTATCATGTGGGGGTGTCGTGGTCGGGGTGGAGTGTGTTGGTATCGGGTCGGTTAATACCTGGACCCGTTGAGCGAGGGCCTGGGTCTGTCGCGCTCCCGCTCCCGCTCTCTCTCCCGATCACGGTCCCTGTCCCTGTCCCTCTCTCTGTCCCTCTCCCTCTCCCGCTCCCTCTCGCGGTCCCTCTCCGCCTTGGCAAAAACCTCGGGCTGCCACCGCACCCCGTCCCTCTCCGCCCAGCGCCTCATAATCGCCAACACGGCGGCGACCGCATCGTCCACCATGGTCCACGGCCCAACAACCGCCCTCATGCGCGGCTCCTCGACCCGTTCCCACATGGCGTTCGCCTCGCCCCACATGACGGCCCGGTTGCGGTTGTGCTTGGCCCAGCGCACGAACCCCGCGGCGGCGGCGCCCGGGTCGAGCGACGCGAAGCCGTTGGTGATCTGCTCCAGGCACAGCACGTGCATCTGGACGGCGAGCGCCTTGAGCGCCCGGTTGCCCTGCACGCGGCCGCGCAGCTCGGCGAGGTGCGGCAGCAGCGTCTCCCACGCCGCGATCTCGCACACCTTGCGCTCGAGCACGCGCGACTGGTTGAGCGAGTCAAAAGCCACCATGTAGGCGAGCACCATCTCGAAGTGGAGGGCCGTGGCGCGCCGCTCGTCGGCGGCCGTCATGTTGGTGCCCCGGTCGCGGTGGAGGTCGTCGCGCGCGTGCTTGAGCTTGCTGCCCAGCCGCTGGTACTCGCCGTGTCGGTCCCTGCAGGCCTCAGCCTGCGCGAGGGTCTTGGGGTCGAGCGGCTCCGAGCGCGTCGGCGGTCTGTTGTCGGATGTGCTCGGGGTGAGGCCCGTGACGGCGGCGGGGGTGTTGCTCTGGCCCTGGGATTGGCTTGATGTCACACGGGACATGGTTGTGGCGGCGTGTTTCAGCGGGGTTGTTGGCCCGGCTGGTTTGGCCGTGATGGCCTCGGCGGTTGTCTTGGGCCGCTTGGAGGCCGCGGGCTCTTGAGGGGTGTCGTCTGCTGTTCGCGGCCGCTTCTTGGCAGGCGGCGGAGGGGTGGCTTCAGCGCTCGCCGAGCGCTCCTTCTTAAGTGCATCCTTTGCTGACTTGGAGGGGAGGCTCAAGAGATCCTTGGCCCGCTTCGCATTTGCCTTTTTGAGTTTGAAGGTGACAATCCTGGACGGCCTGGCGGGCTTCTCCTCTTCCTCTGCCACACGCCCGGGGGGAGCCGCCACTATCGTCTTCCTTGCGCTGCCCTGCGAGTCAGAGGACTGATTGGACGACTGGCTAGACACTCCCTTAGAGCCTGTCTGCTTCCGGTCCTTTTGGGCAAGCATCTCCTCGATGACGGGCGGTAGGGTGGGAGAGAGCAGCGACGGTATCTTAAGCGGCTTCTTTGCTTTCTCCTTTTCCGGCTTTGATGCCTTCCCCGGTAATTTCTTCCTCGGCTGGGTCTCTTTCTCGCCTTCGCCCTCAAACAGAGAAGGGTGAAGAGGCGATAAGAGCCGCGGTAGAGCCGACTTAGTCATGACCTCGGGCTTCCGCGGTGTCGAAGTCCCGCTGTCCGAGCGCGGTCTCGACCCATTAACCTGAATCGTCGATCTCGGCGACGCGGTACTCTCTCGGTCCCTGTCCAATGACGGGGGGGGTAACCCGTTGATGGTAGGGTGTAATGTCTCGGTCTTGGTATCCCTTGATGCCTTCTCTGTCGCGTCCCGGCCTCGCGGTGTTGGTGGTTTGAGCTGCCGTGGCTGCTCTGCCTTTACTGTGACAGCGTCCCCTTTGGCTCGTTTCTGGGGGGTTGGGTCGCCGCTTGTCTCCGCGGTCCGCTTGCGGCTCTCTGCTTCGGGTTGCGATCTCGCCTGAGAAGTCTTACTTCTGCTGGATTTGTCAGTGACCTGCGAAGGGTTCCGCGACTTGGCCGTCTGTTCCACGTACCTCTCCCCGTTGATCTCTGGCCGTGGCTTTTCTGGTCGCGCGTCCGCCTGGCGCGGCGCATTCGGTTTCTCGACAGCTTTCACGCTCTCCTCCCTCTTGACGTCATCCTTTGGCGGGAGCGGCCGCGCATGGACTGTGCCGTTCGTCTTTGTTTCCGTCTTGGCCGGCACCCCGTTCTCGACGGGCGACGCTGACTTCTTCCTGTTCTGGTAGTCGGTCAAGGACAGCTTCTTCTTGGCCTCGCCCTTGGCGAGCAGCTTGATAGGCATCGGGGGCGGCAGTTCGTCGCAGATCTCAAAGGCGGCGCGCGTCGTGAGGATGCCTCGCTGCGCAGCGGATATGTACGTGACGTATTGCAGGGGACTGCTTGCGCGGGTGAACCACCAGCCGTCGGGCTTGGGAAAGCGGCGGTCGAAGGACAATGAAAGATGGTGCGGGCGGTCTGGGAGGATGCGCTGGGCCACTTTGTGTGCATTTTCCGCCGCTCCATCCATCGTTTCTTTCATCGCCGGGACATCGGATTTGTGAAAGAGAGCTGTGTCCCGCGTCCGTGTTATGGCAGCAGGTGGAGCGTGAGACGAAGCTTGGGTTCTGCACCACAATGGGAAGTGATGCGGGGAGCTTTATATCGGAAGTTCGAATCGGCAGGGTAAGGTTTTGTATCGCTCGTGACCGGTTGGCAGAATGAGTCGCAGCAGCTGGCAGGTCGCGAAAAGCAGATCAGATGTCGGGAAACCGCTCGCAGTCGTAGGTAGGTAGTCTGTCATGGCGCGCATTAGTACCTGCACGCAAACCAGAAAATTCAATACCCCGTCGCAATCTTGCCCCAGCTGCCAGAGAGTCACATGCCCCGACTGACGCTGACAGTCCAATTGGACCATGGCACAAAATCACCGGCGCTAAACTCCCAGTCGGTGTGGTGTATATCACGTACCCAGCTAGACAGACGCAGAAGCGCGCAGCCAAGGCGGCAGCAGAGGTTCGCAGCGGCCCGCCCAGTCGCAATGTTGAGATTGCTCGACTCCCACCGTGTTTACCCCGATCTCCTGGAGGCGACCGTATCTTCGTCGAGGGCGCCCGGGCGCATCTCTCGGGGTGGAGCAGGCCGTGTCGTGGCGGTGCCAGCGTCTGACGGCCGCGAAACAATCGGCGGCGACGAGCAAAAATAAGGATCGGATTCGGGGATCGGGTCGGGTCAAGCTGCGATGTGCTGTGAGCCGGCTCGTTGCGTGGGCAGCGGAAGGCGGCGCAGGACTCGGAAGCGGTGATGTGACGAGCCGGAAGGTGGGTGTGCGCAGGATGCCGAGGGTGGGATTCCGGGCGCGAAGTGGAGAGCGATGGTCACTGGCAGGGTCTCCGGACGGAGGATGGATGCCACTGCGCAAAGGTGGGTCCACGGAGCGGTGGTCGGTCTGCGGATTTCTTGGCTCGACAACTGGCACTCGGCCGTTCCACTTCCGCTCGCTGGCACGATTGGGTTGCCGATTCAAGATTGTGACACAGGCTTCCATCTTTGATTTTCGCCTGCCCGATATTCTGTTCCCCGCGCCTGATTCAAGGCCGCTACATTTTACGGACACCGACGAGCCCGGAATCTCTCCGCGCAAGACAGCACAGCACCCACGTTTTCGGTTTCTATTGTTCTTTTGGTTTCCTGAATCTCAGTTTCTACCCGTCCGCGAAACACCAGTCTTGGCATGTTGATATCATACCCAGATATACGGGACTCCTGCAATCGGTTTCATCAGCCCGAGAAATGACTATTGCTTCACTCACGTTTCTATCCAAGAATTAGCATAGGTAGGTATTCAAAGTCATTAAAATAGCTCGATGACACCCCACGATCCTCACCACCCCGCCACGAACCACGTGGGGAGAGCTCACCGAGATGGTGCAGAGAGCGCAGGGTAACCTTGCAACAACCTGGAGTAAAACTTTTGTTAATTAAACGACAACGCCCGCCGACTACCAGCACCCTCAGCAATCCCCAGCGCCTAAGCTAACCACTAGCTACTAGTAAGTGTAAGTGAGTGTACAGGACGACAGCGACATGTACCGTGTCAAGTTACCTATTAAAACAATCATAACCACAACAATCCCACGACAGCAAACTGGCGTATCTGTGCCCATCCGAATGCCAACCCCCTCAGCCCGAGCCCAGCCTTTTCAAAGAAAAAACAACACCTGCCTCCGTAGGTGTGCGACCACGCTAAACGGCATCTCTAGTCGCTCCCGTTCGCCGCCAGCAGGTGCTCGACGCCGTTGGCGCCCGAGTCGATCCTCCTCCGCTTGGGGTTTGGCCCGTTCATCAACTCATCCAGCTCCCCATTGAAATAGTCCTGCCCGCCCGCGAGAATAGACATGTCGAAGGGCTTGTCCTCGGCAAAGCTGCCGGGTTTGCCTTTGAAATCCTCCATCCGCCCTTCGACCCCGTCGAGGCGGTCGGCGAGGCTGCCGACCCGCATTTTCAAAGCCTCCACGTCGTCAGTGAGTTGGCCGGCATTCGGGTAGATCCGCTCGAGCTGTCCCAGGATGCTCTCGGCCAGCTCCTTGGTCGTCAAGTTGTTGAACTGGGTGTCCATCACCAGAACCGTGTGCCGAAGCGCCGCCAGTTGATTGTTGAGGTCTTCGCTGATTATTTTCGAAACGTCCTGGGTGAGCCGGTCGACTGTGATCTTGGTCGCGTCAAACTCGGATTTGATCGAAGCGATGTCCGAGTTGATGGTCTCAAACTCGGCTTTCGCCGTCTGACTTGGACTGATATCAGTGCCGAGCCTACTAGCGGCGCTCGTGGAAGCGTCTTCCAGCGCTTTGATCCGCGCCGCGTGGTCTGCCGCGTCCTTCTGTGCCTCATCCACCATGTCACCCAGACTGTCGCCCATCCTTCCCACAAATTCTTCGACCCGGCGAAAGAGGGCTCCCTGCTTCGTGTCGACTTCCTGAGGCGAAATAGTATTCAAGCTGCCCAACTTGGCTTGAATACCCTCCACCGTCCTCTGCAGCGTCGGAAACTTAATCGACGTAACCTCGGGCGCCTCTTCGAGGCCAACGATGTCAAGACTCGAGAGTTTCGTCTCGTGTTCTTCGACTCTCCCAGCTTCTTCGTCCACTCGCTGAGTACAGGCCGCCAGGTCGTTGCGGAGGGAGGCGGTGTCTTTGGTGTGCTGGGCTAGCTGCCCGGTGAGCTCGTCCACCCGTTTCAGAAGACCAGCAATATCGGATTTCAAAGCCGAGCTTTCCTTCTGCACGAGGGTAGAGACCTGGACACTCGAGACAGTGTCAGGGCTCTTCGATCGCCGGTCGTCAAGCTCCTTGCGCATCACGCGGAGTTGCTCCTTGACCTCCGCTGCCGTCTCCTCCTTGATCTTTTTCATATATTTGACCTCCTTCATGTCTTTGATCCCCTTGACCATCTCCTCCATCTGCGCCTTCATCTGCTCCTTCATCTCGGCACATTGCCTCTCGAATTCGGCCTTGAGGTCGCTCCGCTCCTGGGAGTGTTCGGCCTCAATTTTGCCTAGTTTCGATTTAAGTTCCTTGATTTCCGCCTGCTGCTTTTTTGAAATTTCTTGCTGGTGCCGAGAGACTGCCGGCGCGGCCACTGGCGTGGCCTGAGTTTTGGACTGAGAGGGGCCGACGCTGGCCAGGGCAATGGCTCGGGCCGTACTGTCTACAATGTGCTGGGCCTTCTGTATCTGGTCGTCGAGAGAACGTACGCTGTCGGCATACCTGACCCTATGCAGGTTTTGCACCTCGGGCACAGAGGGGAATTCTGCATGTTTCGTCCTAGATCTTTCATACTCGGCTTGCCTCTGTTTCAAGACCTTGTCAAGGGGGTCTCGTTCGGCTCTGAGCCTGGCAACTTCGATCACCGCCTTGTCATGTTGTTTCCACAAGCTGAAGAGTTCCTCGCATGCGGTACTCCCGTCGAGACCGGGGCTCTCTGCAGGGGACCGGGAAGTCGACGCTAATGATGCGAGTTAGTAAGGGATATACTCGTCGTATAAAGTAAAATTGAGATCGGAGAGGAGCGTAGTGACGTGAAGGTAAAGTAGACCCACAAGCTCTGATCCCGTGCTCGGGTCGTGTAGAACTGACGACAGCATGGGGCTTTGCAGACGAGTTTGCTGAGGGAGCGCCGGGGGGGGATTCGGGCGGATTGCGGTGATCTCTTGCAGATGTGTCGGTGTCTCGACGACGCCTGTCGTCCTTATAGATATCGGATCCTCCCCTGTGAAGACTCTCGCGGCGGCGGTCTCGGGAGTCAGAGCCACGCCGATCATCGCCCGTGGGACGCCGGGAGTAGGCGTCGGATGATCTGTACGACATGCTCGTGTACTATGCTTCGACTTGTTTCGGAACAAGCCGTCAACCTGACGCAGACCTCCCGCGCATTCCACGGTTGAGCCAAACGTCGCAGAACGGCGCGCTTATAGCGGCTGTAACCCGCGTCAGGCTTTGCGGCACAGGAAGCCGACAGTGGAATGGAAGCCGGGGACCAGCGACGGAAAAAAAAATCCCTCTGCCTCGTGCCACAAACACTGGCTAAAGGAATACTCCGCAGCCAGTGTCCGTTGCCAAACGCAGCAGATTTTTGTTTGGTCGGTGACGGTGTCGCGACTGGGCGGTGGGCGAGGATTGCCCCACAACAACTTGTGTGTGTGGCACGCCGTGTCCGGCGACAGGAGCTGCTCCGGTCTTGTGTCGACGAATAATTGTTGGGACGCGCCGTGGCCCTGAAGAAGCACCTGGCTTTATGGTTGAAGGGCAGAAAAAGGGTTGCAAGAAGAGGAATCGTCCAGCAGCTGAAGGGTTGAGCTGAAAGAGACGGCAAGATCTGGAGTTCTTCAAGCCGTTGGTTGGCTTGCCAAGGGGTGACTGATCGAATTGCTGGGCAATCGATGAGGAAAGGCGCATATGCTGGCCAATGGCATTCCACGGCGGCAACACCCCTGCAGGAGGCTTGAAACAACTGGGGGAAGGCACGCGCTGCTTTCTATTCGTGTGAATCATGTTCGTCTGAGCTGACTTCCAGAATCTTCCAATTTAGGTTGTTGGCCGGTGAAAACAAAGTGACCTGGGAGTAAACGAAGAGTGTGCGACGGAAAGAACTCGGAAGATGGAAGGAGGTTGAGGTCCACGGTGTCAAGCGCGCTTGGTACGCGCCTTGGAATGAGCGGGTCTTGGTCCATGCGGTGGTACCCAACAAGGGCTCGACCCAGAAAAATTGGCAATCTTGCAGCGGCCGGCAAGGATTCTCAGCGTGAATGACAGGGCCTTGAAGTGAAGTAAAGATGGAAGAATAATCCAAGTGAGAAGAGCATGGAAGGCCAGTCTGGATAAAGCGAAAAAAAGGATGGCGCACGTTCCAGTTTATCGACTTCAATGTTCGATGTTCGATCTCCATCTCTACCTAGAGATACCTATCTAATACGGCTATCTAATACGGCGGTCTGCCAGCTTATCGGCCTTTTAATTCGTGCCTTATCGGAGGTGCTAGCCACAGTGGCGCAGCATTACAGAGCAGGACAGGGTAGTAGCAGCCAGCCACAGACAACCTGGAATCTGACCAGCCTCGCGAAACGAAGCCGCGTTCACTCCAACCAAGACGTGACTGCCCTCGACACAGCGATCGAAAATGGCTGCTGTAAGTACAACCTTTCCCGGGTAGCATCACGACGCTGTAACAGAAATTAACACACCATGATTCAGCCCGTCGTCACAGTCTCGGAGAGCAAAGACCTCCGGGGGCTCAACCTGATCGCGGCGCACTCGCACATCCGCGGACTGGGCGTCGATGCCGATACTCTAGAGCCCCGCGCGGCATCGCAGGGCCTGGTCGGGCAGGAAAAGGCCCGGAAGGCCGCTGCGGTTGTGCTGGAGATGATCAAGCAGGGCAAGATTGCCGGTCGCGCCGTGCTGATTGCCGGCCCTCCCAGGTAGGCTGCTGCACTGTCGAAACAGCTTGCGATGTGCTGTGCGCTGACCTCGTTTCCACTTTGAAGTACCGGAAAGACAGCAATTGCCATGGGCATGGCCCAATCCTTGGGCCCCGATGTGCCCTTCACCACCCTCGCCGCCTCCGAAATCTTCTCCCTCGAAATGTCCAAGACCGAGGCCCTCACACAAGCCTTCCGGAAGTCGATCGGCGTGAGGATCAAGGAGGAGAGCGAGATAATGGAGGGCGAAGTGGTGGAGATTCAGATCGACCGGAGCGTGACGGGCGGCGCCAAGCAGGGCAAGCTCACCATCAAGACCACCGACATGGAAGCCATCTTCGATATGGGAAGCAAGATGATCGATGCCATGACCAAGGAGCGTGTGATGGCGGGCGACATCATCTCGATCGACAAGTCATCGGGGAAAATCACCAAGCTCGGCAGGTCGTACGCTCGGTCGCGCGATTACGATGCGATGGGCGTCGACACCAAGTTCCTGCAGTGCCCCGACGGCGAGCTACAAAAGCGGAAGGAGGTCGTACACACAGTGTCTCTGCACGAGATCGATGTCATCAACTCGCGCACCCAAGGCTTCCTCGCCCTTTTCTCGGGCGACACGGGCGAGATCCGGAGCGAGATCCGGGACCAGATCAACACCAAGGTCGGCGAGTGGAAGGAGGAGGGCAAGGCAGAGATTGTCCCCGGCGTTCTGTTCATTGACGAGGTCCACATGCTCGACATCGAGTGCTTCTCCTACGTCAACCGCGCGCTGGAGTCGGACCTGGCTCCCATCGTCATCATGGCGAGCAACAGGGGCCACTCCCGTATCCGGGGCACCGACTACAAGAGCCCGCACGGCCTGCCCCTCGATTTCCTCGACCGTGTCGCAATCATCAACACGCACTCGTACACCGGGGACGAGCTCCGCCAGATCCTGTCGATCCGGGCGCAGGAGGAGGAAGTCGACGTCACACCAGATGCCCTTGCGCTGCTCACCAAGATTGGCCAAGAGGCGGGGCTTCGCTACGCGAGCAACCTCATCACCACGTCCCAGCTCATCTGCGCCAAGAGGCGCGCGAAGCAGGTCAGCGTGGAGGACGTCCAGCGGAGCTTCAAGCTCTTCTACGACCCCACCAGGAGCGTCCGGTTCGTGGCCGAGTCGGAGAAGCGGCTGATCGGCGACGACGGCGCCGTTGATTTCGCCGTCAAGGCCAACGGCACTACCGGAGAGACGATGGACACGAGCTAAATCGAGAGACGGTTGATATTCGATTTGCAGGCGTTCAGGGGCGGGGGCAAAACTGATTGGCTGACTGGGGCTGGCGGGATTTGATATCAATGTATAGTAATGACTTCCATAGATGCGGAAAACGACTCGTCGCCGGCGAACCTGCGCCAGCTTGTCTTCCCAGCACGGCGGTGTTTTATCTCCAGATATTACACAAATGTAGCAACCCTCGTCCATCCACCCTCGTCCCCTGCTGGTCGAAACTCAACACCCTCTCCAAAGTAGCCGGCATCTTGCCATGCTTTCATGGTTGGCCCGTCAAACGGCCCCTGCAGAGCAGCGCTGTCACGTCCGTCTGTCCAGCGGAACTCCCACATCTTGGCTTCCCCTGTTCCGCCGCCCTCATCAGCCTCATCCGGCTCGGGCGGCTCCACCCAGGCATCCCCAGTCTCGTTGCGATACTCTCGTATGAGCCGCTCTCTTTCCCTGTCGTAGATATTGGGGTAGTCTCTCTGCATCAGCTTGTCTGCGGCATCGGCAATGGCATTGATGGCGTCCCTGATCTTGACCTGCTTCGGGTCCTCGGGCTCCTTTTCCGCGTCGACGTCCATGGCATCTCCGTCATCGCCGTTACTCTTTGCCTTTGCCTTTTTCTGCTTCCACTTGGGTACTTTCTTGTTGTTGGCTTTTGTCTGGCTTTTCCTGAGTCTCGCCAGAGCGTCCAGCGCCGTTTCGCCCGGTTCCAGCCTGATGATGAGCTCCTTGAACAGATCGCCCGTCAGCAAGCTGTCGTTCTCGCGCTGCTGCTTCCGCAGCTCGGCCTCGCGCTTCTCGTGCGCCGCGGCCGCCTTCTTCATCTCCTTCTTGCTGATGCCCTCGAGCCAGCGGTCGTGCACGGCGTCGGCGTCGACCGCCTTGCGAATGAAGTTGCCCGCCTCGTCGAACGCGCCCTCCTCCTGCTCCTCCCGCATGTTGAAGGCATCGATCTTTGGCGCGTGCTTTTTGAGCCCGCCGAGGCCGACTTCCTCGTCTACGCCCTCCTCCTCGATGGCGAGCGCGACGGCTTCTTCGTCGTCTTCGTCTTCCTCTTCCTCGTCGCTCTCCGGCTTGCCATCTATCCGTACTATGCCGCCGCTCTTGCTGGTGGTTTCTTGGCCTTCGATCTCCTTGTCGGCGAGGAAGCGCACTTGCTTGTCTTTCTTTCCGGGTTTGCCGCTGCCGCCGTCGGCGGGCGTGTTGTCGCCGTCGTCGTCGAAGTCGCCAAACATGTCCACCTCATCGTCCTCGACGCCACCGCTGCCACCACCACCGCCGGCGGCTTTGGAGTTGTAATTGTCCATCACGTCCGCCAGATCCACGTCCTCGGCCTCCTTCCCCTTCTTGCCCCGGGCCTCGGCCCTCGCATTGAACGTCTCATTGTCCGAGTCCGAGTCGTAGCCGTCGATGTTGACCGCCCCGCGCTTCGTTGCCCTGCCCGCCGCGCCGATGACGTCCGCGTCGAGGACATTGTCGTTTTCGTCGTCTTCGTCCGGTCCGCTTGGCGCCAGCGCTGACGGGTTGCGGACATCGAATTTGACCTTTTTGGATGTGGGGCCTTGCTCATCGCGGTCCTCACCGTGGTGCGCTCGCGCGAATGCCTCGCCGGCGCGTTTTGGGCGTGCAGCGGAAAATCTGGATGCCATGTTGCCGTGATGGTGGCTGGAGGCGGTATTTGGCCGAAATGGCAGGTGGAAGGAAGGTGAACAAGGTGAAGGGGGATGCTCGGCTTGGGTCTCGGAGCTTTGACGTCAGCGTTGAAGTGCACACAGACTTGTGGCTGGTGCCTCGGAACAACACCGAAATCTTTCTGGTCTAGCTGACGGCTTTGAACAAAATATTAGTTAGGAAGAGAAAAAGGTGTTACAAAAAAACAGTCGGTGCACACCAGCCGAAATGATGGGGGAGCGTCGATGAGAACCGAAGTAGAGCTCCCGCCACAACGCCACAGGACACCCCGCACTGTGCTTCAGCTGCCTTAGCTCCGGCACATGTCATCCTCTGTTGCCTTGCCTCGCCTTTCAACCAAACGACCTGCCCGACAAGTTTCAGAACCGCATTGCATTAGGGCATAATTTCAATTCTGCCTACTTAAGTTGAACTATTTTCTGCCCCTCTGCTCATCTAGGAACCCCAACCGAACCTCAACCAAACCTCGAATCACCCTCGTCCTCTACACCCGCAGCGCGCAAACAATGGTGGGCGGAACCCCGCGTCTAGCGATCATCGTCTGTGATCGCCTTGCTAATACCACGAGCACAGTTTAACCCTTTCAACCCCGGCGGCGCCGACTACCGGGGAAACCTTCGGGCCCCTCGCGCACAGCGTTTCGA
Organism: Parachaetomium inaequale; assembly: GCA_033296685.1. NCBI lineage: Eukaryota > Fungi > Ascomycota > Sordariomycetes > Sordariales > Chaetomiaceae > Parachaetomium > Parachaetomium inaequale. Next base: position 217,372 of record MU854326.1, read on the forward strand.
TGAATACTACCGATGCTACCCCTTGGTCATGGCCCCCGGCGCTGAGCGCCCCGAGCTCAACTACGGTTCCAAGATCTTTCTGCCGCCGTCTGCCTTAGATAAGGTGTCAAGGCTACACGTTCAGTGGCCTATCATGCTGGAACTGATCAACGGGGCGACGGGCAAACACACACATGCCGGCGTGCTCGAGTTCGTGGCAGAGGAGGGCAGAGCATACATTCCGCAATGGGTATGTCGGGGATTTTATCTGGTTACCAGCACAGGCGTGTTGACTGTCCGCAGATGATGCAAACACTCCAGCTCGATGTCGGCGATATGATCCAGGTCAAGACCACCTCGCTGGAGCTTGCCAAGTTGGTCAAGCTGCAACCCCAGTCCGTCAACTTCCTCGAGATTACCGACCCGCGTGCCGTCCTCGAGAAAGCGTTCCGCAACTTCGCGTCCCTGACCAAGGGCGACGTCTTCAACTTCGAGTACAATGATGAGATCTACGACATGGCCGTGCTGGACGTGAAGCCCGAGACGGAGAAGATGGGCGTCAGCATGATCGAGACGGACGTCAGCGTCGACTTTGCCCCGCCAGTCGGTTACGTCGAGCCCGAGAGAGCTCCGCGCGGCAGCGGCACCAGCACACCCCGTAGTGCAAGGGGCGTCGGCGGCGGTGTGCCTCCCGGGGGGTTGCTCCACAGCCAGGGCACCATGGCACAAGCAATCAACTACGACTCTATCGCGCCGGGCTCAGCAGCAGCTTCGGCAGGGAACTTTCTGGGGGAGGGGCAACGGTTGAGCTCAAAGAAGGGCAGCAAGGCTCCGACGCCGAACCCTGCAACACCCGTGGCTGCCACGTCAAGCACCGCGCCTGCGGTCCCCATAAGGCGCAACAACGGACCAGCCCCTCTGCGCCTCCCGCCAAACAAGCTGTTCCTGGGATACCCAATCATACCGGTCAAGACAGCGGAGGATAAGGAAAAGGAGGCGGCAGACGCCAAGCAGCCCCACTTTGCCGGTCAGGGGCAGACGCTGAGGGGGACCGGCAAAAAGAAGGGGGAGGGCGATGAGAAGGGTGGGAAGTAAGCGCAGGGTGGGAAGTAAGCGCAGGGCTAAAGGAGCACTAAGGGTTGGAGAATACACCAGGCTCTCAGGTCGCATGTCATTGAGGCTTCTATTCAATGGCCGGTTTGATTGGCGTCAAGGGAAACGGGTTTGGGAATGGCCATGGGTCTAAGGTATTTATTTACTACATGGCACGGAGCGCTTGGTAGAGAGAACCCCGGGAATTGGTGCTGAACAGAGGGGGGTTTCGGCCTTAATAGATGATCATAACGTCTTCTTCAGTCTAGAAACCTCGCTCGCATTGTGGCAGCCGTTGCGTAACGGACGGCGCTGAGAGCGGAAGCTCAGGCATAAAGAGCTTGAGTTTCTAGTACAGAACCAGCGTGCTGTTTGTCCACCGTCGCCTCACAGTTTGTCCAGTCCAGTAATCAGAGAATTGCGTTGACGACACTCAAAGCACCGCGCTCTACCATCCCAGAAATCAGTCGCCAGTCTTCAGCTGCTTGGAGTTGAGCAGGCTGCTAAGTACGGTACTGTGCGAGTTGGACAGTTTATTTACAGTAATCTTACGTGTCATAACGTTACTGTGTATAAATGGCCCCACAATAGTTAACAATAGCTGGCCTGGTCACGAGTTTGCCAGCTGAAGCCGGCTGCGCTTTTCCTTCCACTTGTCCCCGCCAAAGCAATTTGGTCGAACTGACCACTCATTCCACCCGCGGTCGACCGACCGATTCCGTCTCTCATCAATTCCTTTCAAACACATTGCCACTTTCTGATTGCCTCCGTGTCAGGGATCCGCGGTGATGCTTTGGGTAGCGCAGCTGTAATTTCCAACAGCGCGACAATTTCACATCCACCATGAGGATACTCGACAAGAATGCCACGGGTCCCGTACCCGTTGCATCGGCAGCGACAACTCGCAATTTACGGCCGCGCCAAGCACCGGGTCCTCCGGGTCCTCCGGCGGGAGGTGCCGTGCCGAAAGTGGGTGGCCGGGTTACAAGGAGCTCAGCTGCGCTCCCCAGGACCGCAACCAACGAGAACTCGGCAGTGCCACCGCCTCCACCTCTCGGCACCCCGACACGGTCGCACAAGCGCTCCCGATCGTCGGCCGCGCGTGGAGGGCAACGAGCAAAGCGGACCCGCCAGTCCCCCCACAAACCGGGGTTTTATGGAGAAGACAGCGACGCAGATACGGATTCCGGGGATGAGTCCGAGAGCCCTCACGTCACCCCCGGCGCCGCCGATGTGGAGCTGAAAGCCGGCACCCGCCGACGACCCAATTACCCAAAGACTCCATCACCGAAAAAGTCAACTCCAGCTCGGGCAACAAAGAGCCCACGCCAACTCTCTGCTAAGAAGCCTCCGACGTCCGAGGACGACAAGGGCGTGGTCGAGGATGCCGTCATCCCAGACTGGGCCAGCCTGCCCTACCTCATCCTCGTCCAGATTTTCCGATATGCCGCCGCACCGCTCACCGAAGTTCAACACGCTAAGTGGCTGACCGCAGCCAGTGGTGTCTGTCGTGCGTTCGCGGAGCCCGCCCTGACCGCTCTGTATGAGGCACCTCCGTTGCTGAGCCGGCCGATGGCCCACGGTCTGGTGTCGCTGCTCTCCCAGGACCCGTCCACCACGCTGTTTAATTACAGACCGAAAGTGGAAGAGCTCTGGATCGACGTCGAGCAGATCGCCTCAAAGACGTTCAAGGGCCAACCGCTCGACTTGAAGGCTCTGGTCGCCAACCTTCCCCGCTTGAAGTTCCTCCAGTTCTTTCACCCAAAAGACTACGCCCCGTATCGATCGCTGGATGGCAGCCTGCGTTGGCAGTACCCTGCTGCCCTTTTCCAGGCTCTCAACGGAATCCAAGATTCAGCAGAGGGGGCAGGCGCGGCCAATCATGCGCGGCTCGTCGGATGGCAGTGGAATCGACGGCTCACAGGCCCAACCCTCGATCTCGCCGCCATCAGGGCGCTTCATGGAACCCCGCCGTTTGCGAGTCTGAAGAAGCTCTCGTTTCTCAACTATCAGGTGCCTTCGCTCAACGCGAAAGCAAGTGAGGACGATGACGAGTTGGCCTCAAAGGATCAAGTCTTCATTCAAGGCGTCGCAGACGCGATCATCGCCCTCCCGAGCCTTAAGTATCTCGCCATCGAGTCGTCTACTGTGGCCAACGGCCAGCTGCTCCCACTTCTACCAAAAAGCCTCGAAACCTTGGAACTCGTCAATTGCTGGGACGTTAATGGCGACGACTTTGCTAGTTACCTCCTCTCGAGCGGGCACCAGCTGAAGCATCTAATTCTGCACCACAACCAGTCGCTCAGCTTGTCATTCCTCACCATTCTCGGGTCCGCCTGCCCAAACCTACAAGTGCTCTCGGTGGATTTGAAAACCTTCAACCATCATGAGTTCTATCATGATTCGGACCCAAGCTATGACGAGTTGCTCACCGCAGACCAGGTCCCGGAGTGGCCCGAGAGCCTGGAGACGCTCCAGCTCCTGAACATGAAAAAGTGGACGGCAAAGGCAGCCGAGACGCTCTTCGAGTCGCTGGTCGACAGCGCCCCGAAGCTTCTCAAGCTCCGCCGGATCGATCTTAAGGCCATGTTGAGCATCCCCATCCAGGAGCGCTCACAGCTCCGCAACAAGTGGGAGCGGAAGCTAAGACACGTCTTCCTCCGCGAGAAACGGGATCCCGTCCCGCTCTTCTGCCTGCGGAAACCTCCCCAACAACCCAGTGCCAAGGAAGTCAAAAGCACCCCGAAGAAGGGACGCAAACCCGCTCACGCCCTGGCCACCGAGAAGCCCTCGCGCCGGAGCGGCCGGCTTGCGGTGGACTTGTCGAACCCTTCCTCCCGCGCCAGTAGCGTAGGTCGGGACCTGCGGCACGGGCTTGGCCGGCCGTCGTATGCCGAGCCGGACACGGATGAAGATGAAGGGGACGACGAGGAGGAACAGGAGGTGGGCGGGTCCAGTGCGAGCAGTCAGCCCGCGTCTCCGGCATCCTCGGCGGGGATGGAAGTGCCCTTCCGCCATGGCATGTGCGAGAAGGTCGAGATCCAGTTGGATAACCAGAAGTCGGCCGAGACGACGCTTACCATGGATGATTTCCTGGATAGTGAGAACAACGACTTGTCGGATGACGATTGGACGGGGCAGGACGAGGATTCCGACAATGGGTATGCTTGGTAGGGATGGTATTCAGTTACCTCGCCGTTTTTGTTCTCTTATATTTGGTTTCTCTCCTTGTTTGTCTCTCTGGCTGGTGCATTGGGGAATCTGTTTCTACTTGCATGGACTGGATCGGAAGCGGAAATCGGGCACAGGCTGGCACTAGTGGCGTCTGGCGGCTTTGCTTCTTCAAGTTGCTTTCACTTGCTTATCGCCCGAGGAATAGGGCATGTTCTGGGGAGTATGGGCTACGTTTGCTTGACACGAGGTCATGAGATCTTGTGTACTGTACATTGCCTGATCGGATATAAGGCACTGGGGACTTTGGGGGGCTCCTCTCGCCCGCAGTAGTTTTTAGGATTTGTTACCCACGTCTCGGTCGGGGCTGTCGCTCGTTTGGATGTCGCTGTCACCGGCAGACTCTGGGGTTGGAACTACGGTGTGTTGTCTAGTGGCTCGACGGACCGCCTTGGGCCTTGGATTGGCGGGTAACTATAGCGAGAATATACGGGCTTTCGATACAGAACCTGGAATTTGTTCTCTCTCGTGGTGAATGTGGCCGTGCCCACCGCCTCCCTCCCTGTTTGCCTGCCTCCACCTGTGGATGGGCGTTTGGGGGAGGGCGAGTCGAATTAAAGAAGACCTGGCCCCGCCAAGAGAGACATGACGAGCAGGCCTCACTGAGAATTGCTGACCATCCTCGGCCTGGGGAGTGTGTCACAGGACATGAGGTGCAATTTGCTTGCTGTGTAATAATTACAACATCGTTTTATGCTCAAATGTCACACTGGCCGTGGATGGGTCTGTAAATGTGCCAACAGGCGCCAAGGGCCAGGGCTGAGAGACGGTCTTGGGAGAAAGCTCGACTCAATGATGTGTTCCAGTGTATCGGCCCATGGAGTAGATACATACCTACCCCGAATCCCTAACGAACCAACTTTCTTTGAAGCTTCGCAAACTAGCTGCTCCAAGGGCAACTTGAAGCAGGGGCCGCCTCGTCGTTGAGTCAACAAGGAAAAGTACGGAGACTGACGGTATCTCTGGATCACACATACTAACTGCAAGATACATTAGCATGGATGAATATGAAATTGTGTCCCCAGTTTGCAGTAGGAGCTGGGGACGGGGGATTGGAGACGCTGCGGGATAATCTACTCACCAGCACCTCATCACATGGGCAGAAAATGGCGGACTCACGGGCTTTTTGCCATTACAACTGAGCCGTGATGAAATTTAAACTCTTGATTTTGAGTAAAATCTTTTTGATTATTTGGAATGAGGAGGTGTGTTGACCTGGTCGAGCCGACTGGACTCTCGCGTTGGTTGTGACGTCTGGTCGTCAAGACGGTTCTTGTGAGAAAGATTGGACGACAAATGTGAGGTTCCGGATACTGGGTGGGAAAGAGTTCTTAAGAAGCTTAGATGGTAGTCTCACCAAGGTAACTTCGACACCGAGGGTGGTTGTCGTCGCCCCCTCCAAGTCTCGCTTTCTACGACCGTCTGTGAAACTTTAGTTCTGTATCATGGATTACACTCTGGGCTTCCTCACTCAGTAGACAAGTCGGTAGAGTGAGACATGGCCCAGTTCTTCGAACTACACATACTACGATATAAATGATTTAATACAAGCTCAGGCCTGTTTGAATCATTTATCCACCACCTTGAAATTGGGGCGGTCTGTCCCGAGTGTCCTCCGGTTGCAATATGCGGCAAGACTGGTGGCTTTCCCGACTCCATAGTCTTGAACATGTTATATTCTGTCAGCTAGTCGTGAAGTCGATTATGTCTGGAGTTGAGCCTTGACACACTGACACTGTCGCTGACCTCGAGATCTCAAATTCTCAATCTCCCCAGCACTGAGCAGGGACCTGGCAGCCTCGGTTCCCTGCATCACAAAGACAAGCCACAGACCTGAACATGGGGTTCCAATAAGGCACCTTTTGCTTGTATTTTGGGACCCATGCACCTCGAGATTATTTGAAGGCCTCGGCTGGCCTAGACTCGATAGTTCCGCGGTTGGAATTGATTCAGAGTCCGGATGTCGTCGTCTTGCGGTTCAAAGGTTAAAACACGACGTCGACTCGGCCACCTCGAGTCTCAGCGGTTTATGCAGACCCCACCCCGCCTTCTTGGCTGCATTCGAACCGAATCCATCTTTTTCATACTCTTCTTTCGGCCGTCTTCGAATCCGAGGTTGATATCACCAACCCTGGCTGGTTTGGTGTAATTGACAAGGGGCTGTTAGCGAGCTACTTTCCCCACTACCAAGCGTGTATGTCGCAACCGGTACCGTGCTACCGCGATCGCCGCTAACCACACAGGGTCGGAGAACGGAGCCAAGGCCCCACGGCGACCAGGGTCGCCGAGGACTCTCGTGGCACGAAATCGCGATAGGAGAATCTCGTCGTGCAGCATCCAGGTCTTCGGCTACGGTACGCGTCTTTTCCCATCCATCCGCCCTCCTTGCTGCTCCACTGCCTACCCCCTTTTTGTCGATGCATCCCGAGTCTAAACGCCACATGCTGTATCTGGTGCATTCCGTGGCTGCACGCTGTTGATTCCAACAAGCAGTGTCTCGTGCAACCCCAGTGGGTGGACTCGGTCGCGGACAATCAATCCACACGTGTGTCTTGCACTCTTCGGGCCGCCGTCACATCTCGCAGCATCCATGAGATATCGCAGTTGTTGACCGACTTCTCTGCATTATACCTCAGGCGAGCTGCACGTCGTCGGTCACAGGTTGCTGCTGGTCGCACCTGCCTTAATCCATTCATTACCTTTACACACACACACTTCATCCCGCACACAATTGTCTTTTCACGAATCTATAGCTCCAGGCTTCTTCATCATTACCCACCCCCCACTTCTCGGCTTCATCTCACAAACCACCTCAACTTGGCGTCTGCTTGCTGGCACCGTCGTCTTCACCACCCAATACCGGCACCTCATCTTCACCTCCCTCTCGCAGTCTCGCGCCAGACAATGCGCCTTTATCTTGTTCACCGGCCCCGTTGACCACCTCGCGCCTCACCCGGCTTTGATTACTTCAAGCAAAGAGCCATTGTCACGCTGCCACGTGCTAATGCCCTCTTCCAGCGATGTCGACCCTTAGCCATCGCAATCGTGGCCTGCCCTTCCTGCATCGGAACTGGCTCAAGGCCACCAACCACTGGAACAACAAGATGGGCAACAAGGCCTCGTCCCAGTCACGCGACACTGCCGACAAGCTTGTTGACGACGACCACCAAGCCCAGCGCGCTGCAAAGCGCCGCCGTGTCGACAGCGACTACGACGGCTTCCCGCTGTTTGAGAACTACGCCAACGCCCAGCGCTCCCTCCGCATCGAGGTCCTCAAGATCAGCCACAAGGACTCGCCCCGCGTCAAGAACGGCATCCTGAACGGTCTCATCGCCCCCAACGTCAGGGATGTCGTGCAGATCAAGGCCCGCTGCAAGCTCACCATCTGCGGCTACAAGGGCGGCGAGCCCGTCGTCTTGCACGTCGACAGTCAAGTCTGCGATATCCGCATCTTCAAACACCCTCCCGGCTCGGCGCCCATTGCCCGCTTCTCCTCCATCAGGCCCTTTCACATCCCAGAGGAGAAGATCTTTCTCGAGCGCGATGACGACGCCGTCTTCGGCCTCGCCAACTCGTACTCGGTGCTCGTCGAGCTCGAGTCTGCCGGCGATGCCAACTGGCCGCCGACCGACCTCGTCCCCATTAGTGATGAGGACACCTTCTACAACAGGGGGCTCCCATCCCGCCAGTGGGTACTCACCGCCAGCATCGCCGACCTCTTCAGCAACAGCCGCAACCGCAAGTCGGTCCGCCTACGCGTGAAGAAGCAGCCTCTCAATGACGCTGCCACCAACTTCCTCATAGACATGGACGTCCGCTGGTTGACGCCCATATCGAGCCAGCGGAGGCCGAGAGAGCCCGCGAAAGACATCCTACCCTCCATCTCGGTGTTTGACCCACACGAGCCTGCTGTACCTGTCGTCAACGGTAGCGCCGCTATTGTTAATGGAACGAATGCGCATCGCCGTGAGTCCCAGGTCGGTGGGGAGGGCGAGGCCGCGCTGAACGGGCAAGCAAATGGGTCCGTGGCCGACCCCGCCGAAGAGCTGGCCGAAGGCGAGCTTACCCCCAGTCGCTCTCGACGGACAAGGCAGGACATCAACTACAACGTCAAGCAGATGTGGAACAACGCGGTTGGGAAAGAGACCCGGAAGCGGAGGAAACTTGGTGACGAGCACAGCCAGGTCGACGAGCACACAATCACGTATCTGCTCCCGCCGGAACAGGTCCAGACAGACAAGTTTGCCTGCCTGCTGTGTGGTGCCGAAAACGACCGTCTCAGCCAGCTGCGTGCCCATTACCTGAGCCACCCGCAGTATGATTTCCACTTTGAATTCAGGCCCAAAGCAGGGTACTGTGTCACTGTAAAGCCGAACGCCAACAGCCACGCCTCTCCCCTGCGGCCGAGGGTGTACCAGCTCGGTCTGCCGGTTAAGCCCCTCGACCTGGACAAGTATGTGAACGGGGATGACTCCTGGGTCACCTCCCGCCTTGGCCCAGACAACGGCCGTGAAGTCTTTCAAGACACCGCTCCACAAGGAGGCCGCACCACTGTAAGATACCACTCACCCTCCCTAACTTAACAAGACTAACACCCTTCTAGAAAACCACGACCAAGCGGAACCGCCGCCAGGTCCTCGTCCCCAAGTCCAAACAACCCCTCTTCGAAGCCCTCAGCAAAGTCCAACTCGAGCCCGGCATGCCCGTCCCGCAGCACCCCATCGACGACTCCTGGCTGCTGCTCAAGCACCGCGACAACCTGCAGGACTTCATCGACCTCAACGCCGAGGAAAAGGAGTACCTGCAGGAGTGGGACGCCTTCATCCTGCGCCAGCACATCTCGTCCCCGCAGTACTTGCCGCGGCACTTTTTGCGCTTCGTGCGCGACAACGCCGCCTGGCTCGTCGCCAAGCGGTCCCGCGCCGACGAGTTCAGCAAGCACGTCGCGACCTTGCTCGCCCGCCGCGTGCTGCCGGACGCCGTCATTTTTGAGGCTACGCAGCTCCTGAATGACGCGCGGAGCCGGCGTGCCGCCGCGATGGGGGGCCAGGCTATGCCGGAGGAGGAGGCGGCTAATGCCCAGCCTGGTAGGAACAAGGCTTCGGGCGGGTGCTGTACCGCCTGCGGCGGGCCCGTGCCTGTCGTGGCGATGCTGGTTTGTGCGAACAGGGTATGTCTTCTTTCTTCTCTTCTTTTATGGTACGTGAGAGACTAATGGAGATGACAAAAGGAATGTGAGAACCGGCTTTACCATGATTCGTGCGTCGAGGACTCGGAGGAGGCGGTGGCCAAGGGGAGGAAGTGGAGGTGCAAGGCTTGCTCGTAGAGGAAGCGCGGAGAGGTAAAGGGATGTAACGTAGATGGAGGAGCAAACGAACGGAGTGAAGAGGGGTGGGGTGGGATTGTACGAGGATAGGTAATCAGGTGGTGGGAGGGAGATAGATTCGAGATACTACTACGTGGGGTCTCGAGGAATGAAGAAAGCGGGATTTGCAGGCTCTGATCATGATAGCTATGTGTGCGTGTGCTTGGTGGCGGTGATCTAGGTCGCGGGCGTCTTAGCAAGTTCAATGTTGTTGATATAGCCAGCCAGGCGGGAGCAGTGCTAGTGGGAAGCAACCTGTAGGTAAGTGTGTGATGGCTGTCTCTTGATCGACTCTTTTACCTACAGCTGAAGTAGTTCGACTGTCCTGCCTTTCACGGAGGCTGGAAAGCGGGCAGGGGAGGTTATCTAACGACGTAGAGAGCAGTGCGGGATGAAAGTGATACCAATGTTGTAAAAAGATGTAACACAACGAATATGGAAAATATAGCCAGACAAGAAAACAACGGATTTCACTACCGCTCCGTGCAAGTGATTATGACACGATCAACTTGGCGTCTGGATTGCCTAACACCTATATTATACAAAGACAGCCTCGAAGAGTTGCACAAGTACAACGGTCCTTGAGAAATGAGCTGAATTGTAGAAACACCGAGCTTACGCTCATGAGAGGAAGCCCATGGGCGAAGCAGCTGGCTGGTATACACATGTGCAACTGACACTGTTACCTATGTATGTACATGTAAGGTAGTAGCCACCTCGGATTTGCTACGTTGTCGGATGTACTTACATGTATATAACGGAATATATACATGTACCTGTGCAGGCTCGGCAACATGCCAGCATACATGTTTACACACCACCGGAGACTAGGCACAGTATCCTACAGTATATACGGTTCTTCTTAATTAACAAGTTACAAAAAGTGAAGAGCACCTCGGCTTGACTACTAGCAGCCAGCCAGCTGTGTCACATCAAGGGGACAGGGTTTGCTTGGTTAGGTGTGTAGTCTCACATGGTTTGACTTGAGACATGGATTGGCTTGGGGTTCAATGGCTACAAGGGGCACAAAGAAAGAGAAAGGAAAGAAAGGAGAAACATAGGTGAGGCGTCTGGAGTACTGGTATCCGCATTATCCAACGCTACCTGGCACTCCGGTTGAGGAGGGGCGGGCGAGAGAGCGTTTCACACGCAGTACAGTGTTTACAACTCCCAAATCCTAGTTAGGGCTGGCCGAGTGCCTTGCAAAGCTGGCGAGACAATAAGAGAGCAGTTTTTTTCGTGCTCGTTGTTGGTTTCTAGAGGCTATACATCCAGTTTCTCAAAATTTACTGTCCCAGGTAGCAAAGGCGATACACGTAGTTTCAACCTTATATAGATAGTAGTACTGCTCGCCAATACGAGAAAATCAAGCCAGTTAGTTGTTTGTTTATTTCCTGCTGCATTTTCTCTCCCGCTTGCCTCGTCAAACTGGATCTTCTATGATACACCCACCCCCAACCCTCACAAGTGTAGATAGCTGCACCTTTAACGCCCAAACGATGCCAAACAACCCTCCTTAGACAGGATCACTCCCTACCTTCCCCTCCTCTCCTTCTCCCGCTCCCCGCGCCTCTCCTCCTCCCTCCTCTGCCTTTTCCTGCTCTCTTGCGCAATCATGTCACTCAAGTCCTCCTCATACGCGGCCGACCGGCTCCACTGGGCGCCGACGCCCTCCTCGCGCCGCCCGGCCTCAAACCGGCGCCGCAGGTCCTCTTTATCCAGCCCGCCCGACGCCATGAGCGCGTCCGGATCGAGCGCCACATCCACATCGCCGGGCTTCTTGCGCTTGCGCGAGGCCTCGTCGTCGTGCTGGCCGAGCACGGGCACCGCCGGCTTGGAGGAGAGATCGTACGTCTTGTCGCTGCCGAAGAAGCCCTCGGCGCGGCCCTGCCGCTCGGCGATGACCGTGTACGCCTGTCGCGGTCCGCCGCCGTATGAGGATTCTTCCGTCTCGAACCCGCCGCGCCGCGTCTTGCGCAGGTCGAACTCGCCCGCCATGCTGCTCTCGACGCCCGCGGGGGCGCCTCCCGCGTGCAGGTCCGTGCGCACGGTGCTGGCGTACCCGCCGGGCGTCTCGAGGCCGGTGGTTGTGTCGGTGCCGCCCGGCGGGAGGTCGCCCGCGTCGGAGCCTTCCTCGTCCGACTCCTCTTCTTCGGACTCTTCCTCCTCGGATTCTTCGGCCGGCGGCTGCAGCTCGCCCCAGAGGGTGCGCTCGGCGGGCTCGCCGAGGGAGGTGGCGGCCGCGGCTTGGGGTTGTTGCGGTTGTTGTTGGTAGGGGGCGGCGGCGCTCGCTTGTTGGCCGGGGGCCATGATGCCGAAGATGTCGCCGCCGTAGAGGGGGCGGTTGTATTCGTCGAGTGGGGGCTTGCCCCACTGGCCGGGCTGGAAGCCCCATGCTGCACCTGGGGGGAGGGGGGCGTTGAGACCGGGGACCTTGAAGGTTGGGTAGGACGGGGGCGGGCCGACGCGTTGTTGTTGGAGTAGCCATGGAGGGGGGAAGCCGGGCTGCATGCCGAGCGCTTCTCTTAACGCCTCGCTGACGTCGCCGGGCTTGAACACCTTGTAGTCTGCCTCCCACTCCTTGCCCTCGTAGTACACGTCGCCGAACCGGGTCAGGTCCGGTTTTGTCTGGTGACGGAAGAAGGCGTCGTATAGCTTCTGGTAGTCGATGTCGAGCTTGCCCATTTTCGGTTGTACCCGCTCGCGCTGTTTCTGCTTGAGTGTTTGTTCGGCCTGCTTCTCGAGGACGGCATCGCGCATCTCGGTGATGCCGGTCTCGGCGATGAATTTCGGCAGCTTGAAGGGGGGCTTCTCGATTCCTCGCTTGCTGGAGAGGTATTCGCGTTTCAGAGACCAATGCGTCGGCACGGGGACGATGTTTCGCTGGGCCTTGATCTGGACGAGGAGGCGGGGATCTGACGACGAGACATCGTGCCACTCGACGACCTCGGGGTTGCGTACCAGCGCCTTGAGCTCGGCGATGGACAGCTTGTTCAACTTCTTGCGCTTCTTCTTGGACATCTTCTGTTGCGCATCTTCGTCTTCGCTGGGGATCTCGTCGTCCTGGTCGAAGAAGACCTCGCCCTTGTTGCCCGTGTTCGCTTCCCTCGAGACCTCCTCGTCGTCCAGGCCCAGGCCGAACTTTTCAAAGATGCTCTTGTATGCGGCAAATGCAGGGTCGTCCTCGTCGAGGAGGTCGTCGTCGACTGGGCCATCGGCATCGATCTTGTCGGACGCGTCGGGGTCCTTCTTGACTTCGAGGTCGGCAGGTTTGCTCTCGCCGTCGACTGGTGTCTCGTCCTTTGGCGCCTCCTCTTTGGCGTCGGATTCCTTGGAGCCGTTCTACCACACAGTCAGCCTGATGAGAGAGCAAGAAATGGGGCACGGACACTGACCTCGCCGTCGACCTGGGCCTTCTTCTGCTCCTTCTTCTTGGCCCGGCGCATTTGGTTCTTGGTCATCTTTGGCGCCGCCATCTTGGCTGCTGTGAGCCGACCGCTCAGGATCTGGATGTGGACTTGGGGTTTTGGGGCATCCGAGACGAGCCCTGTCCGAACTGGGGCTGCGGGAGATGGGGGTCGGGCTGTCGTTGAAGATGCAGTATTCGGTGGAGCTCACGCGATGCAGCCGCTGGCTTATCACGACTGCGCGCCGCCAAAAGTTTGAGAAGCTCAGAGCGAAGTGTGGCTGGCAGTTATAACTTGGCACTGTGGCGCGAGGAATAGTGGCGGGGCCCCTGCGACATTCCCCTGGTGCTTCGATTTCCACTGGTCCAGACCGCGTGCTGCGCCTACTGCAGCGGATTGGAGCCGCCAAGAGAGTTTATTTGCGACCCGCAGCGTCAAACGCCGCGCGCCCCTCCAAGCGAGCCTGCTGTAGCGAGTGACACCTGTGCAACCGCCAATTGCCGCGATTTTGTGTTTCTTCTCGTGTTGGACTGCGACGCACACGGGACGTGGCCATGATCACATAGTCCAGAGTCGGCGCGCCAACACTTCCATTCGCTTCATTTATCGCCGCCGCTTGCCCTCGTTTGTTCGAATCCCGCCCGAGTCCTCGACCATCTCGAAGCGCCGCAGCGCGCAGGCGCAATGCCGCACTCGACGTCGCACTCGACCGGCTCCCACATGCGGGCTGCGTCCCAGTCTCGCGCGTCCACCAGCAGGTCCTTGGCCGAAGCGAACGGCGGGCCGGGCCACGGAGAAACCGAAAAGTTCCCCGACTTCGACGCCGGACAGGCCTTTCTCAGCGCGCAACCCCCGGGCCAACGGTGGCAGCCAAACGGCTTCACATCCGGCAACGGCGACGCCAAACAAGCGGGCCGCTGGCACGCCCGGAGGGATAGTAAAGTAAAATGGGCTTCTAGGGAACCCATCTCGGGGCCATCGGGCCACAGGAAGAACAACAGCATCAGCAATGCCGTCCACCGGATGCGCTCGGCCAGCATGAGCCAGAATGCCCACGAGATCGCAGAAGCCCTCCGCGCGCCGGTCTCGTGGAAGCTAATTGTATGTCTTTGGCCTCGTGAAGTAGTAACGAATGCATGCTGATATCCCTTCCACTGCAGGGGCTCTGTGTCATGTGGTACTGGTCGTCCGCCCTGACCAACACGTCCTCCAAGGCCATCCTCACGGCCTTCGACAAGCCCGCGACCCTGACCCTCGTCCAGTTCGCCTTTGTCTCCTCGTACTGCATGCTATTCTCATGGCTGGCGTCCACCTTCCCGAAACTCCGAGCCGCCGTTCCGGCGCTCAGGTATCCGATCCGGGCCCCGTCGCGAGACGTGATCAAGACAACACTACCGCTCGCCGCCTTCCAAATAGGAGGCCACCTCCTGAGCTCAAACGCCACGTCCAAAATCCCTGTGTCTCTCGTCCACACCATCAAGGGCCTCTCCCCGCTCTTCACCGTCCTGGCCTACCGCTTCATCTTCGACATCCGCTACCCCAAGGCGACATACCTCTCCCTCGTCCCCCTCACAATCGGCGTCATGCTCGCCTGCTCAAGCAACCGCGCCTTTGGCGGCCAATTCCTCGGCATCCTCTACGCCCTGCTCGCCGCCCTCATCTTCGTCACCCAAAACATCTTCTCCAAGCGCCTCTTCAACGAAGCCGCGCGCGCCGAGCAGGAAGGGCCCAACTCCCAGTCCCGCAAGCTCGACAAGCTCAACCTGCTCTGCTACTCGTCGGGCATGGCGTTCCTCCTCACGGGCCCGATCTGGCTGTGGACCGAGGGCGTGGGCATCATCGGCGACTTCCTGTGGGACGGCAGCGTGGACCTGCTCCAGAGCCCCAACTCGCTCGACCACGGCCCGCTGGTGCTCGAGTACATCTTCAACGGCACGTTCCACTTCGGGCAGAACATCCTCGCCTTTGTGCTGCTGTCCATGGTCTCGCCCGTCACGTACTCGGTCGCGTCGCTGATCAAGCGCGTCTTTGTCATCATCATCGCCATCATCTGGTTCCGCAGCCCGACCACGGGCGTCCAGGCTGCCGGGATCGCGCTGACGTTTTTGGGCTTGTATTTGTACGACCGCAGCAGCGAGAGGAACAAGGCCGACCAGCGCGCGCGGTCCATGACGGAGACGAGGAGGGAGGCCATGCTGCTGCCGCTGAGCACCAAGCATGCGCCGCTCCCGACGGTGATGATCCAGGGAGGGCAGAACGGGTCGGCCATGTTTGAGAGCCCGGTGGGGATGGCTGAGTCGGCTGCGGCGTCGGCGGCACCGGGGCATGTCTACACGCAGGGCAGCGCGGCGGCGGCGGCGTTTGCGTCGAGCGGTGTTGCTGTGGGCGATAGCAAGAAGTCGGATGACGTGGGCGGCGGCGGCGGCGGCAGGAATCGGGGGATGAGCAATGCCGCGTGGCGGCCGCCGGGGACGAGGCAGGAGGATACCTGGCGCACGGGGGACAGCCCCAAGGTGGCTGCGCGGTGAGGCCGTCGGCTGGATGTATTATGAACAAGCAAGAATTCGGGTCATGTTTGGGATGATGGAATTGGGTAAAGGGTATGGATTCAAGAGAGATGGATGGTTATGACAGATAGTCTGGGTTTGGCATTCATTCCGCCCTGTTGTGCTTGCTGTATGTTTCTAGAGCTTAGTTTTGCATCCCCTTACTTAGGGCGGGCTAGACGGCGTTTTTGTAGTCATTTGAAAGACGAGGGCTGGTATTGTATGACTATCATGCATGAATAGAGCTGCATCTCTGATCAAACTCTGTATTGTATTCTTCCCCAGTAGGTAGTTCACTCAATCAACCACTCCTCAACCTCCACCCCGACCCCCCTCCCCAACCCCCGTATAACCTCCCACCCGACATTCACCCTCCACTTCCCCCCGCAGTCCATCATATCCCCGCCCCCCGTCGTGCCGCCAACCCTCACTAGAAGCCTCAAACTCGCCAGCGTGGCAATCGCCATCCCCACATCCCCATCCCCTCCCTCGTCTTTATTACCCCCCTTCGAATTAACCTCCCACTCCCCCCTCACAGCCGCCAAAATAGCCAGCATCCTCTCCAGCACGAAGGCGTGCGCGCCCAGGAGTTTGCGCGCGATCTTGCGGTGCTTGCTGCGCTGGTATCCGCGTCCCCGTCCCATGCCGGCCACGGACAGCCCGCCGCGGCGGCGCCGGCGGCCGTGGTGGTGCGTCGAGAAGAGGGTCTGGTCGTGGCGGGTCGGGTTGTGCGAGGCCAGGTAGGAGGCGAGGAGGAGCAGGCGCGGGGTGGTGGGGAGGAGGGAGGCGAGGGCTGCGCCTGCTCCTGTTCCGGCACCACTTCCGACGACTGATGGTGGTGGGAGGGGGGTGTTTTTGGTGGTGGTCGTGGTCGTGGTGGTGGTACCTGGGAGTGGTTTCATGGTGGTGCTGCTGGTGGTGGCGAGGGCCAGCACGCCCGGGTCGAGCAGGCGCTCGTCCTGGAAGTGCACGCGGGCGGCGACGAGGAGCTTGGAGAACTCGCGGGCCGAGTGGGTGCCCGCGTGGACGGGGGCCGTGAAGCGCGGCCAGAGGGCGGCGCAGGCGTGGCGGAACGAGGGCAGGGTGCGCGAGGCGGCGCGGGCGAGGGCGTCGTGGACGGCGGCGGTGAAGCGCGCCCAGAGGTCGGCTGTCTCTTGCGCCGTCGTGTTGGGGAGGGCCGGCGGTGGTGAGGCGGAGAGGATGGCGATGAAGTCTGGTTTGGTGTAGGTTGGGAAGTGGAGGTGCGGGACGGAGGAGGTCAGCAGGAAGTTGGGGGGTGGGGAGGTGACGATGAAGACTGTCGTGAGGGAGGGGATCTGGGGGTGGTTAGTTTGTGACAGGTTTTGCAGTGTTGAGTTGTCGCTTACAATCTCCGACAGCCTCGCCAGAGCCGGGAGTAGCGTGTGTGGCGCGTCTCGCTGGCGGTCGATGGCGTCAAAGACGAGCACGAAGCGGAAGCCCTCGGGGCGAGGGGTGTACTTGAGCATCTTGGACAGCTCGACTGTCAGCTGTGACACCGTCTCGCACCGTGACGGCGCGGCGTCCCACCGCAGGGCATCGGCGGCCTTGGCGACGACGGTCTCGTAGAGATGGCGGGCGGTGATGCACTCTGCCGAGTTAACGACGGCATATTTGAGAGTGAGCTCATCGTCATCGTCGTCGGTCTGGTGTGAGAGTTTGGCCAGTAGGGCGGCCGTGATGGCGCTCTTGCCCGTGGCCTCGGTGCCGTAGATGACCAGGTTGCGGCATGGCGCGGCGCCGGGCTGAGATGGTCAGACCCTAGAACTCATCATGCTTGCAGGAATTGCTCATCTTCAACTTACATAGAGAAGTGTCGCGAGAGCCCGGGTCTGTGGTTCTCGGCAGGGGAATGCCGTGTTGAGCGCCGTCAGGATCAGCTCGTCGGGGAGTTGGAAGAGGGAGCTGCTCATGGTTGCGGCATAATTTTAATGACAGATTTCTTCAATTCTCGGTTCTTGGCTCCCAACAAGCACCCGATGCGATGTGTAAGAGGATGGATGCCTTGCTGACGCCGCGTTACGCGTCTGCGAGGACAATTGGTATGGCCCCGGCGTCGGGTCTCCACTTTTTGGCGCCGGCGCCGTAAGCAGTGCTCAGCACAGGGGTCCTTCCCGCTGAAGGCTGCGCCGCTATTCGCTCGAGAATCCCACCTGGGCATGACCCGGCCGCGAACTCTCCCGGGCCGTGGTGTTGAGGAGGATGGCAGTCTGCATTTGCATGGAAGTGAGATAGGTGCCTCTGGGCACTCCAGGTCATGTCGCATCTGGGCCATCATCGCGCATAGCTACATGTCTTGAACAAGCCCGCCCTCGAGCTCAACTTCTGCCGTCCAGCCCAAAGCTTTGCCCTCTTCTTGACCTCCCCGGCCCTCACACCACGAAGGATTCTCTCTCGGTGCCCCGCTACCGCAGCCCGGAGGAGTCCCGGTCTCGTGTGGTCGGCATCCGGATGACCAGAACCCGCCGTCGGGACTCGCCCGGCCCAAAGACCTGAGAGTCGAGACGCTTGAGAGCGGACACAATGGAGGAAAGGACCAGCGATTCGGCTTCCACCCCGTCGACGGCCGCCGGCAAGCCTTACCACGCCAAGCGCCCGCATCGCAAGTCAAGGGCGGGGTGCCGCAACTGCAAGGCGCGCAAGGTCAAGTGCGACGAGGGCCGCCCGGTCTGTCGTCCATGCACCGTCCGGGGCGAGACGTGCGTGTACGTGGTCGTCCCGCAGCGCGCACCTCGCACGAGCACATCTTCTTCGCCCGCATCGTCGCCCGACAGGGGACCAACTCCCTCTTCTATCGCCCTGGCGGCAGGGGGCAGGCACACCACCGTCACCCAGCAGCCGCAGTTTATACCAAGCGGGCACCATGAGATTGACATGCGCCTGCTGTGGTTCTACACCACCGCCACCTACGCCTCGTTCTCGACCGGCACACTCAAGGAACGCAGCGTCGACGTGGTCCTCAAGGTGAACGTCGTCCAGCACGCCTTTGCCAACCCCTTTTTGATGAACTGCATCCTCGGGCTCTCGGCCATGCACATCAACCATCTCGGAATCAAAAACATGGGCATATCGCGCTCGCAGGAGATGCAGTACCGAGCAAAGGCCTTCGAGACATACAGAAAGGCCGTCGCGGCCGCCGACCCGACCACCTATCCGGCGCTGCTGGCCACCTCTCTCCTGCTCTGCGGCCTGTCGTCGCACGTGTTCCGCGGCGAGGACGCCAAACCCTTCTCCATCTTGGACTGGTTGACCCTGTGGAAGGGCATTGGCGCCATTATCGAAGTCACCCACATCCCGGCCGTGTTCAGAACAGGCATCGCCGCTCTCGTCTTCCGTCCCGCCGTCGACATGGACGCGTCGGCCCGCTGTCTCCCAAGCCATCTCCTGTTCATGGTTGCGTCCATCAAGGAGGGCGACCCCGACTTCCCCCTCGTTCAGAAGTACTACAAGGCCCTGAAGTTCCTCGGCTCGCTCTACCTCGAGTTGAGAAACGGCTTCAGCGAGAAGTTGTTTTTGCGCATAGTGACCTTCCTCACCTTCCTCCCCAAGCCTTTCATCAAAGCGGCCAAAGAAAAGCGGCCGCGCGCGCTTGTCATACTCGCCAACTACCTCGCTTTTACTAGGTTCAAGGCCGGAGCCTGCTGGTGGCTGGAGGGCATCGCCGAGCAGGAAATCCCAAACATATACAACCTTCTCGGCCCGGAATGGGAGGGCCTGCTCCGCCTTCCCATGGCTTCTCTGCTGGTTGAGGATAACAGGGCGCTTATCAGGCTGCTGCTGGACGATCCCTCCTGGGATGAGCCGGCCAGGATGGAGGCCGAGTCGCTCACATCGGAATCTGAAAGAGGCCTCGCCATCCGAGCCGCCATTCTGGAGGACACTACTCCGGAGGTGGAGGCCTACTGACAAGTCAAGCTCCAGTTTGGGCTGTGCTGACCGGAGCGAGTTGCTTCACTTGATGAGGGCCCCCGAGATATACCCGCTTTCAACTCGCATATATCCAAGTTCTAGTCAGGTGTCAAACGGGTCGGACGGATATACTTGGCGGTATCGATTTAGAGTTCAGGAGCAAAGCCGGTACTTGGATCAACAATTCAGGATATACACACCAAATCTCCTCCAGCCGCCACCAACCCTACCGCCTCACAACCCAAACCACAGCTCGCTCGCCGTCAAGTTCGACGGCACACTGTGCCCGACACCCGTCGCATAAATCCCCTGCACGTTCTCGCCGTAATTATCCGTCTGGTAGTTCGCCTGCGGCGAGTTCTTGACCGAACTCGTCGGCGTCTGGCCGACGCCAAACACATTCGTCCACTGCTTGATCGTCTCCTGGTAGTTGGCCGGCGCGAGCGTGCTGTCGGCGCTGCCGTGCCAGATCTGCATCTTGGGCCGCGGGCCGTCGTACCCGGGGTACATGTTGCGCACCACGTTGCCCCTATACAGCCGTCAGCACCATCACCCACACCTCTCCTCCTCACATCCTCACCAACAACTAAGGAAGGAAAGAAGGACAACATACCACTGCTCCGCACTCGCCCGACTCTGCCCGCCACTGCACGTATTATTCCACTGTGCCACCCCCCCACCAGCACTGATAAAACACCCCGCCGGCACGCCACTGTACACACTGACGGCCCGAAACAAGTCCGGATACGCCGCGGCCATGACATTCCCCATCATTGCACCGGAACTACCCCCCGTGAGGTAGACCCTCGCAGGGTCGACACCGTACGCGGCCACGGCGTGCGCGACCATGTTGGCGATGGCCTGCGAGTCGCCGCCGCCGTTGCGCACCAGCGAGCGCCGCGACGACACGTCCCAGCAGGTGCCCTGGTTGGGGGACGACGGCCACAGCGTGATGTACCCCTTGCGGTCGGAGCCCTGGTGCCAGGGGATCTTGGCGTTTTGGAAGTAGGATTGGGCTGAGGATTGGCAGGAGTCTGGGGGCGGAACGCATAAGTAGGTTTGGTTGGGTCAGCTATGCTTTGCGACTTGTGTGGTTGGGTTGGGTTGGGTTGTAGGGGCTGGAAGGAGGTAGAAGTGTGTACTGTGACGAGTAACTGCCCTGCCCTCACCTGCCCTTGCCCCGGACAGCCATACCAAGGGGATGGATACCCGTAGGTATATAAACAAGGACGGGAAAATACATACGAATAACCACCACCAGCGGCGGCGAGCTGACAACCTTGTCACCGTCAGCCATCACCACAACCTCACCCTCCTTCTGTATAACTCACATCTCAGCCTTGGACGTAGCATTATTCGGATAGTTCACCCTGGCAAGCTGCGCACCCAGCACCCCCTGCCCCGACAGGAGTGCCACGCCCGCGGCAACGACAAGGTTGGTGAGGCTGAGAGCAACCATTTCGGTTTCAAAGTCCAAGCACACGAGTTAAATAAACCACGGAAAAGAAACGTCAACAAAAGACAAAAAGATATATAGGTACCCCTCCTACTGAACGCAGAAGGCCAAGCAACTCTTCCCACGCGGCCAAGACCTAGGGTTTATATACCTTTCCGCCTCGCCAGATCCCCATCCATCTAACGTAGGTAGGTACCGAGGCCCTGCTTCATCCAGTTACAGATCTCCAGTTTCCAACTACATACAACCTGCACAAACGACTGGTGGAAATTCTCCATCAGCAGCCCATAATTGCCGTTGTATATAATACCTAAGCCAGGGCGAGACCCAGGCGCGGCTAAAAGAGCGAATATCACAGAGGATAATCACCACGTCCAAGATCCCACTCTGCCCAAAACACCCCATTGGACCACCGCCAAGCCCTTCATGATCGTCATCACCAAGTTAGGGCCCGTCTATTCGTATCGCAGCCAGAACTGATGCCGAGGAGACCTCCGACATGTACTTTCCTGGTCATGGCATGTCCGAACCGAATGGTGGCTGAACAGTACGTGCGGCAGCATTACACGATGGCAGATGGCAGGTGGAAGAGTCACAAAGGCCAGAGACAGAGAAATTGATTGGTACACAGCTCACAAAAGAAACTTGACTGAGCTAGGGAACTCCCCGGAAACCATTCGCTTCTATACACAGGTCGCCGATTCCTTCCCGGTTTTACAGGCGCCGCCCCGATTAAGCGCTCTTCTCGAGCTCAGCCAGAATCTTCTGGCCCTTCTCCCGCGCCGACGCAAAGTCGCCAACCATGTAGAAGGCACCCTCGGGCAGGTCGTCACCCTCGCCGGCAAGAATGGCCTTGAACGAGTTGATCGTGTCCTTGAGGTCGACGAGCTTGCCCTCGATACCAGTGAAGACCTGGGCGACCGTGAACGGCTGGCTCAGGAAACGCTGGATCTTACGGGCGCGCTCGACGGTGAGCTTGTCGGCTTCCGACAGCTCGTCCATGCCGAGAATGGCAATGATGTCCTGCAGCGACTTGTACTCCTGGAGGATCTGCTGGACGCGCGAGGCGATGTCGTAGTGCTCCTGGCCGACAATGCGGGGGTCGAGCATACGAGACTTGGAGTCGAGAGGGTCGACGGCGGGGTAGATACCCAGCTCCGAGATACCACGCGACAGGACAGTGGTGGCGTCCAAATGGGCGAAGGTGGTGGCGGGGGCAGGATCCGTCAGATCGTCAGCAGGCACGTAGACGGCCTGGACGGAGGTAATGGAGCCCTTCTTGGTGGTGGTGATACGCTCCTGCATACCACCCATGTCGACCGCGAGAGTGGGTTGGTAACCGACGGCAGAGGGGATACGACCCAGCAGGGCAGACACCTCGGAACCGGCCTGGGTGAAACGGAAGATGTTGTCGATGAAGAGAAGCACTGTTGCAGTCAGTATTCTGTCTTGTTTCTCAGTGTGCAGGAAAAGTGCTCACCATCCTGGCCTTCCTGGTCACGGAAGTACTCGGCGACGGTCAGACCGGTAAGGGCAACACGGGCACGGGCTCCGGGGGGCTCGTTCATCTGGCCGAAGACAAGGGCGACCTTGGACTCGCCGTCGAGCTGAATGACGGAGGTCTCCTGCATTTCGTGGTACAGATCGTTACCCTCACGGGTACGCTCGCCGACACCGGTGAAGACGGAGTAACCACCGTGGGCCTTGGCGATGTTGTTGATGAGCTCCTGGATGAAGACGGTCTTGCCGACACCGGCACCGCCGAAGAGACCAATCTTTCCACCACGAGCATAGGGAGCGAGCAGATCCACGACCTTGATACCCGTCACCAGAATCTCAGCCGTGGTGGACTGGTCGACGAACGCGGGGGCCTCGGCGTGAATGGGGAGCCTCTTGTCAGACTTGATGGGCCCACGCTCGTCGATCGGGTCACCGGTGACGTTCATGATACGGCCGAGAGTGGCAGGGCCGACACTGTGTGGGAGGACTAATGTTAGCCAGTGCCCAGCCATGTTGGAGTCTTCTCCCAAAAGCGCTTCAACTCACGGGATGGTGATGGGAGCACCAGCTGAAACGACCTGTTAGCAAGCTGCAGGCATTGTCGAGGGGGAATAGAAACTCACTATCGGCAGCCTTGGCACCACGGACCAGACCCTCAGTACCTAGATACCACGTTTAGATTTACACCCTTCTCCACGCGCCGGACGTCGGGGGGGACCAACCGTCCATGGCAATACATCTCACGACGCTCTCGCCGAGATGTTGCTGCGTCGGGGTTAGCGCACGGGACAACTGGCGGGTTGGCAGGCTTGGCATACCGCGACCTCGAGCACGAGCTTCTGGCCATTGTTGGTGGTCTCAAGGGCGTTGAGAATGGGGGGGAGCTTGTCGGTATCGAACTTGACTGTCGACGGCGTCAGCTGGATGCGGCCGGGAGCGCGGCTGCAGAGCTGCTACTAACCATCGACGACGGCACCTGTTTGGGTTTTGCGCGGTTAGCCAACCAAGCCAAGCAAGCGAAACAATTTTCCCGGGCCACGCCGGGCGGGCGCGTCGAGAGCAGCGAGCGAGCGAGCGAGCTTACCGATAACCTGGTAGATCTTGCCATCACCAACACCGGCGGTGCTGGCGAACCTGCTGAGGGCGGGGGCGCGGAGGTTGAGGCTGGCCGGGCGAACGGCGCGACGAGTCGCCGCCGCGAAGGACGGACGGGCTGTCCGGGCAAAGGCGGAAATGCCGCTGCGCGAGGGGGGAAAAGCTTTGCATCAGCATCAATTGGCCTCAATTGGGCGCATCCAGGGCTCCGGAATCCGGGATTCGGGGTCGCCGCGGCAACTCACCTCTTGAACATCGTGACGATGATGAAGGGCGGACTTGGGACGGTGGATGTGCAGTGAAGGAAGATGGCTCGGGGGAGGAAGAAAACGGGTTCGAAAATCTCTCGACGAGCTTTCGGCTAGAGCTGCGGAGCTCCAACTTTCCACGTGACCGCTTGTTTTGGGAAAAGGTGGGCCCGGACCAGCTTTCTTCTCAGGTTCTCCTCAATCAAAAGCACCGTTTTTTAAACTGGAGGGAGATTCCGCATTGGATTCCCGACGGATGCCCATCGCCTTTTTTTTGAGAGTCTGGCCATTTTCGTGTTATTCCACCCTCTCCTCTATTTTTCATCCCATCCCAAGTCAGTTCGACGGTGTCGCTCCACTCAATTGGCTGCGGGCTGCACCGTTTCCGTTGCTGTTGAGACGGCCCACCGGGAGGTCCCGGGTCGGGCCTTGAATTGACAGGATGCCATCGTCACGGCCCGCCTGCTTATTGGATGGACAAGTGGCATTTTTGAGACTGAGAATCCTGCAACTGCAAGGCAACATTCGAAGCGTTGGAACGGAATCGCTTTCTTTTCTACCCCGCTTTGTTTTCCTTTTCGAACAGATACACTAGTAATAAAAGACAGCTCCCTTTGCATTACTGCTGCAACACCCTCCCCTCCGGCGCCAGAACCTAGAAACCAGATTAGGACACAGCAAGATGTAGACACCCAGAGTCAACTTACCAAGGCGGTCCTGCACGGGATGTACACATGCGTGCAGTTCTTCCGACCGTTCCACTCGAGCGGCTGCGTGAAGAAGCGGGTGCCCTCGTCCAGGCGGCAGAAGCCGCCGTGGTCCTTGGTGTCCGAATCCAGCACGATCCGATAGGTACCCGCCTCCTCGATGCCGATGCGGTAGTCGGTGAAGCTCTGGGTCGGGTGGAAGTTGAAGACAAACACCAGGCCGCCGCGCTCAAAGACGATGACCTTGTCGCCCTCGTGCTTGAGCGAGATGAAGGCCTGCGGCGCGTGCAGCCAGCCGTACTTGGCCTCGGCGAGGTTCATGGAGCGGTCAAAGTTGTTGAGGAACTGGTAGCGCAGCAGGTGGTCCTGCGTCAGGTTCAGCTGGCGCCGGGCGTACCAGAACGAGTTCTGGTTGCCCTCGCGCGGGAAGTCGAGCCACTCCGGGTGGCCGAACTCGTTGCCCTCGAAGTTGAGCCAGCCCTCGCCGCCCAGGCCGTGCGTCAGCAGCCGGATCATCTTGTGCAGGGCCATGCCGCGGTCGATGACGGGCGTCAGGGGGGCCAGCACCGACATGTTGGTGTAGAGCTCGGCGTCGCAGAGGTGCATCATGAGCGTCTTGTCGCCGACCAGACTAGGAGGAATCAGCATAAAACACACGTGCAACAGTTTTTTTGGTGAACTTACGCCTGGTCGTGGCTCTCGGCATATGCGATAGTCTTCTCTCCGTGACGGCGGTTGGTCAGGGTGAAGCAGATGTTGCCAATGTCCCACTCCTCGTCCTGCTTCTCCTTGAGGATCTTGATCCACATGTCGGGGATGGCCATGGCAAGTCTGTAGTCGAACCCGACGCCGCCTAGCGAGAGCGGCAGGCACAGCGCCGGCATGCCCGAGACGTCCTCGGCCACGGTGATGACCTCGGGGTACAGCTCGTGGAGCATCTCGTTGGCAATCATGAGGTAGACGACCGCTTCCTCGTCGACGCCGGCGCCAAAGTACTCGTGGTAGCCGCCGGAAAAGCCGCTGTAACAGTTAGCCCACCAAAAAAAGAAAAAAAAACTCACGTTCCGATGCCGTGATGCAGGTAAAGCATGCTCGTGACACCATCGAACCGGAACCCATCAAAGTGGTACTCGTCCATCCAGAAGCGCAGGTTGCTCAGCAGGAACCGCATGACCTCATGGTGGCCATAGTTGAACAGCCTGCTGTCCCACAGCTCGTGCTTGCCCCTGGCGCCCTCGTGGAAGTACTGATGGTCGGTCCCGTCAAACTGGTTCAGCCCGTCGAGCACGTTCTTGGACGCGTGGCTGTGCACGACATCCAGCAGCACCACCAGGCCCAGGCTGTGGGCCACGTCGACCAGCTCCTTGAGGTCCTCGGGCTCGCCGTAGCGGCTGCTGGCGGCGAAGAAGTTGTTGACCTGGTAGCCGAAGCTGGCGTAGTATGCGTGCTCCATGATCGCCATGAGCTGGATGGCATTGTAGCCCAGGCTCTTGATGCGCGGGAGCATGTCCTTAGTGAACTCCTTGTAGGTGGTGACGCGCAGCTCGGGCGACGAGATGCCGACGTGGGCCTCGTAGATGCGCAGGCTGGCCGGCTTCGTGGGCCGCGCGTGCTTGAAGGCGTACCGGTCCGCCGCCGGCGGGTTCCAGAAGCGGGCGTCGTAGGCGGGCGAGACCGAGAGGTCCTGCGTGACGTACTTGATCCAGGCGGGCAGCCTGTCGACCCATTCTGCTGTGGGCAGTTCGAGGGTGATCTGGGGGGGCGGTTAGACTTGTTCTATCTCACAAGGCAGGCGGGCGTTGTTACCTTGATCTTGGAGTTGTGGGGGATGGCTGGCTTGCCGCCGGCCGTTGGGGGGATGGTGATCTCGAAGACGCCGTACTCGTTCTTCTTCATGGGATGGGCCGTCTTGTCCCATTTGTCTAGATATGTGAGATTGTGTTTCTGGCAGCAGCGGTCCATGAAACTCACTGAAGTCGCCAATGAGGGAGGCCTGAAGGGCGTTGGGCGCCCACTCCCTGTAGATGATGGTACCGTCCTCCTTCACCCGCAGCCCAAACAGATCGGTCCCCTGAGATGGTTAGAGAGCTAGACCACGGAGTCGGGGATGATAGGGGCGCACCTTGCTGAACTTGTCCAAACCGCCCTCTGCGTCGTCGATCCGCTTGATCCATTCCTGGGCCTTGGCGTAGCGCCGCTTCAGCGAGTCCTGGAAAGGCGACAGCCAGGGGTCAAGCTTCAGAACTCCTGTCTCGAGTCAGTCCATGGATGATGGCAGGTATTGAGGCCGCTGGAGTCACGAACCGGTGCCGTCCTTGGGGATGTCATCCTCGGCCACCTTGCCGCCGCCCACCATGGTGTTGGACGAGTTCACAGCGATGGGATCCATTCCCGCTGCAGGTTGGTGATGGTAGTTGATTCTCTATTTTAGAGGGGAATGCTAAGTTGGCACTGGTAGGTAAGGTACCTTAGGTAGGTAGGTAAGGAGGTGTGTATCACGGTGGAAGGCGCAATTCCCGCAGCTTGTGTTGGTGCTGACCTCAATGGACTCGGGCAATGGAGCAAGACAACAAAAGCCGATGTTTACCTCGACCGAAGGAATGTGATGACCTGGGAAGCGGGGCGATGAAAATACGAAAATGACGGTCGCACAGCTGAGGGCCTGGAGCTCTGTACAAGCTGGGCGAGCTTGAGCTTGATGAGCTTTGGGAAGTGGGATGGCATGTAAACGCGAGATTACATCATGGGCCTTCCCCTCTGCAGCCCGTCCGATCCAATGATCAATCTCGTCGACAGCCTGGAAGAGCTTTCCACGCCATGCCCAATGCGAAAAATAGCGGCTACCTGCTGCTTTGCCCCCTGTGCCGCCCTGGAGTTGGCAGACCAACTTCATGCACCCGCCTCCAGGGGTTGGTTGCACAGCTGCACCACCTTATCGCAGATGTGTGAGATGTGAAGGAAGCCTGAGGTCGGATAAGACAGTGGCGGACCTCATCTCGGAGGCGACAAGATGGCGGGGTCATGCTCGACACCTTCTGTTCGGGTTGCTGATTGGCCCGGAGCTGCAGTGGGTCGATGGCTTACAGGGGAGACAGCTCCAATGGTCCCGCACTCCAGGGCTGCCTGCTCCGGATCCCGCAGCACCATTGTCCAACTGAACAGGTGCTTGACCATGTGGCGCAACCACCGTCTTCCGCCTCCCGGTTCCCCCAGGATTCCGAAACGATCCCAACCGCACTCCGCCGCTCCAGCTTCCCCTAAACAGCGCCGTTGACAGCTAGGTACCGACCCTTCCCACCGCCCGAGCATGACCCCCGGCCGATAGCGGCATAACGGCACAGCGGCATAGCGGCAATGTCGGTCCTTGCGCGGCCCCGAGCGCCGACGTGCGCAGCCACCCTCCGCGTCGCCCGCCTGCGGCACCCCGCCTACTCGACGTCGAGCATCCTCCTCTCGGCCCCGCGCCGGTCCAACTACTTCAACTCCGGCTACACCAGCAGCTACGACCCCAGCCAGGAGACAGGCCGCGGGCCCATCTTCAACAAGCACACCTTTGGCGTCCCGCAGTTCTACCCGCGGGACCTGAAGCGGCGCGTGGACGACTACGTCGTGGGCCAGGACCGCGCCAAGAAGACGATATGCTCCGTCATCTTCAACCACTACCAGGGGCTGCGCCGGCGCCAGCACCACGAGCTGCAGGACCAGCGGCTGCGGGAGAAGCTCCAGCGGCAGAAGTACGCCCAGGACCAGGATGCCTTTGAGCGTGCGGGCTACAACACCACCCGCACACATCCAGTCGAAGGTGGGCGGTGGCCCTCGCGTCGTTCTGCGTTTCCTGCGGCATCGCGGCGGCAGGCTGATAGTGACTTTGCTCTCCAAGATGACTACCCGGGGCACCACGAGGCGGCCCGGGGCACCTACCAGATCCCGGACAGCCTGTACGAGCCCCCGGCAGACGATTTCTACATTCCGGAAGACTTCTCCGCGCCAGACCACGTCAAGATCGACAAGAGCAACCTGCTCTTGATCGGACCGACTGGCGTGGGGAAGACGTACATTCTCGAGTGAGTCGGCCAGACTCTACGTCGCTTTCGGAGGTTGCTGACCCCCTGTGCAGGACACTGAGCAAGAAGCTCAACGTGCCATTTACCATCAGCGACTGCAACTCATTTACACAGGCCGGATACATCGGACAGGACGTCGAGTCGTGCATCGAACGCCTGCTCATCGAGGCCAACTACGACATTAAAGCTGCCGAGCATGGGATCGTTGTGCTGGACGAGTTTGACAAGATTGCGAAGCGCGAGACGGTCAACGGCAGAGATGTAGGGGGCGAAGGCGTACAGCAAGCTCTACTGAAGCTTGTCGAAGGGACCAAGATCACGATAAACATCAAGGACCACCGCTCGTCCCGCACGACGAACAACCCGCCCAGCGGCGGCTACGGGCCGTCGAACCCGCAGTCAACCCCTCCAAGCGGCAAGGTCGACCAGTATACCATCGACACTACCAACATCCTCTTTGTGTTTTGCGGCGCCTTTGTCGGGCTGGACAAGACGGTCCTCCGCAGAGTCGCCAAGCCGTCCATCGGCTTCGGCTCCGAGGTCCGCGGGCGCAGCTCCTCCATGTCAGGCAGCAAGGACATCCTCCCGCCCGAAATGTACACGCACCTCCCGCACCAGCCGCCCGTCTTCACCAGCGGCCGCGGCCCATCATCCACCACCCCGAGCTTCACCCCCCTCGACATCACCACCCCGGCAGACCTGCAAACCTACGGCTTCATCCCAGAGCTGATCGGCCGGCTGCACAACATCTGCGCGCTCACCCCCTTATCCCTCGACGAGCTTTTTCGTATTTTGACGGAGCCGCGCAACAGCCTGGTGGCGCAGTACACGGCGCTGTTCGAGACGTACCCGAGCACGCTCGCCTTCACGCGCCGCGCGCTGTACGCCATCGCCGAGCGCGCGGCGCGCAACGAGACGGGCGCCCGCGGGCTCAAGATGGAGATGGAGCGCGTGCTGGCCGAGCCCATGTTTGACGCCCCCACGCCGTACGTGCTCGTCACCGAGGGGTGTGTGCGGGGGAAGGAGAAGGCCGGGTACTGGGGTAAGGATGGGCGGTTGGAGCTGGAGAGGCGGCTGAGGGAGGAGGATGAGAGGGGGGCGGATGCGGCGGCGGCGGCGGCTGCTGGTTCGGGGGAGGAGGGCACGTTTGAGCAGTTTAGGGAGGCGGGGTTGAGCGGTGCTTGATGAAGTATCTTACCTTATGATTTATGTGGGTTATTTAGGCATCATGAAGAGGCGTTTGGGTAGGCAGGGATATGAGTTTGGGTCTTTGGGTTGGGAGGTTAGGTAGGGGGGTATTCGGCGCATTGGCTTAGGTTGTTTGTTGCCCCTGAGCGTGGTTAGAATGGGCTGTCGAGGGGTTACCTTAGTTAGCAAGCTCTAGCATGGTCGTATATAGCAATGCATTGAGTTGTCTACGAGACCAATCTTTGGCAATTTAACTTAGCTACCTTAGCTAAAGCCATAGTTGAGGTGTGTTGGACATCCATTGACACGGAGCTCAGTTGATTGCATCATACCCCTTGGTGGGGCAGCGGGATCGGAGCTGCTGCCGAGGAAAAATTGAGGGGCGATGCGATTGCTGCAACCTCCAACTGCCCTCCAACTGCCCCTCGTTGGAGAGCCTCTCCCAGAAAGACGCGATATCACAGCCCCTGCCTATCCAGTCAACTTTGCGACTCTCTCTAAACATCAACGCACAGAAAGCGAACTCAACGACCTGAACCAAACCAACACAACCCCGCCTCGACAACCACTGGCACCTACCCAAACCACCCCCACTACTACGCACAACAAGGAAGCAGAAACCACCATGTCAACCCCTCCACCACCGGCTCCAGCGGGCCCAGCAGCGGCCGCCTCACAACCAAGCAACCCGACCATAACCATAACCCCCCTCCCGCCCTTCCAACCAGACCTCTACCAGCGCGCCTGGTCCTCGACCCCGCACCCGACCCTGCCACTCCTGGCCACGGCCCACGCGAAATCCGTCACCGTCTTCTCGCTCGCCACCTTCACCAAACACAGCGCCCTGACGGGCGGGCACGCGCGCTCCGTGCGCACGGCTGCGTGGCAGCCCCCTCGCGGTACACAGAGTAAAAGGTTGGGGCTGGTGACGGGGAGTTTTGATGCCACGGCCGGGTTGTGGAGTTTTGACGGGGATAAGGATCGGGATGGGAATGGGGGGTTGGAGAGGGAGGTGAGGATGGGTGATCGTGATACAGAAGATGGTGATGGCGGGGAGGAGGAAAGGGAGTGGGAGTTTAATCTGGTGTTGGAGGGCCACGAAAACGAGGTGAAATCGCTTGCTTTCTCCCCGGGGGGCCAGTACCTGGCGACCTCGAGCCGGGATAAATCCGTGTGGATCTGGGAGGACGTGTCGAACCCGACGGGAGATAACGATGGAGAGGATGACGACGAGTGGGAGACGGTGGCCGTGCTGAGCGAGCACGACGGCGACGTCAAGGCCGTCGCGTGGTGTCCGACGCACCTGGCCAATGCGCGCGCGGGGGTCGGCCGCAAGCATTATAGTGTTGAGGTGCTCGCCAGCGCGAGCTACGACGACACGGTGCGCATCTGGCGCGAGGATGCCGACGGGGAGTGGGTGTGCGTGGCGGTGCTGGAGGGCCACGGCGGGACCGTGTGGGGCTTGCAGTGGGAGGGAAAGGAGAGAGATGATGGACGGTTTCCGCGGTTGATGACCTTCTCGGCGGATGGGACGATTAAAGTGTGGACGCTGCGGGTGGACGAGGAGGAAACAGAGGAGGGCCAGCAGGAGGGGGATCCGTTCCGGTCCGGGTTTGGTGGGATGCCGAATACCATGCGGCGGTCGCTCCGGGAGGAGTGGGACTGCACGGCCGTGCTGCCCAAGGTGCACACGCGGGATGTGTATTCGGTGTCGTGGAGCGCTGACACGGGGCTGGTGGCTAGCACGGGCAGCGATGGCGTCGTTGCGGTGTATGCCGAGAAGGAGAGCGCGCCAGAAGACGTCTCCATGGCTTCGTCAGGGGCAGAGAATGGCGGAGCGGGGCCGAAAAGCACCTGGAAGGTGTTGGGCACCGTTTCCCACGCCCACGGCCCGTACGAGGTCAACCACATCACATGGTGCAAGCGGTTTGATCCGGGGGCCGAGCGCAAGGGCAAGGAGGAGATGCTGGTCACGACGGGCGATGATGGTGTTGTGCGGCCGTGGCAGGTTAGGATAGCATAGCTGGCCGAATAAGCCAGGAGATAATAAACGGCCAAACCGCGGGCCTCTCGATACTTCAGACACCTCACTTGAACCATTGAATGGTGCCCATCTATTTACTATATTGCGCTATTGGTCCAAATGACACGAACGCGTAACACGACGAGTCTAACAAAGGGGAATATCGAGTCACTGGTCACATTGTACCCATCACAGCTTGCCAGCTCGATGCAGGTCATTCGTATCATTCAACTCTCCAACTTTTGTACATACATGCAACGTCTCTTGGCTAGACGGGAACCTTGACAACTCCCTACCCAAAAGACACGATGCGAGCAACAAAGGAAACACCCAGTGATTCTCCCTACCCATAATCTATTACGCAAGTATGCCATGATCAAATGATTATACACGAGACAGACCCCCGGAACTGCCTACGACCGCGGCACCAAAACGGTAACCACGAATCTACTCGCCCTTGAGCTTGTCCTGCTTGACAGTAAAGGCCATCTCCAGCAGGGCCTGCTCCTCCTTGGTGTGCGACGACTTGAGGCCCGTGGCGACCGACGCGTTGGGGTTGCGGCCGGCGTACATGACGTGCTTGCGGTCGTGGTGCGTGGTCTGGTTGAGCAGCGTCTCGATGCGCGGCTGCGTGTAGCTCCAGGCGCCGGCGTTGAGGGGCTCCTCCTGGGCCCAGACGATGGTCTTGGCGTTGGGGTACGTATCGAGGTTCTCGCGCAGCTGCTCCCACGGGAAGGGGTGGAGCTGCTCGATGCGCGTGATGGCGACATTGTCGATCTGGTTGTCGGCGCGGTACTTGTGCAGGGCGGCGTACACCTGGCCCGTGCAGAGCACGACGCGGTCGATCTGGTCGTGCGGCTTGATGGCGCCCGACTCGTGCGCCGGGTCGGCGATGATCCACTGGAACTGCGAGTCGCCCGTGAACTCCTCAATGTTGGAGCGGGCGATCGGGTGGCGCAGCAACGACTTGGAGAAGAAGAGGATGAGGGCTAGACAACAGGTTAGCATGAATCGTGCCAGAAGACGCGAGTCAGTTGGCAACTTACGCTTCCGGAATTGCCGGTTCATCTGGCGGCGGAGGATGTGGAACAGGTTGGCGGGCGTGGTCATGTAGGCGACCTGGACGTTGGAGTCCTGGTGTTGGCGTTGCAGCTTCTCAGCGGCGGGGAAGACACGAGGATCCTCGTTGCAGAGCTGGAGGAAGCGCTCCAGGCGGCCGGACGAGTGCTCGGGGCCCTGGCCGTCGTAGCCGTGGGGCAGAGACATGACCAGACCGGTGCGCTGCATCCACTTTTGCTCGCCGGACGCGATGAACTGGTCGATGATGCATTGGGCGTTGTTGGCAAAGTCACCGAACTGGGCCTCCCACATGATGAAACCGTTGGGGTCGGTCAGGGAGTAGCCGTACTCGAAGCCGAGCGCGCCGAACTCGCTGAGCGACGAGTTGGAGATGACAAACTTGCCCTGGTCCTTGCTGACGTGCTGGAGCGGCGTGTACGTGTCCTCGGTCTCCTGGTCGTGGAAGACGGAGTGGCGCTGCGAGAAGGTGCCACGCTCGACATCCTGGCCCGAGACACGGACGTGGCGGCCCTCGGTCACGAGGGTGCCGAAGGCCAGCGCCTCGGCCGTCGACCAGTCGATGTTCTTGCCCTCGACAACCGACTTGGTCCGGTTGGAGAGAATGCGCTTCAGGTTGCGGTGGACGTTGAAGCCCTCGGGCGCGGTGCCGATGACCTCGCCGATGTGCTCCAGAGTCTTCCGGTCAACGCCGGTCGGCTTGTGCGGCAGCACCTCGGTGGCCAGCTCCTTGGGGGACTTGAAGCCGTTCCAGGCGCTGGTGGTCCACTCCTTGGAGGTCGGCTGGTAGTCCTTGGACTTGGAGAAGCTCTCCTCCAGCATGCCCCATACCCACTGCTTGTGCTCCTCGACGTCCTCCTTGGTGAAGGTGCCTTCCTTCAGGAGCTGCTCGACGTAGATGTCGAGCTGCGGGTTCTTCTCCTGGATGCGCTTGTACATCAGGGGCTGGGTGAAGGACGGCTGGTCCGTCTCGTTGTGGCCGTGCTTGCGGTAGCAGACCATGTCGATGATGACATCCTGCTTGAACTCGGCGCGCCAGTCGGCGGCCATCTGGCAGACAAAGTTGACGGCCTCGACGTCGTCGGCGTTAACGTGGAAGACGGGGGCGTCGATCGCCTTGGCAATGTCGGTGCAGTAGGCGGTCGAGCGGGAGTAACGAGGATCCGTGGTGAAGCCGATCTGGTTGTTGACAACCAGGTGGATCGTGCCACCGGTCGAGAAGGCCGGGAGCGAGTGGAAGCCGAGGCACTCGTAGACGACACCCTGGGCGGCGAAGGCGGCATCGCCGTGGAGGAGGACGGCCATGGCGCTGCGGTGGGTGGCCTCGTCGTTGTTGTAGTGCTGGATGGCGCGGACCTTGCCGAGGACGACGGGGTCCTCGGCCTCGAGATGCGACGGGTTGGCCACCAGGGACAACTGCACGCGCTTGCCCGAGGGGGTGGGCCGCTCAAAGTTCATGCCCAAGTGGTACTTGACGTCGCCAGACCCCTCGTCCTCGGCACCGGTAGTGCCGGCGAACTCGCTGAAGATGGACTCGTTGGGTTTCCTGACGACGTTGCTCAGCACGTTGAGACGGCCACGGTGGGGCATGCCAATGACAATGTCCTTGACGCCATAGTCGACGCTGCGGTCAATGAGGGCCTTCATGCCGGGCACCAGGGTCTCGCAGCCCTCGAGGCCGAAGCGCTTGTCGTTGGGGTACTTGGTCGACAGGAAGGCCTCGAAGCTCGAGCTCCAAATAAGACGGTCGAGGATGCGGCGCTTCTCGTCGATCGAGTACTTGAAGGGCTGGGGCACCTCGACGCGCTCGCGCAGCCAGTCGCACTTTTCCCTGTCGGGGATGTGGATGAACTCGACGCCGTACGAGCCGCAGTAGATCTTCTCGCAGGCGGCCACGATCTCGCGCAGCGTCATCTTCTCGCGGCCGTCACGCTTGAAGCGCGGCAGGATGCCGGGGCCCAGGGTGTACTCGGTGTCGAGGTCCTTCTCGGTGAATTGGTAGTAGTCGAGCTCGAGCTCCTTGGGGCGGATGTTGCCGAAGCCCTTGGAGGCGTTGCGGATGCCCAGGGGGTCGATTTTGGACTTGTGGTGGCCGCGGGCCTGGTACGCGCGCACGAGCAGCTGGACCTTGAGATGGTTGGTGACGTCGGCGCCCTCGCCGATGCCGACAGCAGCGCCGGCAGCGAGGCCGACGACGGCCTGGGTGCCGGGCACGAGAGAGGGAGGCGGCGTGAAGGCCTGGGAGATGGGCATCTCGCCGCTCTCCATGTTCTTGAAGTAGACCTGCCACGACACATGGACGCTCTCGGGGTCCTGCTTCCACTGCAGGTACATCTCGTCGATGTAGTTGGCCGTGTTCCCCGAGAGGAAGTTGTCGTTGGAGTCGGGCGGGTTGTGCAGGGCGCTCTCGAAGCGTCTTTGGGCGGCGACGGCGAGCGGGCGGCGGGCGGCGGCGGGCCTCAGGTTGGCGCGCGCCGAGACGGAGGCTGTCGAGAAGCATCGCGACGACGAGGCCGCGGCGCTCTGCAGCGCCCGGATGGAGGTGCGCAGCATCTCGGCCGGGTATTACGGGGTGTTGTTGTGTTGGGTCGAGGGGGTCGAGGGGGTCGAGGGTGAGTGGTGAGGGATTATGGCAGTGACCTTGACGACTCGCGAGAAAAAACGGGCGCAAGGAACTTGAAATGGAAATCGAGATCCGTGTTTGCTCCCCCGGGTACCGTACAAGAAGACAGTAGACACAAAGGAAGCGGCGGAGTAAGTCGCGTGCGAGGTGGTACAGAAACTGGAAAACTATATCGTCAAAGGACGAAAGGCCAGAGCTGGGGACATTGGCGTGTCCGACCAAAGTTGCTGCGTGTGTTGTTGGTGGTGGTTTCGGTTGCTTGGGATGCGAGGAATCAAATCAAGGCTAGCCCGCTGAAAAAGGGCGCTGAGTCGGAGCACGATGACGGCAATTTTCGACTGGCGGGTGACTGGGGAGCTGCAACAGGACCCCTGTCCAGGGCCGATGCAACCAACCAGCGGGCGCCCTGCGGCACTTGAGTGCTACCTAAGGTTCACTTGGCTTGGTGCGGCCAAGCCACAGCCTACGGCTGGACGGAACCTAGCAGCCTCCACTCTGACAACCCGAGGCGTTAGGTTCGTTCTTTTGGCAATCGCGAAGCCGCCACCCGTTTATTTCCACCTTCTTTCCTCGAACCAGCGATAACGAAGCCGGGCCAAGCCGAGAGCGCGGTTTTTACCGCACTGGTCTCGATTCGTTATTTGTACCTAGGTAACTTGGGTCTGACCTTGAATCGCAAATTGCTTCGATCGTCTCGATTCACAAACTGCGGTTGCCGACATTGCTCGCAGCACCCCAGGCCTCCCTTCATTCAATCTCAAATCTCAGGCCTCACATTCGGTGGAACAGCGCGTGACCTCGCGCCCGACCTGCCATTGGATCCGGCGTTGGACACCGGTCCGGGCCCGGGGCTAGCGAGACACAGCGGAGCACGGCGCATGGGCCGTTATTTCTTAGCGACTTGGCGCAGTCAACTTGCAGGCTTGCAGCAGGCTGCCAGTGCGCACTGCGCAGGGCTGCCTGGTGGGTTCTGACGACGGCGACTGAAAGACAAAAGTTCAAAGTTGAACCTGGAAGTTGAACTTGAAACACCGTGCCACTGACCACGCCGCAACTCTCTCTCATCTCCCCTGCCAGACTGAACTGCATCCAACCAAAGACGCGGCCATCTCGGGGATTTCACAAAAAACAGCGCCACAACTCACTGCCCTCCCCGAGCCTGCACCGCGGGCGCCGCCGCCAGCATGGCCATGGCCCTCCCGCGTGGCAGGACCACGTACAAAAAGAAGGACGGCATCCTCACCCTGACCGACGACCGCAGCGCCTTGATATGGACGCCCATGCCCGCCACGGGGCCGCCCACCGTGTCCCTGGCGCTGGAGAATATCATGAACCTGCAGCAGACACCGGACGGCGCGCCAAAGGTCATCTTGAGAGTCATCGAGAAGCCGAAGCCGAGTGCGGGCGAGGGGGCGGCCCCGTCACAGTTTCTCTTCCAGTTCACATCGCCATCCGATGCTCGAACCGAGGCAAATGCCGTCAGGGACCTTCTCTCGCAGCTGCTGGCCGCTGCCCGTGAGAATGACCCGAGCGTGCCAAAGCCCGTAGGCGCCGCCCAGAACGGGGTGGACGGGGCCGACGGCGCCGGCGCCTCAGCAGCCATGTCCTTTGCCAGCACAGTAAACGCCAAGGCGGCGCCGCCGAAATGGTTCGACGACAACTTGCTCAAAGCAGACACCGAGCTGCAGCAGTCGCTCATAAGCAAGGACGAGGACCTGGCCCAGACCTACAGAGATGCCTTCGCTCTCAAACCGGACTCCATCCCAGAGGCTTCCTTTAATGCCCGGTTCTGGTCCACCCGCGTTGGCCTCCTCCGTGCCCATGCCATCGAGCTGAACCAGAAGAAGGGCGCTTACAATGTGCTCTCAACCATTAAGCCGCGGACCGAGGACGGCCAGTTCAAGCTCAGTCTCTCGTCGGAGCAGATCTCCATGATCCTACAGCAGCACCCGCTTGTGAGGCGGATATACAACGAGAATGTGCCCAAGCTCTCTGAAAGCGAGTTCTGGTCTCGCTTCTTCCTCAGCAAGCTGTCGAAAAAGCTGCGCGGCGAGCGTGTTACCGAGAACGACAACGCCGATGCCGTGTTCGACCGGTACCTCAGCGCCGACAACACGTTTGGCTTCTCAACCAAGATTACCGCGGCCCAGAAGGTCCCGCACATCATCGACCTGGAAGCAAACGAGGAGAACCAGGGCGGCTTCAAGAGCGGCAACCGCAAAGATGTCGAGATGCGGCCGCGGGGCAACATCCCCATCATCAAGACGCTGAACAGCCTCAGCGAAAAGATCATGGCCAACGTGGCGCCCTCGGACCTCGACCCGGCCGCCGCAGACGGCCTGGTCGACGACACGCGCACCTTTGACGAGCTCACCCTGCGCGATCTCCGCGGCGACGCCGAGGCGTCCCGCATCATGCTCAACGTCAAGGAGCAAAACAAGTTCTTCTCCAACCACGACGCCCAGTCCGAAGAGGCTAAGGTCTACGAAAAGCAGATCCCCTCCGAAGTCCTCTTCGAAGTCCATGCCGACCTCGAGACGCTCGACGACGACGGCTCCGGCGGCATGGACCTCCGCAGGGGCATCGGCGTCGACGACGACAGCGACAGCGAGCCCGACACCAAAAAACCCAGCCACGTCGGCGCGCGCGGCGCACGCAAACAGGCCCAGAACCAGATCCTCGACGGCATGCGCAAGAAGCGCTCCGAAACCCACGGCATCTTTAGCCTAGGCGCCGACGAGGACGCCTCGCCCATGAGCATCCCGCCCGAGATCGCGCAGCGGTGCGTGCTGACCAACGCCACCACGACCGAGTTCCTCAAGCAGTTCTGGGCCGCCTTCCTGTCGGGCGGCGCCGCGCGGACGCAGGAGCTCGCCTACTACGCCGAGTCGCTGCGGCGGTCGGCCGAGCGTATCGACGCGCTCGCCGCCGAGGCCGAGGCCGTCCGGAAGCAGGCCATGCAGAAGCGCATGGACGAGATCAAGGAGCACTACCAGCGGACGCGCAAGAAGCTGCGGTGGCTGCCGCCCGGCGGGGGGAAGGACTCGGTGCTGGCGCTGTTTGAGGCGACGCTGACGGGGATTAATTCGGCCTTGGAGCTGTATGTTTCGGCGTTGGGCGAGGCGAGGGGGAAAAAGTGAGGGCAGGAGGATAGTTTGGATTTGATCAATGATACCATTAGGCAAGGGAGGGAGAAATAAACGCAAGAGTTTCTAATCCAACTTTTTGCTGTCCATCCAACTGAGGCAAATATATTCGGTGACCAAGTACTTACACATCAGTACACATATACAACGACCAAACGACCAAAATCCCCCCCCCAAACACACTCATATTGTTACATTCTTCCAACGCCATTCGCCTCCAATCCTATCCCACCTATAAACCCCCGCCCTCAAGCAGCAGCATCAACCTGCCTCACCCTCGCCTCCCCAGACGACGCCCCCTTCCCCTCATCCTTGACAACCTCGAACCCCATCCCCCTCCTGACCTTCTTCTTCCTCCCGGCATCCCCATACTGCTCGTCAAACTTGCGAATCGCCTTCAGGCTCTGCATATCCCCACTGATACTCGCACTAATCTCCCGCAGCCCCTTCTCAAAATGCCCCATGTTCAGCACCCGCCTCTCGGGGAAAACGTACTCCCCCTCGCCCGTCCACGCCTCCTTGTTGCGCACCTCCTCGCGCACGGCCTCCATGGCGGCCGACACGCACAGGTTCTTGAGGTCCGACCCGGAGTACAGCTCCGTCTCTTTCGCGAGCCAGGCCAGGTCCACCCCGAGCGCGAGCGTCTCCTCCTTGAGCATGACGCGGAGTATGGCCTCGCGCTCGGCGACGAGGGGTAAATCCACGAGGATCTTGCGCGGCAGGCGGCGGAGGACGGCCTCGTCGAGGTCGAAGGGCCGGTTGGTGGCCACCATGATGAAGGCGCGCGAGCCCGTCAGACCGTCCCACTCGCGCAGAAACTGCGTGATGGTCTCGCGGTGGGCGGCGCGCACGGGTCCTGAGCGGCGCGCCGCGAGCAGCGCGTCGGCTTCGTCCAGGAAGATGACGCACGGCGCGAGCTTGCGCGCGAGCGAGAAGAGGGCTTGCACGCTCTTCTCGCTCTGGCCGACATACTTGTCGTTGATGTCGGCTGCTGACACCTCGAGCATGCTCGCGCCGGACTCCTTTGCGACGGCCTTGGCGAGGAGGGTCTTGCCTGTGCCTGGTGGCCCGTACAGAAGGCAGCCTGGGATGTGCTCTGTTTTGAGCACGCCGTAGGAGAAGGCCTCGGGGCGGATCAGGGAGAGGGTGGTGAGGCCGATGAGGGATTCCTTGGTTTCTTGCGGGACGATGATGCTGTCAAAGGTGGTGTGGATGTCCTTGGCGTTGATGAGGCCCGAGAGGAGCTTCTTTTCTTCCTTGGTGTATTCTTTGGAGGCGGCGGCGCCGGAGAGGTTGCTGGTGGCGGGGTCGTCAGAGGATGAGGACGAGGTGTCTCGCGGGAGGGAGAGCGGGGAGGAGTAAGGCGGCGGGAGGGTAGGGTAGACCTTCTCCCAGCGCTTGTTCCGGTCGACCAGGAACTTCATGCCGTAGTTCAGTGAGACGACGTCGTACTCGTCGCGCGGCCCCTTCATACCGCCCACCATGAGGGACACGAGGCGCTGTACCCATTGGGCGTCAAGGACGTGGGTGGTGAGCCACTTGTACATGACCTTGTGGTCCGACTTGTTAACTTTGTTTCCTTCGGACCGCATGAACTCGGTCGTAAACGTTATGGGCACTTGGTCTCCAACCATGACCCGGAGCATTTCCTCGATGTTGGTCAGATTCTCGTGGCCATTGTCCGACTTCTCCAACCCTACGTTCTGTGGTGCTTCCGACACCTGAAACGGAATGACGGTCGCGCCGTTTCGGCCCAATTCGATCAGCTGGTCCCGCCACTGCGGCGACTTGTCCATGTCGGCGCCCGAGCTGCCCACGAGGACGGTTCTCCTCCCCGCCCTCCACATCCGGTCGGCGATGGCCTGGAGCTTGTGTATTATGGAGGGATACAGCGAGCTCAGCTCCACATAGTCGTGGAGATGGATGATCAGGTCCCGATGCGGCTCCGTCACGTCTATCCGGGAATTGCTCAGTGGAGAACCTGCAGTGATGGGGAGACATTTGCTGCCCTTGATCTGTATGTTGCGTTTGCGGTCGACAGCGGCAACCATCGCTTCCAGAGCAGCGGCCAGTCTCATGTCCTCCCAGCGGCCATCAAACGAGCCCGCGGTTGCGCCCTGTCTCGTGGACAGGAGGGACCGCAACCGCGAGGGCAGCTCGACGGCGACGACACCGAGCTGCTCCGAGTCGGGGCTGGGCCGCTGCAGAAGCCTCCCGTTCATCTCAGCGGCAGCGTAGCCGAGCATCGAGAGGGAACCGCGGTTCGAATACTGGTTTTGGCCGACATGTCTCCCCACGATGCGCGCGATGTGGTGGGCGTCTAGGTGCACGACGTCGGCCTTGAGGTCGGTAGCAATGTCGTTGATGACGACGTTG
This sequence comes from Parachaetomium inaequale, assembly GCA_033296685.1. Lineage (NCBI taxonomy): Eukaryota > Fungi > Ascomycota > Sordariomycetes > Sordariales > Chaetomiaceae > Parachaetomium > Parachaetomium inaequale. The sequence goes on from MU854326.1 coordinate 258,422, forward strand.
GCGATGGTCCGGCCCTTGCCCTTGAGCATCGACAGCACAATCGGGGGCCGGCGCGACTCTTGACGGTCAGAAGCAGGCGGCGCCGTAAGCTGCGAATTCACGGCAGCGAGCAGCTCCACGCAGACGGGATATTCGGGATCCGGCCAATTTGCCAGCGGGCTGATGTGGAGGCCCGAACCAGGCGCGACGTCGGACCGGATATTAGGGAACCAACGCTGCGACTCATCCGACATGAGGGAACCGGGCACAGGCCACCACAACGGCCTCTGATCTATGCTCTCCGCATGGTGCTGGCGCAGTCTCTCGATGTGGGCCGGGTCCGCGTCGGGGTGATAGGCAAGCAGCAGGGTCTGCCAGAAGGCGTTGACTTGTACGGCCCGGACGCGCTTCTTCAACGAATGGAGGGTATAGTCGTCGAAGTCCTTCCTCGTCGCAAAACGGAGCAGGTTCTCCTTGAACGTCTCGACATCCTTCTCGGAAAGGGACGCCTTGTCGACGATGGCCGCCGTAAGCGTCAGCATCTGCTGGCGGTCGGCCTCGGCAAGCGGGGGCAGCAGCGTGCGGGGGACGCCAATGGGCCGCCGCTCGTACAGCGAGATGTGGCGGAACTCAAACCAGAAGGGCAGCTTGAGGGCGGGGGCCTCCTCGACGCGGCTGTTGCGGTTGGCGCGGGCGCGGGCCGAGCCGTAGCCGGCGTTCTTCAGCCTCTCCCGCCTTGTCTCGACATCGGTGGCATCGGCGGCATCGGCGGCATCGGTGGCTGCGGCGGGTTCGGCGGGTTCGGCTTCGGTCAGCGTGGGAGTCTCGGGCGGCTGGCCCTTGTTTGCAGCAGCGGCGCCATTGTCCTTGTTCGAGTCGGCGGCGGGGGGCGGGTCCCCAGCGGTGGGTTCGTCGCGGCGGGCGAGGAGGGACGGCGACGTGTGGAAGCTGCGGGCCGCCACTGCGGGTTCATGCGTTCGACGTGGAGCGTGCCGGCGACGTGGCAGGGCAGTTGGGTAGCCCGGATGCGCGAGGGCAGCGACGCGGGGCAGTCGCCCGGGGCTAACAACGTGAGACCGCGCCGGCGCCGACAGCAGGGCGCGAGCCCCAGCGGCCGTAGGCATGGGAACAAGACTGCTCGAGGGTTGGCGGCCACATGCGGTCCGAATTGGCCGGTTGAGCGTCGCTGGGATCCAGTGGCGCAGCCGTGCGACGTGTTGCTGTCGAGGTGGTGAGGGCTGCACAAAAAAAGACAAAAGAGTTCAGATGCCGCCCGTGTTGAGTGGCTGTCAAATTTGGCCGCCGCCAGCCGAGTCTTGCCTTCGTCGTGCCAAGGCCGGTGTCATGGGGGAGTGCTGGGGTTAGGGTTGACTATGGGTAGGCTCTCCTCTCGGCTATGGTTGAGCTGAGGAGCTGGCCCTCGTTCTATCCGTGATGCCGTCAACCATGTACGTGACGTCCCTGGCGTAATGCTTGATGTTGAGGTTGCCCTGTGGTGGGGTCACTCCGTTACGAACCCAGGACAGTGCCGTCCAAGCCAAGAACTCCATGTCGTTACTCATAAAGTGAAGTCTATAAGCCCACCCATACCCAAAACCACAGTCTAAAACAACAACTCCTCCCCCGCCACCTCCCTCCCTCCCCCCCTCGCTCTTCTGCCAGTATCCAGCCCCCTCCCCCTCTCCCCCTCCCACCCCCCAACAACCGCACCCAGCAACCCCTCCAGAACCCCCCTCACCTCCCACGGCCCATACCTCGCCCCCCGAAGCGACACCCCACTACCACCACTACCACCACTACCACCCACAGCCGCCGCCTGGCTCATCACAAGCATCCCGCCGATCCCGCCGCCGCCCAGCGTCCCTCTCCCCCAAGAAGAAGAAGAAGAAGAAGAAGAAGAGGCAGCCATCCTCACCATCACGCGGTCCCCCGTCACGACCCAGTTCTGCCTTACGTCTGCGACAATCGTGCTCGCAAAGGTCTGCACGCGCGGGTTCCTCCCGCTAGCGGGGGTAGAAACTTGCGAGAGAGGCAGGAGGGTGCAGCCCAACACGGCCAACCGCAACAGCGAGAGGTCGTTGGGTAGGGTGAGGAGATCCTCTCGGAGGATATCCCCGAGGTGGGCGCGCAGCTCCGAGAACAACCCCGTGAGCCTGTCGACCGTGTCTTGTAGTAAGTCGGGGGGGACTGCCGCGTCACAGTCAGGTTCGTTGCACAGGTAGGCTGCGATACTCGGCCGCAGGGTGTTGGCGATCGTGGCCAGCAGCGTCATGACGTGCAGCTGCTGCAGCGAGAGCGGCGCCGCCGTGTTTTCGAGGGCGTCAAACCAGGCCAGGACGGCGGCCAAGACGCCCGCCGCGTGCTGCACGTCGCTGTCTTGCAGCTCCTTCGGGACGGCGGCGCCTGAGTCGAGCGTGTCGCCGAGCGCGACGGCGTACACCTCCAGCAGCGCCCAGCAGTCCGGGACCTGCGCCGACGCCTGGATGATGGCCGGGAGCATGAACTGCAGCATGAAGGACGTGACGTGCGCGTTCCGCATCATCGCGCGCCCCAGGATCTTGCGCTCCTGCTCCAGCTTGTCGTTGCCGAGGGAGATCTTGAAGTTGTTAAACAGGTAGTGGAAGAGCGACTGGGCCGCAGTGACGTCCCCCTCGCTCAGCTTGACGCCGTACGCGACGATGCCTGCCGTGTGGAGCTGCGGGTCCTGGAGCGAGGGGGAGTAATCGACGCTGGGCTGCGTGAAGAAGGGGTCGACCGTGCAGATGCCGATTCCGTGCGACTTGATCAGCGAGATCACCTGTCTGACAAAATCGATGTACAGTCCATGCTCCGCGGCAAACGGCCTTAGAAGGGCGAGGTCGTCCTTCATCTTCTGCATGACGAGCTGGAGCGTCTTCTTAAGCTCGTCGCGGTGCTGCTTGGATTGCATCGACCCGCACTCCCGGAGTGTTTTCCGCATGTGCTGGATGGCGCAAGCGAAGAAGTCGACATTCGAGTTGTAGTCTGGGGGTATCCCAACCGCAACCGTTGCTCGCTCCAAGAATGGCAGATTGCGGTGTTTGAGGACCTCTGCGAGGTAGTTCTCGTACCCTAGATACCTCAGGGGCTTCACCACCGAGAGCATCCATAGGCCCAGGATGTTGATCCCGAGGTCCTTGAAATCGAAAACGTGGTTCTTGACAAGGACCGCGAGGAAGAGGGGGAGGTATTTCCTGTCCGGTGTCGTCAAGTTCTTGGGTACATCGGAAAACAAGCCGTGCTTTCCGGTGGAAAAGTAAGGCAGCAATTGCTGGCAAGGTCAGTAACGCTCGGTAGGAAATAGGAGTCGAGGACCACGAACCGTGACTCTATTCTTGACGAACCTGGCTGCGATCCTCGCAGCCAAGGTCACCGTCTTCTCAGCGCAGGCAGCTTGTTGGTTCTGTCGTCTGGCAGACTTCTCCAGGGGAAGGGCGAGGGTGGTGCGACTCATCCAGAAGAAGTCTTTGGTCAGGTGTTCATTCACCAGCTGCTGTACATCAGCTCAGTTCCGATAACAATGAAAACGGGACATACCAGCACAGCGTCCTCCAGAAACGGGGCATCGAGGTTGTCGTCGAACTCGCTTGAGTATTGTTCTTCTGAAGCCTGGTCGATCCGGCCCATCAGATGCTCAAGCGTGTCGAGCGCGACACGGAGAATACCCCAGTCGAATCCTGGGGATTGATAGTCGAGACTAGTAAACACCTTTTGCAGTTGACCTGCTGAAAGTTAGCATCCCCTCCATATGACTGACTATAGAGTTTAGCATACCCGTGTTGAGTCCATACAAAGCCGCCCCCAGAGTCGGGGCTCGCTGCAAGACATCCAGGGACGCCTTCACCGAGAAGTGCAGCACATCCAGGGCCGTCGCCTTGTTCTTGGCCACCATCTCGTCCCGCATGTCCTTGCTGATCATGCTCGGCATCTCGCTCGACAGCGCCCGGAACTGCTGCTCAATGTCCGAGGCGGCCGAGAGGTACTGCTCTAGGACCTGGTTGAAGACGTTGTTCCGCCACACGGCGAGCGGCCTGAACGCGTCGCCGCCCTCGTCCTTGGCTAGCACAAATCGGGCAAGCTGATTCCAGGCTCTAACGTTGATCAGACATGCTTCCTTGTGAGCGCTGCCGGGGACGACCAGCTCCTCGATCTCGTGGACTTCCCGCCGCAGCTCGGGCGGCGAAACCCAGAACAGCGTACATAGGAGGTCGTGGTGATTCCTCAGTGCTGCCAAATCGTGCTGATGGATCGTGTCTTCTTTGAGATATTGTCGGTTGTGGTTGGGGAGTGTCCGGGTCACGAGATTCTTGATGTCATTGGGACGGCCGAGGTCCTTCAGGCGCTGGATTGTCAAGGCCAGGAGCTTGATGAAGATGTGGAAGCACCGGTCTTCTGGTTCGATGTCAAGCGACGGGTTGCGGTCGAGTTCTTCGAGGAAGCGTGGGGATTTGTACACCTCCTCGTTCCTCAAGTGGGCGAGGCTCTGCGAGCCAAAGAAATCAAAGATGGTCCCGATGATGCCAGTGCATTTGCGCCACCCCCATTGCTGAACGAGAAAGTGGCAGCGCGCCACCAGGGCTCGGCAGTACTCGTTGAAACCGGGCGGTTGGCGAGTATTTGCTTGGTATAGCTGGAAGACGCGCCTCAACAGCTGCTGCGGCAGTGTCCATCCTTCCACGGGCGCAGTGTGTCTCATGCCCGAAACAAGAAGCCCAGAGTTGTCAATCTCAGAGAGCGGCAGCAGTGTGAACAAGTCTTGCCAAAGCCGCTCAAACACTTGGGTGTCCGAGCCAGCGGCGACCCCATGGCTCAGCATGACCGACTGGGTGACATCCCAGAAGGAGCTTCTCGGAATAGCCGCGCTTTCCAGGAGTCTCATCATAACCACCCAGCAGTTCGCGAGGAAACGCTCGGGACGTATCCCTCGCTCCCTGACACTCGAATGCTGCAGGTCGCCGTACAGAGTCCGCAATTCCTCGGTACCACACTCCACGAGACGTCGGATGGTGAGGGAAGCGGACTTCTTGAGCAAGTCATCGAGCTTCATGGATTGAAACGGGTCACCGCTCGACGTCTGGCTCATACTACGCACCGCTAGCGTGGCGAGGGAGAAGCGGACAACAACCTCAAGCTGAGTTCTCTTGGTGTCGTCCGAAACCGCGTTCCAATTAATTGACTCGAATCGGCTGGTGAAGCTCGAGAAAACCTCAAGCCACCTCGACACGAATGCTTTCTCCTCGAGATCGCTCGGGACACTCATTGAGCGAAGGACGTATCCAAGCACAAAGTCGGCCGCGTCGATTGCCTTTTGGCTTGAACCCTCGTCCGTCGCTGTGTTGGGGGTGAGTTGCTCGGCCACCCAATCGATGAGTATGCCGAGTTCTGACGATGTATTATCGCCCCAGCTGCTCCATCTCAGGGCTTGCCCGTCCAGGGAGAAGGACACGGCGGGCCGTTGGTGGCGGATCCGGCCAGACAGAGCACCGTCCACCGCGTCTCGCACAAGCCCGCGCCCAATGACAGTGCTTTCGTGGAAGAAGACACCCCTGTCAAGCGGAAAGACTTCGAAATGGTGTGTGTAATGGGTACCATACGGGCCGAGCCCCATGAGCTTGTCTTGAGGCCCGACTTTGTCCTGGGCGTGGTGCTCCCGCACCTCGAATGCAGAGAAATCTGCCGGTAAGGGGTCGTTTGCCCGAGCATATTGGGGGGCCTCCAAGTCGACGTGTTGGGGATGGCGCCGCTTGCGGAATCTCGGCCTCTCAGCTCTCGTCCTCCCTCTTGCTAGGTGCGGAGTTTCTTCGGCGCCGATATTGGCTTCGACCCTGTCGCCCTGTTCGTGGGCCCCAGGCTCTCGAAGCGTGAAGTCCACATCCAGAGCTTGGTCCGACCCATCATTTGCTGATGCGTCCAGCATCCTCCGACGTTTCCTGTAGAAGGCATCCAGAGCCCGCTTCCGCGCGTTGAGTTGCCGTCGCTTATCCTCAGCTTCCTCCTCCTCTAGCTGCGCCGGGTGCAGACTGGGAAGGCGGTCTTGTAATGGTCTCCGCGGTCGAATGGCCGAAGTTGAGGGCGGTTGGGGGGCCTCGACCTCCTGCGGGCCTTCGTCGGCAATCACAAATGAGTCGAGACTGCTTTGCCAAACCAGCTTCTGAGGTTGAGCACCCCGGGCCGGTGATGCGGTATTCGTTGAGATCTCGCGCAGCGCTGGCCTGCTCCTCGGCTTGTCCGGTTGCCTAGGCGGTGGAGCAGGAATCTTTGGTTTTGTCTTCCCTGATTTCCAGTCTCGAAGGACTGAGAGAGCGTCGACATTGTCGCTCCGTGTTGCTAAGCTAATGAGCTTCTTAGATGGGCTGGCCTTGCCCAAGTTCGACCGTCTCTTGGCAGCACGCATGGCAATCTTGACAAACCTGGGAGCCTCGGGTTCCGCAACATCCAAGATACTGAGGAGCGGAGGGGTGGTCGCCCTCTTTCTGGATCTGCGAGTCGCCCCCGAGCCCCCTTTCCGATGTTGTTTGTGAGTCGAGTCTCTTTTTGCAGATGTCGATGTGGTCCCTTGCTTTGATCGATGGAGGACTTGGGTTATCTTGGGCTGCCGAGAGGGCAGGTTGGGCCGGCCTTTGAAGACAGACTGCGTTCCGCTCCGCTTCTGCTTCTTTTCCCTGCCAGTTGTATTGTGTGCCCCAGACCTCTTTCTCCCAGGTAGCATCCAGTCGATGGTATCCTCTTCCACCACAGATGCCCCGTCGTCTTCGTCGATGGTAATGGCCGCTGGCGTGATCTGGATGGGGTCATGTTCTGCAGTTGGTCTCCGAGGTGGCTCGTTCTCAGACTCCTCGGACTCATCAAACAGCATCAATGGCGCTGTGCCAGTCGGTTTCGGGGAGCCTTGGCGCGGCAGAGCCACACCTCGCCTGACGGGTCGCTCCGGCGAAGGCTCGGGGGTCCTCCTCTTTGAGTTTCGGGCAACAGGTCCGTCTTGCTGAGCTAGTCGGAGCCACGAGGCTGGCAATACTCCGCGGATCCTGCGGCTGTTTTGGCGGACCACCTCCGAGTCACTACCGGAGCTGTCTGTAGAACTGGCCAGGTCTCCATCGCTGAGGTCGCTCTGGGGATCCTCATTGATGAGAATTGGGGAATCCGCAGCCTCATTTTCGGGTGCAGCAGCAGTCGATGTCGGGTTCCGAGCAGGCACGTCCGGTGTGCTCGGACGTCTCCGTACGGGCGGTCTCGGCGTGGTTCCAAGTTTCCGTGACGGCTCTTCCAGCGGCTGCGGTGCAGAGGGTGAAGACGACAAGTCCCATATGTTCGGAGGTGGCGGCGGAATGAAGGTCGGGCGTTGTGGGGAGCCTTGGGATGATGAATCTAGCACGAACCTGGCCCTTTTCCGTTTCGTGGAGGACAACAGCTGGGAGCTCTGCCGCTTCAGCATCTGCCGCCGCTTCTTTGCAGATACTGGCCGAAGCCTGTCCAAGGGCGGGAATTCCTCATCGGAGAGGCTCGTAGCGTCCGTCTGGTCGGCACTGGTCTGCTGGCTACTGGTTCGCAGCTGCTGACCTTGAGGGGATGTTTTTGGAAGGGAAGGAGAGAGGGCCAGTTCGTCCTCGTCGTCGTCAAAGAGAATCGGCCCGCTTTCTTCCAGTCCTCTTAAGTCCTCCCCGTTCGCTTCCTGGCCTTCCTCGGCCCGGAACTCTTGGTCCTGAGAGTCTTCGTCTTCGGCTCCGCTTCGTACCGGCTGCGGCTGCTGTATGACCCGAATGGGTTTTACCCCATGCGACTTCATGAAAGTTGTGTATTGTGCATTCTCGAGGAGATAGGGATGTTGCTGGATCGGTTTCCGTGGCCGCAGTGAGCGCTCCAGTCGGACAGCGGTCTCCCTTGCCAGTTCCCCAGCTTCCTCCTCCTCATCCGGCGGTGGTTCTCGAACCTGGGGCGGGATAGGACGGGCTCGAGGGGGGCTAGGGCGAGCCCGAGGCAAGGACGGAGACCGCGGTGGTGTGGGAGTCCTTGAGAGAAGACTCGCGGGGGACGACGCTCGTGAACCCGGGGTGGTGACTCGGACGTAACCCAGTGATATCTCATCCGGTGAGAATAAATTCGGAGTGGTATCAAGCCCATTCCTCGGCATAAACGCGGGTTTGTCGAGAATATTCTCGGCGGCCGTGGGAGGAGTCGACCGTTCATATTTCTTTGGTGTCGGCTGGACAGGCCGAGGGGGCTGGCTCAGCACCTGCGATGGCTGACCCAAGATGGCAGGACGGGATGGCGAAGCTTGCGCCGGCGAAGAACTCGGCACACTCCAGATGTCCCCATTTTGGGCCACTTCCGTGTGCTCCTGCTGCACCCGCGTCTCGTCGACATCGATCCGGGGCGACTGGTCGAATTTCTCGTGGTCGTCGTCATCGAAGCTCTCGCTCTCGTCGTCCGAGTCCGGAACCTCTCCCAATTCCCTCCAGTTCTTCATGGCGCCCTGTTACCATGTCGTAAACATCATTTGGTTATCGGGTCGTTCTGCGAGGAAAATTGGTGTCAATCGTCGGAAAGAAACACAGTGCAGGGGTGCAAGGTACCTCGTCTTTGTATCACTCGGACGCGTAAATGATGGGACGCGACTTTCGAGGAGCTCTAGTGGGGCCGTCTGGCGTTCGCGCGAGGTCCAGCCAATTGGCACTGTCGGGTGTCACCGGAGACGCCCAAGAATCTCGTTCCGCCAAGCCCGTATGTTACGGTTTTTTACGCTAAATGCATAATCTGCGTCGAGAGCAGACGAAGTCTCGAGCCAGAGGAATCAGCCCCTTTGCAATATCGAACAAGTCAGTCTTGAGTCTCTCAAAGACTAACCTCTCCAACAATGAGCAACCAATCCAAGGTCATCACAGTTGCCATGATTGTCGCTTTCGGGATTGGCAATGGTGAGGATATCCGGCACCTTCGACGGGTCTTGGATGTTGACATTCCGCGCAGCTTATTACACATTTAACCCAAGCCTGAAGGAGTTGAAGGACCAGCGGGAGGGCACCAGTATCAGGTGAGGTCCAATCCTCATAGCAGTCGTGACAAGGCGGAGGCTCACATCAAGGCAGCAAAACACTCGAGCCTCAGGGCCGCCCAGCGCCGCGACTAGAGCAGGATCAACAGCAGAAGTCCAATTAGTTAGGAGGATGACAGCGCTGAGCAGGACGGTTTTATAGTCCCTCCCCGTTCTGGCTTCAAGCCACGATGAAGCGGGACCCAAGACTCGAGGTGCGGCGGTAGAAAGATGAGAAGAGCTGGGGGTACCTTACGGGGGAGCACGGCGCCGCGGAAATGTAACAACAAATGTCATGTATATCAAGCCTGCGTCTTTGAGTTCTAAATGGGGCCTCTTTCAGAAACACAGCACTTGAACCAGAAGCTGAGAGTCGTGAACGCCAACCAAACCGCTTGCACTCAGCACATTCCAGACACCTCGGTACTCATGCCTGGTACCATAATGGAAGCATAAGTGCTTGAGCCACGAGGCATTGCGCGCAAGACCTCCTCGAGTTGGATTTATAGCATTAGCCAGAGGAAGCTTCAAGTCATAAACCGAACTTGAAAGTTGAAGTTCGCGAACCTTCGCTGCTGTGGATCTTACATCATTGAATCGTGCGGGGCTCCGCCATTTGCAATTAAGCGAGACGAACGGGACTGGGATCTCCCCAATCAGGCCACCTCGAATTGTGAGCTGAGGCCAATGGGCCATCTGCCCGAAAAAAAGCTCGTCCGTGCATGACTTGACAACCACCTCCCACAAAACACCGACGACTCACGAGAGCTCCCCAGGCCGCCCGCCGCGCCGGTTACCCAATTGGACCCATCTCCCCTCCTCAAGTCCGCGTCGAGTCCGCTACCCGGCCGACGAGCTGTATCAATCGCCCAACATGTCGCCCGTCCTCCGCAACGCCCTGGTGCGCGCCTCCCGCCAGTCGGCCACCACGGCCCTCGGCTACCGCGCCGCCTCGACCCACGCCATCTCGAACCCGACGCTGGCCAACATCGAGAAGAGATGGGAGGGCATGCCGATGCAGGAGCAGGCCGAGCTCTGGATGGCCCTGCGCGACCGCATGAAGGAGAGCTGGGCCGACCTGACGGTTCAGGAGAAGAAGGCCGGTAAGTTGCCAATGCCAAGCATCCCCCCCGTGGCCGTTTCATCAACAGCGGGTCAATCCCGCGGGCATCGCGGAGCTTGGAGGGAGCTCCATGGCTGGAACTTGGATGGATTGCGATGGTTTGGCGGTCGCCAATTGATGGATAGGGAGCTCCCTCGAGCTGCCGGGATTGCCTACGTCACTCGCACCCCCGCTCGCGATGGGTCGAAATCATCACCAAAAAACAAACACTAACCCGACGTGTCTCTACGCAGCCTACTGGATTGCCTTTGGTCCCCACGGCCCCCGTGCCCTTGACCCCCCCGGCGAGGGCAAGAAGGTCGCCCTCTACACTGCCATCGGCGTCGGCGCCAGCCTCCTCCTCTTCGCCACCATGCGCTCGTTCGCCAAGCCGCCGCCGAGCACCATGACCAAGGAGTGGCAGGAGGCGACAAACGAGTTCCTCAAGGTGCGTGGCCGCTCCTCTTCATGGTCCCTGTTGTTGCTGTCGACGACCGCTGACCCGGCTCCCTCCACAGAACCAAAAGTCGGACCCATTGACTGGTCTCACGTCAGAAGGCTACTCGGGCAAGGGCCACGTGCAGTCCCCCTCGTCCAAGGCATAAAACGGAACCGCTTTCTTTTGTCGATAGATGCAACTTCTTCATACACCGGGGAGCGCTCGTGTACCGGCGAGCTGGAGAGGGACGCAGGGGCGAGGGAGCATGGGGGGTTACAGGGGCTGATATTGGATGGTGTAAATACTGTACAACGCGATCAATGCGACTTTGTTTCCTTGTTGCTCCCAGTTTAGTGGCCTTCGCTGCTCTCTTGGCGGATTTGGCGATGTGACAGTGTACAGGTCGGATCATGACGACTCGGCTTTCAGCGTGGGTATATTAAGGATACTTCCGCCCTTCCGCAGGCCCCTATGCTCGATGAATCCGAGCATCAGTTGTATTCTGCACTTTTGACGCGTATCTGACGACCGGTTCTTGTGTGAACCTCCTCTTCCCTCCAACTAACACAGGCCCAAAAAGGGAGCGCAAACATCCCTTGAACGGGTAATAGTAGACGGTATCGTTTTTATTTGACACCCCAAAAAGTGCGAGACACTACGCACCTTGCGCCAGCATCGCACCGGGATTAGGTTGCCGCGGGCACAGTCGGGATAGACATAGAGGGTTTGTCGGGCCTCTAAACCACTGCGTGTGCTCTCCAAGTCAGGAATATCGAACCGTATCTGCGACCGGCTTTCTTGAGCTCGTGGCTGCTGATTTTGCTGCCCTTCAAATAAGCTCCCTTCGAATCGACGCAAGCTGTTCAAGTTGCTATTGCGTCTGTTGCTCCATCACATGCCAGTCAGCTTAAAGACCTGCGAGGTGTATCCTTGCTTCAGCTCCGAGTCTATCAAAACAAGACGTCATGTTGATGGGCCTAGTATCTTTGAGTGGAATTCGAGATCAAGGCATGGCAATCAGGTAAAGTCGAGTTGACTCCAGGTTCTAGGAGCAGGACATCTGCATCTTCCAGAACCCAAGTGATGTGATCAGAGAGAAGAGATTAAGGGAGGTTAATTGTCAGGGAGTTAAACGGCACAAGAACCCAATTGCATGAGGGACTTAAAGACGCCCAGCCCTCGGGCTGCGGCTTAAGACTCCCGGCTGATATTGACCCGACAGCACGAAAAAAGTGAAGTCGTCCCCTGACCTGTGCCAATCGATGTCGCGAGCTGCAGCTCCCCCAAGTCGGCCACTGTCGCGGAGGGCCGAGACTCCCATTGGCGGGAAAATCAGCAGGTCACCCGGAGCGCTGCAGCGGGGCCAACGTGCCCCAATTTTGCCGGCGTATTGGCTGCGGTGCGGGGAGCAGGTGCTTTGGTAAGCGGGCGGGATGCCGACTGATTCCTTCAAGATTCTCGGCTCTCACAACTGCAACCCCCGGCTTCGGACAATACATCTCATCATGACTTGGACGGACAGCTCTTCTCCCTCCTCTGCAAAACCACGAGGCAAGGGCGTGGTTCTGCGCTCGCCTGGCTGTGATTCAGGGTAGAGAACCGTTTTTATCGAATGCTTGATTTTATTTGCTGTGGAGAGTCGAACACCTGACCTCTCAGTCCAGACTCGAGACTGGCCGCTGATTGTCGATCCGACTTCAGCTATCTCGGGCCATCTCCACTGCCGAGGACGACAGCGCTTTTTGTGTTGGCTCGAGGCGCAAAAAGAGAGGCGTTTCCTCAGGTAAGTATATCGAGTTCCAAGCTCTACTCAACTCCAGATTCTTCCCGACTCTCCGCTGACATTGTTGTTTCAGGCCTGGCGTTGGAAACAAGCAACTCGGTTGCCCATCTCGACGGTTGCGTCATTGGTGGAGTTGGCGCAATCCACTTCGCATCCTACGAGTCAACGTCCAGAGACTCCAGAGTATAGAACGGGCCCACGCCGCCTTCCCGTCAGCTCTTCCTCGTCCAGTTTCCCATCCAGCCGCCAATGTCGAGGTTCGCGAAAGCAAGGCGGTTGATACCGCCGCTCGCCGTCGTCGGCGCGGCGGGCGGTGCGCTCTACTACGTGTACCGCCCGCGCAACATCCCCGGCTTCGAAGGCCCCGTGGTGCCGCCCCCTATCTTCGGCGCCGACGGCACCTTCAAGCTGCCGCGCTTCCCCCGCGTCAAGTCGCGCCTCGAGCAGATTGCCGACCTCAAGAAGAGCAGCGCCGGAACCGCTGAGGAGGAGTACGACATGCTGATCATCGGCGCCGGCGCAACAGGCTCGGGCGTCGCCCTCGACGCTGCGACGCGCGGGCTCAAGGTCGCCGTGGTCGAGCGCGGTGACTTTAGCTGCGGCACCAGCAGCAAGAGCACCAAGCTCGTCCACGGCGGCGTGCGCTACCTCGAGAAGGCCGTCTGGAACCTGGACTACTCCCAGTACGAGCTCGTGAAGGAGGCGCTGAAAGAGCGCACCTACTTCCTGTCGACGGCCCCGCATCTGAGCAGCTGGCTTCCCATCATGCTGCCGCTCGACCGCTGGTGGAAGGTCCCGTACTACTGGGCCGGCACCAAGTTCTACGACTTCCTCGCCGGTAGCGAGGGCATCGAGAGCTCGTACTTCTTGACCAGGAGCAAGGCCATCGACGCGTTCCCCATGCTGAAGCAAACCGACCTCGTGGGGGCGCTGGTGTACTACGACGGCGCGCACAACGACTCGAGGATGAACGTGTCGCTTGCCATGACGGCTGCCCTGTACGGCGCCACCGTGGTGAACCACATGGAGGTCACCGGGCTCATGAAGGACGCCCAGGGCAAGCTCTGCGGCGCCACCGTCAAGGACAACATTGCCGAGAGGGACGGCAAGCCGACCGAGAACTTCAACATCAAGGCCAAGTGCATCATCAACTGCACCGGCCCGTTCACCGACGGCATCCGGAAGATGGACGACCCCACGTGCAAGGAGATCGTCGCCCCCGCCTCGGGCGTGCACATCATCCTTCCCGGCTACTACAGCCCCGGCAAGATGGGCCTGATAGACCCGGCAACGTCGGACGGGCGCGTCATCTTCTTCCTGCCCTGGCAGGGCAACACGATTGCCGGCACCACCGACGACCCCGCCGTCATCTCCAAGAACCCCCTCCCCGATGAGAAGTCCATCCAGTGGATCCTCAACGAGATCAGCCACTACCTCTCCCCGGACATCAACGTCCGTCGCGGGGACGTGCTCGCCGCCTGGTCGGGCCTGCGCCCGCTGGTCAAGGACCCCAAGGCCAAAAACACCGAGTCGCTCGTCCGCAGCCACCTCGTCGACATCTCCGAGTCGGGCCTCCTCACCTGCGCCGGCGGCAAGTGGACCACGTACAGGCAGATGGCCGAGGAGTGCGTCGACGCCGCCGTGCGGGCCTTCAACCTGCAGACGCGGCCCGTCGTCGACGCCCCGCGCGTCAGCGGCACCGAGAACGTCGACGACGGCGCCAACCTCGACGGCTCGTGCCAGACGCACCGCGTGCGCCTCGTCGGCGCCCACGGCTTCAGCCGCACCCTCTTCATCCACCTCATCCAGCACTTTGGCGTCGAGACCGAGGTCGCCAAGCACCTGACCGAGAGCTACGGCGACCGCGCCTGGACCGTCGCCGCCCTGTGCCGCCCCACCGAGAAGCGCTTCCCCGCCCGCGGCGAGCGCATCTCGCAGCTGTACCCCTTTGTCGACGGCGAGGTGCGCTACGCCGTGCGCCACGAGTACGCCCAGACCGCCGCCGACGTGCTGGCCCGCCGGACGAGGCTGGCCTTTTTGAACGCCCAGGCCGCCCTCGAGGCGCTGCCCAAGATCATCGACATCATGTCGCAGGAGCTGGGGTGGGACAAGAAGAGGCAGGACGTGGAGTGGAAGGAGAGTAAGTTACCCTCGCTTCTCCCATTATGCATAATCAACTCGGATGTGATAACTGACAGAGTGTTCTCTTCTAGCCGTGTCGTTCCTCGAATCCATGGGTCTGCCCCAGCCGATGCTCTCGGTCACGCGCAAGCAGATCGAGCAGGGCAAGATCGACTTCAAGTCGTCGCTCGAGTACCGCATGTACTCGCGCCATGATAAGCCGCCGGTTGAGAAGGAGGATGAGTGAAAAGGGTTGGGGGGGGGGGGGGGGGGGGGGGGAGTCGAAAAGTCAGTTGGCATGGTCGCGGCGTTTTGTGTCTAGATGGGCATGGCTGGCTGCATGTGTTTTCTGTTGTATGGGGGTACGTTTGGCCGAGCTTGTATCGCTGCTGTGGTAGTTTTAATGGGTACCTTTACATCAGACATTCACCTCTCGATAATATCCCCCTCGCTTGGGTGGGTTGTTAGCGGTGGGTACCTATCGACTTCATCCATCGGGATGAATCTGCTTGCCATCGCGCTCGTCACTTGGCATCGTCCGAATACACCCATCACGCAGTCTTCGAGTTGGCTGACACATCGGCTAGTGAGTGATTCACAAGGCAGCAACATCATCACAGGCAAGTAGGCAGGCAGCAAAGTTCCTCCCTTTCCCCCCCCATTTCCTTACACCTCCTGAACTGTACCACACACGGCTAAGCCAAGTTCAATCCCGCCAACTCGCCACCGACAGGCAGGCAGGCACTTCCTCCGAGCTCCCGTCTCGGTCTCACCCCCCCTCCCCTCTCCGTTTTCTTAACCTATCTAACCATAACCAGACCAAATTAAACCAAACCAAACCCTCACTCAAACAATAAAAATAAAATGAACCACCCGAAACCACCAACCACTGCTAGGCAACAACCCGGAGCCATCACCGTCCCCCCGACTCGGCTTCCGCAAGCGGGCCAAACAACAAAAGGAAAGGAAAAGGAAAAGAAAGCAGAGAAAGGCAGCCGTAATAACCGAAACCAAGTGTAATGTATCTTTCCGATCCACACGTCCGATCCATCCATGCGTCTGTCCCATTTCCTTGGGTCGGGTCAGGGACGAGACAAAGAACAACAAAAAACAAGACAAAAAATAAGTGGTGCCGCGCCGGGTTCGGCATTCGCGTTTAAAAGTGCCCGTTATTCAGGTTCCGCGGGAATAAACTGGAAACAGGTTTGAGGAGCGAGGCCTTTGGCGCTGGGGACAAAGAGAAGATGTATGCTATGGTTGAGGCGGAAGTGCCGTGGAATCCCAATTCCTATCCCACTTCCCAATGGCCTCGTAGTACCTGGGTAGGTTTGGATTGGTAAAATAGACGGCAAGGAGGACGGATGGCTACTTGCGAAGGGGTATGGGATGGATACTGGCTGGCGAGAGCGTGGGAGGGGACGTCGGGAAAGAAGGGGCTAGTTCAGTGTACTTAGCTCTGATCTGGGGGTGTTGGTCTCTGAGTGAAGGTGCGGCATGGAAAACACCATGCATTAATGCCAACCGACTACCTTCTGTCTCACTACTTCCACTCATATGAGGCAAGGTATCTGAAAGGTTGTGGGAACTCGTAACACATTTCCCAGAATGGCCCCTCCCTTCGTAGGATGATTTATCCACTTGGACCAGAAGGGTGAACCAGAGAGATGAGACTATCACGCAATTCAGGGAAAATAAGTCAAGGGGAACAAGTCAAGGGGAACAAGTCAAGGGGATACCTTCATTCAGTTCTGAGCTCGACTTAGCCATGGACTCAAGTAATTTCCTCTGCTCAATCCACCAAAGTAAATTCCGACTCTGCGATGCCACCTAGTCACAAGGGACATGGTCACTTACCTTACCCCCCCGCTCTCAGCACCAACACCAACCTCACACCACCACCCACCCATCCCTTCACGCAACCAACCAAAGCACCAGGACCACCCTTAATTTCATCAAGACACAAGTGAAGTTCAGTTAAGTGAGCAACCAATCCATTGAATGCCCCCAACTGTATGTACTAGGTAGTAGGTATTCGTATGCACGCCCCCTTACAACCCCCCAGAACGCCCCGCTTGCTTTTTTACCACTTTTTGCCATGTACACACAACACACAACACAACAACAAACACCGCACCACACCACGCCACAAAACAAAAGAAAAAAAACACATTACCCTACCCACCCACCAGCCCACCGTCTCATGCTTGCCATGCCACATAACATAAAAAAAAAAAAGAAAGGAGATCATCATCCATAGTAGAGAGAGAGAGACAAAGTCGGCTCCAAACCAACAAAACCACCCAACCAGTCTAAAACCAACCAACCAAATGAACAGTGCGTGCTAACCGGCGCCCGAGCCCAAGCCCAGCCAGCGTTGTGCCATAAACAGACAGACAATACGACAGGGTATTTCCACCACACCACACCAGCCCAACCAAAGACAAAAAAAACAGAGATCAAAAAAAACACAAGAAAAGAATAAGAGTGTGTGAGACGCCGACCATGTCAGTCAACCCTCTCTACCACCAGTATTATTCCCAGTGGCAGCAGAACCAGGACCAAAACTCAACACCCTCTGCAACAGCGTCCTTTTGGCGCCGCCCGCGCGGCGGTACTGCAGCACCGGACAAAACTCGGTCGCCCCACCGACACCGACACCGATTCCCAACCCCAGCCCCACAGCGGCAGGCGGCGGCGGCGGCACGACATGCTTCTCTAGCTCGGCCTCCCAGCCGTACGGGTCCGGGTCCGGGTCCGAATCCAGGCTGTCGCCCGTTGGAACGCGCAGCAACGGTTTTTCCGTGTTGTGGTCGAGCGACATGTACGAGCCGGCGTCGGTGCTGGACGTGGTGATGGTGGTGAGGCCGGGCTGGTTGAGGAAGCCCGAGAAATCCGTCATGGTGAGGCGGATCGAGGACGCGTCGTCCTTGTCGTCGTTGTCTGATGCCGGGCACAGGGGTGTGTCGGCGGGGCGCGCCGGTGCATTGGTGCTGCTGGTCTTGCCGAGGGAAATGCAGCCGCACGTGGGGCTGGCGGCTGGTGAGTGGGTGAAACCCGCGCGCGGGATGGGTCTCGTGCTGGTCGGGTTGCCGCTCGTCGAGTGGACCGACAGTCTCGCGTTGTCCTGGGGGATCTTGAGGGGGCGCAGCGACGGCGTCCGGAGCCGCGGGGGCGCGAACCGCCGGGTTCCTGCTGTCCACCCGCGGGCGGGATACGGTGAGTAAGCTTTTGCGGCCATGCCGGCCTTGCCGACTCCGTTAGTGTTGGCACCAGCCCCCGGGCGCGCGTTCCCCAAGACGGTGATCGAGTAGCGCTGACCCGGGTGCGGTTCCTCCCAACCGGCCTGTGCCTCGGCGCGCATCGCGGGCGCTGGCTGCGGGGCACATTCAGGGGAGGGTGTAACGGTGTCTTCAGGGACCGGCATGACCTGTAACCCCTATAAGGGGTTGGTCTTGCGTCTGGCGTGATCGGGTTCGCGCATCGGGATATCAACGTCAACCGGGGCCGAAGTGGCGCTCGAACTGTGGCCGCGCTTGCTGCGGCCCATCCTGTTGAGGCCCAGCTTCGCGCCCATCTTCTTCCAGCCGCTGCTGTGCGAGCTGGCGGCCTTGTGCTGGCCTCCAGGGGAGGTGCTGAATTCCCAGTCTGAGACTGGTGGTGTGGTGGGTGGTGTCATGGGCTCGTTCGCCGAAGGGGAGTACGTGTTTCCGCTGCCGTCTGTGAGCCCGCCGCGCTCGGCCGACTCGTTGGACGACGAGGCCGAACTCTTGGGCTCGCTGGTCCAGGGCATGTTGAGCATGGGCAAAAAACTGATCTTGGGCGATCGGCTCGATTCGTCCGAGCTCGACGGCAAGTCCCTGGGAATGCGGAGCCGTGACCGCGCGTACCTGGGGTCGTGCTCCTCGGCCCAATCGTGCTGCGCCGTGACGGATGCGAGGAATGGCCCCAGCACCGAGTCGTTCATGAGTTCGTACATGATCCTCACAGCCTCGTCCAGCTCCGACGGGTCGGGGGGGATGGGCGTGTAGGGTAGTGACAACAAGCGGTCTCGGACATGTGATGGAAGGTTGACTTCCCGGTGGCCGTAGGGTAATATGTAGGCGCTGATGATCTTTTGCCAGAGGGAGCATACGTGGTCCTTGCCGTCGTAGTATCCGGCTGCCTGCTCCCTCACAAAGTTAGAGTACACTGTGCTGTAGCGATCAGCGTCCATGGTGAATTCGAGCGTCTCCATGCAGTGGTTCTGGGACAAGAAGGCCGTGAAGGCGCCGAGCGTGTAGGGCGGTGGCGCGGTGTTGGTGAGTATGTCTCTCAACGACGGGGGCGACGCTGGGTTCGAGCACGCCGAGGATGGCGGCATGAGAGCCAGGCTCGGGGGCCGTGAGGTCGACATGACGGAATCGGCGTCACCGTCCTCCAGGACTGATGACGGCCGTGGTGATGATTCTCTCGAGAGCGGTCTCGGGGGCATCGGGGTTGGTGAGTGCCCACGAAGCTGCGCCTTGGGCATCCTGCCCGTGGGGGTCTCCAGCAAGCCAACAACCAACGGGTTCTAGGTGCCGGAGCAGTAGCAAACGGGATTTCGTGTAGACGGAAATGACCAAATCTTCCTTCTCTTCATTCCTCCCGATCCAGCATGATGGCGGGGCCGCCACCAGTCTGTCGTTTGCTCGGGCTGCAGCGCCTCGCAGGACCGATTGCGTCGAAGTGCGTCGCCGCTCACTCGGTGCAATGCAGGCAACCTCCGCCCTTTGCCAGAAGCATGTACCGGTCACAGGCCAGCCAATTACCTCGACGGGCTCCCGGGAGGGTGCAGCGAGCGCAGGGGAGAATCCAGGTGGTTTCCGGTCAGGGCCCAGTCGCCGCGTCGTCGGGAATCGTGTGTCAGGCCGTGGGTGTCACGCAACGGGCGCTGCAGGTTGCCGGTGGTGGAACTGAAGGGCGCGAACAAGACGCAACCGAGAAGTCTAGAAGCCTGGACGAGCTGTCTGTGGTACGCCTGTCTGAAACAAGCAGCGGGAGCACAGCAACGACACAAAGTCGGCCAAAAACACACAACAGGACCCCGTCTGGTATCGAACCGGTGTCGAGGGCGAGATGCCCTGGCGTGTGTGGGTGGGCGCAGGTGGAGGGTGATGTATACTGGCGAGTCGGTGTGTTTCCCGGATCAGGGTGCCTTGTGTCTCACAGAAACACAAAGGACCGGCGCGCAACGCAGGCTTCGGCAGCACAGGTCGGGCGGGATGGGCGATGGGTGGGCCGAATTACGCCGCGGAAAGGCCACGCGCTGTCGACTTCAAAGACGTCAGACAAACAACCCGGCCGATGGCGGCGGGCTATGTTCGGGATGGCGAAACGGGGCGTTGGTCCGTCAAAGAGGAGCCGACCCGACTGTCCGGTAGAGGGGCGAGAGGGAGGAGCGGGAGGTCGGGCGCTATTACTTGGTCCTTCGTCTGAGTTGGGGGTGGTGGTTTGGGGGTTTGGGAGAAGCAGATCAAAAGGGAAACCCGACAAAGCACGGCATGCAGCAGCCGGTCTTTTAGAAGGTTCGCCGTGGAACGGTGGAACGGTGGAAGGAACAGCAGGGCCGGGGGGAGGGGCAGAGCAGGGGTTGGGCAGGCGCCGGGGAGGTGCGGTAATACCCTCCCGCACTAGGGATTCCTCAACGGGCAAGAGCCAGCAAAACGGCACACTTTCAGGTTAGCACCTCATCCATGGACGGTTCCAGCTTCGATCCAGCGTTTCCCGCCCACAGCGCCCTCCTTGGGCTAGGTGCATCTGCGGCTCCAGCGCCCAGTCCCCTAGTTAGAATATTTCCTGCCTATTGCCTCGCCATTCCACCCCCAACCAGACTGCCCACGATAGCGCCGACAGACATGGGGCCAGACCAGGGCGACAGCGGCCGAAACGGAGCGGGCGGCGCCCACAAACAGCCAGGGAAAAAAGACTGGTTTGGCCGCCGCTATGCGACCTCGGCGGACGGGCTCGACGGGGAGGCCCTGGACAGCAAAAATTGGTGATGCACTGTGGTATCCACCCTGGCCGTTTTCTGGGCGGAGGAAATGAAAAACATGGAGGAGAGGCGCCGCGAGTGGGGCGCCCTGGCCTGCCAGTGCCGCAGGAGCAGGCTTCTAGAAGCCTTCTGGGAGAGTGAGGGGCGAGCATTCCTTGGGTTGCATCCCATGTTGTGCGCGCCCAATCATTCTGGCCTTGGCGTCGTCCCTTCAACTCCTGCAGAGCTGACGATCGCACGGCCGGACTGATTGGATGATGCGTCACTGCACGCTCGCCGGCCGCCGGATGCAGCGCGGTGCAGCCCGGCCTGAGCTGTCTTTTTGCAGCGAGCCGATATTGAATTCTCGCACATACAAACGCGACGAGCGCGGAGATGGCGTGGTCATGGCATGACACGTCGTTCACCCGGCTGTGTTTGGATTTGCGTCACCCGAACGACAGCAGTGGAGAGCAAGAACTCCACCGCCCGTCAACCTGGAAGTCCATCGAGACATCACCAACAGACCAACCAGCCCAGCACTTGCTGACATCTGGCATCCTGACGGCCACACGGCCTGCCCGCGAGGCGCGGCTCCTTTGAAAACCGCCACGGCCAAACTTGCCCGAATTGGTTGCTGGTGCTGGCTTCGGCTGACGGATATATGTGCGCTCCACATGGCTGGGTTTGCTCGGACCCTGTTGGGCAAGCACACGGCCGAGCCAGCAGGGATCGGATCCGCCCTCTCCACAGAGTCCACACTGCTGTGGGCAGCCCCTGCAGCACGACTCGTGCGTCGGATCCAGAATGGAAGGCCAGCGCCAGCACGTGTGGCGGGACGACACATGCACCCAGTGCTCAGCGCGAGGCGCGAGATGGCAATCGAGCGATCGAAAGAAAACAACAAAACAAACATAATGAATGTGTAAGAAGTGAAGAAAAGGGCTCCCACGCATGGGCCAACGCCAGCTGCAACCCTGTCGCATTCGGCAGTTTTGTGTTGTAACCTGGGACGCCAATCAGAGCAGCCCTTGGCGGCGCCATGGTCCAGACGGACAGGGTCGCTTCGAACGGAGGCCGAAAACCGAACGAGCGAAAGGGAAAGGGATGTTGTTGTTCGTTTCTTTCCACCGGCCTTCGATGCACACGACACGGCGGCCAGTGCCAGGCTGATGCGTCATCCCGCGCTGGCCCAGCCATGGCCGCCCCCCTTTATTCATACAGTGTGGTTTCCTCCGACGTTCCAGAACAAATGCAGTAAAGTATTTTCGTATTCTAGTTTCCGATTCATCGGCCTGTTCGCGCGTCCTGCTTCCTGACGCCGGCCCGTCGGGTCGCAGCCATCGGTCGCAACCCTCTCCTGATCGCCCATCCCGCCCGTCGCCTGCAAGTTGGGACCTTTGATGGCCCCCGTTTCCCGTTTCGCATAACGCCGGAGCCGCCGTGGTTGCATTTTTCCACCTAAGCTGCCGGAAATACCTCGGTTCCACGGCCACACCGTTGACTTGGAATCCTACTCCAGCCGTCCACTCAACCAGCGAGTTCTGCTTTGGGCACTTGCATTTGTCGCTTTCTCACCTTCTCGCCAGGTTGGTCCGTCCGAGGAGGCACCACGCCACCATTCCAAAGCCAAGGGCCCGGTTCCGTTACGAAGCACATAACGGGAGTTATTCTCCGGACGCTTCATTTCGGACTTGGCCTCAAATTGCCGAACCGGCGCACAGGGCAGCCGCGCCATGTCTCGACCCCCGACCCCCGGGTGTGGTGAAGTGAGACATGACCAGGCCAGCCAGCCAGCCGTCATCGGAGCGGAAATCCGGCCGCTTCTCGCGTCATTTTGCGCATCAGACAAAGATAACTAAGCTAAGGCCGTGGCTTGGCTGCTCTCCCGAGAGGTCGATATCTCTCCGATCGCACGTCATCAGATGATCCGTCACAAAGACCATGCTTAGTATTGTGCCAATGGCGCCAGTTAGGGCAGATATTCCGTACTGAAAGAAGGCAGCTGAGCAGCTGAGGCAGTCACCGCTGTTCTTCCTTTGTCCCAACAACCTCGGGTCGACTGGACGGCGTCAGCAGCCAGCGCCGATCGCAGCCGCAATCCATGGTCGAGAGCTGCGTGGGACAGCAGCATCCTGGAGAGGTGTCGCGTTTGTTGTTTGTTCGAGCCTGTGCCACGCAGTTGGCGCGCACACAGGGCACACAGGGCCGGCTGCTCCGGTAAGCGACTCGCCAGGCTGGACGGTAGGTGCCTCGTATGAGATGGGATGACAAGTCAAATGCGTCCACGGCGGACGACAGCACGTCGTGGGCCTGGTCGGGCATCTGCAGAGAACATTCCATGCTGACCGCGGGCCGCGTGGGTCGTCGTCTGACCAGGATGGAGATATTCTACCTACTATTCTACCATATCCAACATATTTTTATGCATCCTCGCTCTTCCCACCGCCGCGGTCGCGTGGTCCATGACAGCTGCCAGCGTGCGGCGCAACTGCGGGACAACCAAAGACTGATGAGACGGCCATCTCGATCCCTCGCAAATCGATCCTGCCGGCTGCATGACATGTCGAAAGTCACCATCCCAATCCGGCAAGGCGGAAGAAGCTCGAAGCTGCGACAGAAGCCTTCTAGAAGCCCTGCCCGGTGCGGTTGCGTGAGCCAAGAGGAGAACGGGATCCCGTGTGGTTGCATGCTGTGCCGTCCTGCAGGGCGGCGGAATTCAAGGGCAGGGCCGCTGCAGCGAATCCTCGTGCGTGGTGTTGAAGATTCCGAACGTTCGTGGTTCCGTTGCAACTTTGCGACGGAGATGCCGCGCCCGAGGAACCAGACTGGGCAGGAGGCGCGACGTTGCTTCCATCACAGAATGTTGTTTTTTTTTTTTTTTTCGCTCTTGACAGGCAACAGCCGCCCCTTTCTTTGTTCTGGCCCACAAGTTTTACAAGTTTTGTCATGTAATAACGGGCTCGCCGCCGTTAATCCAACCGTCACATTTTTTTCCACTTGCGCCGCGCAGAAATTGTTTGCATCCACAGCTCCACTCATTGATGCCAGCACACGCCCGCTCTCTCTCGCAGAACCTTTTCCGTCGAGATGACCTGTCAACTCCACCGCCAAGCGCGCGGGCGCATCTCGGGCGTTCGCCGGGAGAATGGCCCGCCCACTTTATCCACTTCGCGCCAACGGCAAAAACGAGGCTGTTGGACTGGGGCCAGCTGAAAGGAATCCGGCGCGGTTGCCTTCTTTTGACGCCTGTTTGTTTGCTCTTGCTCAGCTCGGAAGCCAAGGAGCAAGAATCTTCCTTGCCCGTGGGCAAAAAAGAACGACGGGCCTGGGCTCTCGGGCCAAGCCGAGCTTCACGGAGATCCCCTTGGCCTCCCCCCCGCCATCCTCTTTTCCAAGAAGAAGATCCTGATGGAATTTTCTAGCTTGGCCAACAAACCGCCTTGAGCCTCGCCGCACGTGGAACCCGCGGGCTGTTCGTCCTCGGCCAACACTCTCCCGAACTGTGAATCCGCTTCTCTGGTGGAGTCTTCCAACCAGACATGCCGCTTTCGTGGTCCGGTTGCCCAACTATTGCCCCTTATTGCCCAATTGTATCCAGTCCTCCTCTTGGTGGTGCGGCTATTCAAGGCCGGCCGCTGCTGGCTGCGGTATGGCCGACTGTGGAGGTTGCCGCCGTCCGTTGTCTGTCTCCCAGTGGGTTTCGCTTCTTTGGAAGGACAGCAAACGGCGAGCCCTGGAACTGGAACTTCCCGTCTCGCCATCGCCGACGACGTCAATCGCCCATGAGAACAACAATATCAGCTACTCCACAAGCCAGTGGGACATCCCCAAATACCCGGGGCAGACCACGGTGCCCTGGCCTGCCGCCGGACGAAAGAACACAAGACCCCTCTTATCCCCGCCGCCCATGAAGATCATGCTCCCTTTTCCCGGCTGATGCCGGCCCTGATCGGGGCTCCATTGACATCCACATCCACATTCACAGAGAACCAACCACTCAGCCCCATCAGCTTGACATTATGGAGTTAGCCTCCAGCTGGGCTCCTCAAACCGGCCCAAGCGAGCGAGCAACAAAACCACTGACGCCCGATCACTAAAGGTCGGTCGGCCAGTCCCCATTCAGCAGAACAGATCTGGTACCTGGCTCGTTGCTGCTGCTGTGCTCACTGCCCATGGGACTTGCCGAGGGGAGGGGGGAAGAGAACGAAATGACTGCGACCTTCCGTGACTCCACCACTCCGCCGCTACCAAGAAAGGGGAGTCCGCCAGCGGCCCCAGCCCAGCTGGGGTGGTATCGGTGACCGCCGCGACTCGTTTATCTGAGACGGAGACGGAGAGGGGCGTGGGGGTACATGACCTCCCCAAGGTGCAGACGGTACAGTGCGTTTTTGGGGATGGGGGACAACATTCATCACCCGTCATCATCATCATCATCATCGGCGATGGCAGGCATGTTCATTTCCCCTTTGTTGGTCTGTCATCCTGTCTTATCCTGTCATTTGATCAAGACCACCCGCCTCCCTGCCTGTCGGATCGGCCGACTGCGACGCTGTACCCAAACGGTAGAACATATGTATGTACGTACAAAACAAAAGAACGGACACCCCAAGAAAGGAAATATCGCCATAACCATCATCACCATCATCACCCGGAGTTTCGCCGTATCCGAGACGGGGCGGTGGCCGGGGGGGGGGGGGGGGGGGGGGGGGGTGGTCATGGAAGGTTCTTCTTGGGGGACAGGACGGGGGGTTCTT
Organism: Parachaetomium inaequale; assembly: GCA_033296685.1. Taxonomy (NCBI): domain Eukaryota; kingdom Fungi; phylum Ascomycota; class Sordariomycetes; order Sordariales; family Chaetomiaceae; genus Parachaetomium; species Parachaetomium inaequale. The sequence continues at coordinate 283,641 of MU854326.1, forward strand.
CGTGGGGGGCGCCCGCGCGCGAACAGACCACCCGCTGATACCAACGCACGCAACGCACGCACCCCGGGGGTTGGGCACCTGAGTTGGGTGGTGAGACACGTGGATGGTTGCTATTGTGGACTAGCTACCTATCTGATGAAGATGAGTGGGTGAGTGAATGGGTGAGTGAATGGCCGAGTGGGCACCACTGTGGTATTGTCATTGGGTCGATGCGTGCCTGGTTTGTTTCCGATGCGTCTTGCTGGCTGGGAAAGAGGGAAAACAGTTGTCGGGTCTCGTTCTCCGACGTTTTAACTTTTGGGTGCTGGTTACTAATCACGCGATGCCTCAGTAATGTTGTGAGAACGCGATGCTACGGGAGCCTCTGATGATGGCGGGCCTGCCTGTCTCTGGGTGATGCTGTGGGAGGTTCATCATATAATTTACACTGCTATGTGCCGGCTGGAGCGTTTCAGTGCCATGATGCCAGCATTCAGTCATGTCGAGATGCTGGTAGGTAAGTCGGAGGTTGACACGCTCGTGACAGCGTTGCGAGCTGAAACGCGCTTTTTCTCTGCTATTATGAGGGTTGACATATTAGAAATGCTTCGGCGGCACCAGCAGTCTCACCGTCTTGTCGTCTTTCTTTGACGCCGGTCACACACACCGCCTCATGAGCCAGGGTAAACCAATCTCTCCCATCAAGCGGTGTCCAGGGGTTGTGCTGGCCGACCTTTCAAGACTCGCTCGATGACGACCCAATGTTTACTCCCTTCGGCATCATCCACGCAAGAAGAGTCAAGCCCGAAGAAGGAGCTGAACCCAGCTGGGGTTTTTAGCTGACCCCTACCGCAGGAACGGGGAGGACCGTTCGCTCATTTCTCTGGTTCTGCTATCCCCCCTGGCAGTTGACAAGCCATTTATCCACCAATACCAAGGAGAGGTCTCCAATTCCAGACGTGATGATGCTCACAACCGAAACAGACTCGACCATCATCCTGGCGTTGATCCGGATAAGGGCACGGCGGCGAGCAACCATCCACCGTTTTCCGGCTTCCGAACAGTTAGAATCAAGAAAGAAGGGGCCAAGGACACCAGACTGACTGGCGTCCACCTACACTTCACTCGTCGAATTAAGAACCAAGGATCGCCGCTCTGGTACCCATTCATCGATGGTCCTCCGCCCCGAGCTCTGGGGTTGCCGTGCGTGAGAGGAAGGATATAGTTTCCACCCTGGGCGAGACCCCGTTCTCCCAAGGTCAGGCGCTAACGAACAAACAAGGGGGAGGGCGTATTGAGTACATCCACCTTAACACAACTTGGATGATATAGCAAGACCCAATAACGTTAATAATACAACACAACCTTACAAACGCCCCAATCACCGCCAGACATATTCAAATACGCATGGATGATCCAAGACCCGGCAGTCAAGCTCAACGTCACACCAAGGTCCACAGCACACGGCATACCACCTTCCCCAGACGGCAGCTCCCCGTTGATCTGCCCTCCTTGAAGAATACCGCGAAGTAGCTGTAACAAAGGAACATACTCAACTCCGTAATACATAAATAAAGCCCACGTTTTGACAGACTCCACGGATCAACAAACCACCCAACAACCTGCGTGATGGCGGCGATCCCTACCCAGTCAGGGGGCCGCCTGATCAGACACAGCCACGTGCCATGCATGGCACGGTTTTTGATCATCGATCTGCCCAAGGTCGACAGTGGTGTCATGTATCTCAACAAGTCGCGGCGTGAGTAAAAAATTGTGTGTGGGATTTGGGAAGGATGAAGAAGAAAAGGAAACCAGGGAGGCGGGTGTTGACGCGGCCTGGATGGAGATACGTCAGCAAAGTACAGGCATCCATCGTTAGTGTCAAGTGGGTTGCCGAGGTGGATGGGTGAGACGAGAGGGCAACGGCCTTCAGCAGGCAGCAACAATGTAGATGTCGTCTTCCGCTAGACTATTTGGGACCGTATGGAGTGAGAGACGACAAGCCTGAGTCAAACAACCGTGAGGCCAACCGCTCCCTGGGCTCATCACTCACTGTCACGCATCACCAGAGCAGCACACAAGTATCAGCCAAGCAACTGTATTCATTCTCCGTCCCCCATCGCTCGAGCGAGCATCCCATAGCCCATCTCAACTCAGTCCCAAAAAGCCCAAATACCAATAATAACAATCCAACCCTCCCAGTCCATTTCCCGGACTCCCCGCTCATCCAGAGCCCAAAAAGAAAATAACTCAGACACTGGTTCGCCGCCAGGGGGGTATCAACAAGCCACATGAGGCCGTGAAGCAAGAAACGCCCCGGGAAAGAAAATACTGATGCCACCCCGCCAACTCTTGCGACAGAACCAAGGTAAACCAAACACGCACATGACGAGACTCCTGCTCACTCATGTTTCTCCTCCTTCTCTCTTCAAAGTCCGCCACCAGACATCACCCCCCAATCCTCCAAACACCAAGGGATATTTTCAAAGCAGCCAATCTCAAACTCCGTCGCCGCGGCCCTCCTCGCCTCCCCACGTCTTCTCCGAACGCCAAACCCGTTTTCATGTACACCCCAGCGCGATGCCGCGCAAAAATGCAAGCTCCCGATGCCCCGATGTTTTGAACGCCGCCCGTCGTCACGAAGCCGGGAGATGCAAAGTGGAATGTGAATGTTGTACACGCCTCCGTGGGAAGTATTATCGTCTTTCTGGCTCGCTCTCCGGGTGTCCGCAGGGAAATGTAAGTTCAGTAGGTTCCAGAGTGTGACGCCGCCCGTCGTCAACTCGGAATGTGGACCTTCTTGGGAAGGCAACACCGGTCTTGTTCCTCTGGATGCCGTGTGGAGATGTAAGTTAAGTAGGTTCCAGAGTGTGGCGCCGACCGTCGCCAACTCGGAATGTAGAACGTGGAGATGTGAATTGGTGAACATGGTTGCCGTGACTGCATCATGTGTCCGTCTTCCTCTTTCGTGATGTCGCGAGTGAATATTGTTCGAGAGCTCAACGCCGCCCGTCGTCGACTCGGAATGGGAGATAGGAAGAAGGTGATGTGTGTCGTGCGGAGCTGAGTAGTATCGCAGCCGTGTCCGCATTTTCGAAAGTCCACCGTGAAAGTAAACTCCAGAGTTGAACGTTGCCCATCGTCAACTCGGAATGATAGATGTAAAGGGAGAGAGGTAGAGAAGCCGGTGGACTTCGAAGAGGCCGTGTGGATGCCGCGCGGAGATGGTCCAGAGTCGAACGCTGAGTATCGTCAACTTGGAATGGGTGATGCGAGAGTAAAGGTGGTTGTATGAAAGAATCGGGTATGTCGACATCATTGTGGTTGGGTTGCTCGTTGGATGTCGCCTTGAGAAGCAGGTTCCAGAAGAACGCCTCCCATTTGAACTTGGAATGGGTGATACGAGGGCAAAAGGTTGCACCTCCAATACCTCGTTTGTCTGCACGGACAGCTGCACCGGTCTCAGTCCGCCTTCACCAGAGCACGGAGGAATGTGTCATCTCCGGCTCAGAACCCATCCAGGCTGAACTCGCCTTTGAACCCCTCGTTCAGCAGCATCGCGGCCAGCCGTCTCCGTTGTAGCGTTAGTTCGCGCTCTGTGTACGCGAGCTTCGGATTTAGGCCCACCGCCATGCACATGGCGTTTGTGATGGTGAAAACACCGCAGTCCCAGCCGTTGGTCTGGCGCGGGGCTGGGTAATCAACAGCGCGCCAGTCGGCCTCGACAAACTGGTCCTCGAGAATGAAGCGCACCAGCTCGAGCAGCTTGGCCTTGACGTCCTCGTGGCCGCGACCGCCGCGCATCGAGTCAATGTGTGCGACGGTCCGCTTCCCGGGGCGGATCACGGCCAGGGTCCAGTGGGACTGCGCGCAAATGGGGATGAGGATAGTGTCGATGTCGAGGAGGTTTGCCTTGCGAACGCCAGCTCTCCGGAGCAGGCGACCGCAGGCACTGGGGCCATGGGAGAGGACGCGCGGCCAAAAGTAGGAGGTGAAGGCCGCACACTTGGGCTCCTGGTCTGTCGCGCCCTTTGCTTTGTTGATGTAATCTGCGATGTGCAGGATTGAGCCGATGATGACGTTGTCGTTCAGCCAGGCGGTAGGCGGCAGAAGCTTCTCCTCGAAATCGCGCCTGGTAAGCGGCTGGCCCTCGAGGGTCTTGACCAGCTCGGCACTGGGGTTGGCTCTCGCCGCGTTAGTGACCCTGGCGTGCCAGTCATCGGACAAGGAGGTGATGAGAGGACGCGTGGGCGGCCGTAACCCGGTGAGCGCAGCGAATTCATCGGCCTCCTTCTGTCGCCGGGCTGCTTCCTCGCGGCGAAGTTCTTCTTCCCGCTGTCGAATCGACTCTTCGAGGCGGCGCTCTTCCTCGCGAAGGGCTTCCTCCTCCTCGCGTTTCCGCTTCTCTGCAATGTCTCGCTGAACGCCGGACTCGAATTCATCTCGGATCTGACGATCGATCTGCAGCTGCTCCAATTTGAGGACAGAGATGGCCAAATCATCGTCATCCTCTGCAAAGAAGTCGTCGAGAGTCGGGGGGGCGCGTTTCTTGTCGTCAGGCTTGGGCGGCTGCTCCTCCACTCTGGGGCGCCTCAGCGGGTTAATTCCGGGACTGGAGGGTGGTGCTGGACTTCTGGTGTTAATCTCGCGAAGATAGGCTGCGCGCCGACGCAGCACGGGGGTGGAAGGTAAAGGCGGCAGCGGAACCTGCACCATGCGCCGCCGAGGGGGCCTGATCGGCGACTTCGCGCGCTCCTCCTCCTTTTGGGCCCGCTTCCCTAGGTCATCGTGGATGTCATTGAGGAAGCCGTCGTACTTTTGAGCATGGTAAGTCAGCCCCATCTCATGGTCGTCCCTCTCCAGCACCTCCAAGCTCCACTGGTCTTCGCCGAGATCGAGCAAGGTGCTGTCATGCTTCTGAGAGACCGTCCTGAGAGCCTCAAACATGCGGGTTGAATGCTCGTCGCGGATGACTTCTGCCTTTAGCTTCGCCCGCACAAACCGCTCTGCTTCAGGAGGCGCTACCATCTTGGTGGGAATATGTGTTGGGGGAACAAAGTTCGAGACCGGGTTGATGAAGGAAAGCTTCCTGTCGCGGTCGGGAGTGGCGACGTACTTGGGCGAGGCCGGAGCATCATCCCTGACCTTTGACGGTTTCAAAATGCCCTTGGGTTTTAGCACCAGTCTGTAGTCGCCAACTCTGATCGGCTCCTCCCCGTCAGAGGGCTCTGGATCCGGGAATTTGTAGTCGTACAGGAGTTCGATTTCGTAGTCATCGGCGGCGACCTCCTCAATGGCCGAGACCTTGTCCTCTGGGAAGCGTCCTGGCATGTTTTCGGTCGGATCATGCTCGACGTAGCTAGGCAGCATCTCTCCCTTGTGGACGGCATTAGCATCCACAATCATCTGGCTGATGGCCTCGCGAAGAGCGATGGGCATTTTGTGCTCGCTGTCAAGTGAGCGTAGGAAGCCCAAAAGGTTGGCCAGGTGCATTCCCTCCTGCCTGAAGATGGTGTTTTTCAGCAACAAGCGACGCGGCGGCGCGGGGTATTCTTGCTTCAGATCCTGGAACTTGTCGTGGTTATAGATTCGTTCCAGTGACCTTATGCCCGCTTCCAGCCTTCTGTAGTACTCCTTCAAAGCTGTTCTCCACTTGTCGGTTTTCTCATCGTCGGATTCAGCAGGCAACGTTGGCCCGTACATGTGTTCTTGGTACTTGAGAACACATACGCTGGTCTCGTAGACCCGATCGTTGTGGGCATGCATCCGGAGATCTGCCATTGACGAACCGTAGATGACTTTACCTTCCACGAGGACTTTGGACTGCCCTTCGAAAGCTTCCGTAATCTCTTGGATGTTCTTGGAACCGATGCGCTTGGTGGGATCGTCGGCCCAGACTAGGTTGTCGAAACCGTCATCTTCGTTATCGGAAGGGGACTGTTCGGTGGGTGTCGCTGGCCCCTGACGCTTCAGCCGCTTGACAACGATGGCGCCAGTGCCGGTGTCTTTCCGGCGGGTGTCGAGAGTCTCGTAGGCGTCGCCCCGGAATTGTTCACGGAGCGTGCCGAAAAGAGTGACGAGGGGGCTGCCCATCGTCGCGACAGCACGGTTGAAGATGCCGCAGGCCTGGGCCCACATGGACGGGGCGGGTGCCGGGGCCTCTGCTCGGGCAACTTGGGGCGTCTGCGATTGCTCCTCCTCGTCAAGGGCCGGGTCGATCGGCGCAGGCACGACTCGGTCGACGCTCTGGCCGTTCTTGTCGCTGCTTGGCTCTTGGTTTTGCGCAATCAGGTCGATTTCCGCGTCTTCAGCCGGGCGCTTTCCGTTGGCATTAAGAAGGTTCTTGTAGACTGCGTGGTAGTCGTTGTTGCCGCAGAAGCAGTGCCACTGGAAATCGTCCTTCTTCTGGAGGACGCGTAGATTCTTCTTCTTCTCAGAACCGACCACGTAGAAGCGCAGGTGGCCGGCCGCGACTTCTGCCTCCTCTTTCGAGTTGTAAATGTTGGGCGGGCCGCACCAACAGCCTTTCATGTAATGGTCGTTGCGGATCGCAATCCACAACTCTCTCGCGAACTTTTCCTCGCCTTCTTGGTCCCGGCGCTGTCTGAAAGGGAGAGTTTCGCTGCCGGGGCTTTTGGGTGTGGGAGCCGGCGGATTCACCGGAGTGATGTCGATGAATCGGGTAGCGTACCGGGTGTGCCGGACGGGGGTTCTTGGGGAGGCGGGCCGTCTCGCACTTGTCGGGGTACTTCTGATGGCCGCAATTCTCGGGTGCTCGAGCGGCGACGAGGTTCTCGGCGGGGGGGTGGGAGCGTATGGGGTTACCGGGGGGAGAGAGACCGGCGGAGGGAAGATGGGCGGCCGGGCGACCGCGGGACGGTCAGCTGGGGTGGGAGTCGCAGGTTGCGACTGCTCCTCCGGGATTGCTTCAAGGGCAAGCGTATGGGCGGCGGGGTGGGGGGTCGGTTGCGCGAAGCGCGCACGAGGAGTTGGGGTGGCGGGGTGGGCGGCGGTCTCGAGGGCAAGGACGCTGATGGTACCAACGATGTCAGCGACGTCATTCTCTTCATCTGGGTGTTCTGGCAAGGGTTTGGGAGCAGAATCGGTGTCTCCGGGGCATGATGGCTCGCAAGACACCTCACTCATGCAGCGAAATCGGTCGTTACTCACAAGTTGGTGGTGGTGGGAGTGCCGCTGCTGCGGCGGCGGCGGGAAACTCGGGCGGAATCGCCCAGGCACGAGTCGGCTGACGAAACGCCGGGGCTCTGGCGCAGCCCACGGCTATTGCGCGTGGTGCGCGGTGTTGGTGCTTGGGAGGGCATCGTCAGTCGTTGTTTCCTCACTTTCGTGAGGAAGGTCTGGGTTGCGAGTTGGGAAGTTGAGGAGGGGAAAAAGATCGCGGCTGCCCTGCGAAGTTCGGGCGAGGTAAAAAAACACAAAGCCGCGGCGGGGTGGGAGAGAGGAAGGCACAACGCGGGGCAGAGGGCAGCGAGGAGGGAAGGCGCGGCCACGGCATCGCCCAAGCGGGAAGGAGCGACGACGGCGCAACTGCCTTGCGCACAATGGGGAAACTTCAACCCAATGGCGAACAATAGCAAACTTGAACACCGGACAGGACCAGGAACAGACAGCTTATTTCTACCTGTCGCCAGCCGCGACAATCTCCAAAGAATGAAAGAAATCAAGTGTCAAAAAGGGCTTTACCCGATAGACCAGATGGACAGCGGTGGTTCAGGTGTTCCTCCCAGTATCAGCAATCGCGGTTTCGCTGGTGGGAATCGCATCCGCTGCGAGGCAGGAGTGGATTTTTTTTTTTTTGGGACGATCGCGGGAAGGCACGCAGTCGCGGTCGGTCGGTGGGCTTGTCGATTGTGGGGCCGCTAAACGCGATCGCATCGTTTCGTTAGCGTTGCCGTGGCAGCTGGCGGGGTCGCGGGGTCGCGAGGTCGATGCTTTTCGTCTGAATCACGGCCGCCCGTGAGTGTAGGAGGGGGGCGCGATGAAGGAACAAATGACGCCGCCCCGCAATCGCGACAGTCGTTGAAGTTGGTGTTGCGGCTCTGCAGATCTGGGGAAGCTTGAGCTCCGACATTCCGACCTCCCGCTCCCGGCGCAGGGAACGCAGGGCGCCACTCGCTTAAGGTGGCCCTGGCAGTCATCCGATTCGTTGCCGAAATGCGACGCGTCCAACGTCACGGTCCTGGTGTGTTGCGAATGAAGGCCGCTTGCGGCTGGCTGCAGCAACTAATATCATCTTGTTCTTTATACGTCTAGATTGTTGACAGGGCCAAGATCATGAGTGACGGAGCGAATAGTTGCGGTCCTAGTGATGTATGCAATTGGTCGCATCCGGTTTGCTAAACACGGAGGCTCTGCAACGGAACCAATGCCCCAAGCCCCCAACCCAGGTGTTCCAACCCGAATGCCTTGACAACGCTGGTTCTCCGTTGAACAACCCAGCCATCGCAAGACGGGGCCAGAGGCAGAGAAGAGAGGAGGGCCTTTGACCGCTCACCATGCAGCTCTTAGCACAACTCGTCGGGACGAGAACGATTTCTAGTATCGGCTGTTGCTCAACAGTCGGCTGGTATACGCGACAGGTTACGGGCTCTAAAGCTAGCTGTTCATCTACTAGGTACCGGTAGGTACGGTAGCTACCCCCCCAACTGGTGCCCCCGAGCCCACGTCTGCTTGTTAGTGGGAGCAGCTACCATCCAGCGAGTTACCCCTGACGCACCACCAGGAACCCCGCAAAGACGATCAAGCTGATGTTGGGCTTCTTATGGATGCGTCTGAGGAAAATAGAATTGGGGAGCTTCGGTTGTTACATTTTTGCGTCTGCTTTGCCTGCATCATTGCAGAGGCGGCCCTTATTGGGGGACTCGGAGCATCTCAGCCTTCTTTATTGTCCATTGTGCCACGGTCAGCATTGAGTCATTGCACTACCTATTCAAGAGCGGCATTGAGGTCCATGGCTGTGGCGTGTCTCGAGAAAGTTTACATTGGCCATATTCTCAGTCTCTTGACTAGGAATGTTGAATTTAAACTTGTTTGTCTGTAGCTGTATGACGACTGACAAGTGGTGATAGTTTGAAGTTGGCAGGGAACAACTTTTGGCGGTACTAACTTTTAAGATTTACCTAGCGTCCGGAGGGGGCGGGAGGGGGGTGGCTAAGCGGGCTCCATGTACTCCTTGGGCATATACGAACATGCTAGGCGAGGTCTATGTACAAAATCATACCACCCATACAGCAAGCGCCCTTTCCGACGTCGTCCTCAGCTCCCTTTACGACGGTACACAAGTGTGTGCTCACAAGAGTATCCCTCCCGCCGAGGTGTGAGCCGGCCGCCATTCGGAGCCATGGCAATTGTTCGACGCCGATATACCTCGACAAGTGCCTGGGTCAGCGGTGTTGACACTGGAGATTACTGTAACTGTAAAGAGCCGACAGAAGGAAAGGACAAAAGACAACCCAGCGGAATACCACAGAGAGGCAGGCAAGTAAAATACAGCCCTAAACGCCTCCTTATTTTCCGCCCTAGCGGGGATCACTGAGAACAGCGTTTGCGACGGCTATAAAGTGCATGTAGTGAAAGGGTACGTACGGCTAGAAGGAGAAAATACTAGAGCCGTTGATGGTTGCTCCACGGGGCGCCTCGGGGGCGGCAACTTCATGCCAACACGGGCTACCTATGGGCAATCACGGTGTGCCGGCCCGCCGGGGCAGTATGAGCGGCGGGGGCGCTTCCCAGCCGAGGACGCACTTGATGAACGTGCCCCAGCGGGGCTCAAGTACCGCGACGGAGCTGCAGAAGCAGAACTTGCCATCATAGTTGCGCCAGAGGCGGATGTGGCTGCTAAGGGAGAGCTACCTCGGCGACGGGCCCGGGGGGAACCGGGAGATTGAAGACTCCCCACGTTGGAGGCACTGGAGCGAGGTCAGCTCTGAGAAAGATTCTTGGGGATATCAGCCGTCGGAATACGAACATGAAGGTCAAGGCAAAGAAGACGATGAACCACCTAGGGAAACCCGTAGCCGGCGCGCAAAAGCGGTACGTGGAGGTGTGACATCGACCACTGACTGGCATGGAAGTTGAGGCTAGCAGTCAACAAGCTTTGGGCATCTAGTTTCGTCCGATGAACTCGCCCTGCGCCTCCCTCCAGATTTTGTTTGCCACATGTGCTCTGTTTACCTGGTTTATTTTTCTCGGACCTCGCCTCTTACTCACTTTTTCACCCTCAAAAATCGCACCTGGTCCGCCACCTTGTCCGACCGACCTCGACCACACCCGCCTTCAAACAAGCATGCAAAGCACCATCGGCGAAATGGCGTTGAAACCAAACAAGAACGCGGAAAAGACGAACCAGCACAATGTCGAGCGAAGCGATTTCGAGCAGGCACCAGCACCGCCCGACACGGGTGCCACATCCGAGCCGGGACGCATCATCTTTTCAATCGTGGATGGCCTGATGACGTTCGTGAGAACAAACATCTTCGCCAAAAAGCCGGATCCGCAATGTGATGAGTCTGCTGCTGCTACCAGCAACGATGGCCGTACTAACAGCGAGGCAAACTCTCCGGATGACGCCAGCAAGGCTGAGTTCGGCAAGCTCGATCCTAGTCTTGGAGAAAAGGTCGCCAAATATCGATATCGTTCTCGCCTTGACCCATTAGAAGAGGAAATGGCAGGTGAGCGTCGCTCCCCTTGTCTTTGTCCGTTTTGGCTCATGAGGCCATAACTTGCTAACGCCTTCAACCCCGTAGTTCTCCGCAATTACTGGGCGCAGCGCAAAAACGCCCAGACGGCTCGGAAAGTCAGGAGCATGGCCGACAAGTCTACGAAGGAGCTTGTCGACTTGGAGATGGAGAAGAACACCTGGTGCGGCGAACCGGAGGTTGACAAAACAACCCGGAGGCGGCTTGAGGAAGCCCGAGTGAATGCCTGGAAGAACAGCTGAGAGACATGGGAGGAGGAAGGGCATGATGAGCCAATGCCGAGGCCTTCAATCGAAGTATCGCAAGCTTTCTGGTCCGAACGGGAGGGATGGTGAGGTCATGTCTGAGGGATCAAAATGTCAGAGATATCATGTTGGCAGCTTTACCGCTAGTTGACATGCAACTTGTCAGTTTTTTCACAAATCATGTTATTCAGGGGCTCTCGTTGCCCAGCGACCAAGTTTCTACACATAACCCTAACCCCGTCTACAACCCTCGATTCCAGCCCCTTTCATGAGTGGTCGTCCATTGCGTGTCGAAGTGGTGCTCCGAGGCAAAAAGAAGCAGATTAGTTGCCTCAAGATTGAGATGGCCAGCTAGCTGCGTCTCATATCTCAAAGAGCGCTGGCTCTAGTTGAAGCTCCCTGCCGTCAGGCGGAGGCAGGAAGCTCAAGGCCAGGTGGACCCACAGTGCGGAGAATCTCATTGAAGGCAGATTCTCACTCACTGCATGGATTTCAAGCAGTTCAAATCGCTCTCATTCAGGCAACTCGGTCAAGCCTTGCACAAGCAGCATTGAAGCCTCGCCTCGCCGAGGCAGAGATACACGACCCCCCAACCTACAACAACAATCCAGCACCAACAAAAATGGCCAGGAAACCCAAACCGGCCCCTCAAGGCGACAGCCCTGCCGCCGCGGGGCCAGCCAAATCCGCCCAAGCAAAGGCTCAAGACGACCAAGTCATGGCGGTGCGCACTCCCCTCCCCTCCGCCAACACCACCCTTATTCCACCCACCGTAAACCTCAACCTCCCCCCTTCCTCGACTACCCCCCTTACCTAACCACCCCCTTCACCACCACCTGCCCCTCTCAACCCCCTTCATACTTACCCACTTACGTACGTATACTCACAACCTCCATGCTGCTATGCTACACAGACAAACAACAGCAGCATCGTCTCCAAGCGCAGCGTGGAAAAGCTCTACTACCCCGACGAGCCCCCCTTCTTCCGCCACTTCGTGCACAAGTTCCAGCGCCGCGCGCCCCTCATCAACAGGGGCTACTGGCTGCGCCTGCGGGCGATTGACGTGCTGGTCCGCGATTTCCTGAGGGCGGCCCAACGCCGTGGGAGGAGGGGGGTGGTTGTTAATTTGGGGTGTGGCAGGTCAGTCTTTTTTTATCATTTCCCCCCCATCTAATTAGCTGCTGGAGCTAGGGGTTGGTGTGGGCTGGGGTGGTGCTGATGACGATCTTCTGGTGCAGTGATGTCCTCCCCTGGCAGTGCCTCACCCGCTACCCGGAAGCGTGCGGCGGCGTCAAGTTTGTCGATGTCGATTTCCCGGATCTGATCGAGCGGAAGCGGCAGACGGTGGTCGGCACGCCCGAGCTGGTGGGCATGTTTACCGGGGTGAAGGAGGCGGCGGGACTGGTCAGGCCCGTGGTATTTGAGAGCGAGCAGTATGTGCAGATCGGGTGTGATCTGCGAGATCTCGGGACGCTGCAAAGGGGGCTGGCGGCCGCGGTGGGGGATTTTGGGGAGTGCGAGTTTATTTTTGTGGCCGAGGTGTCGATTACGTACATGGAGAGGGAGGGGGCCGATGAGGTGATTCGTTGGGCTTCGACTGTGGGCGATGGTGCGTGTTTCTGGATGAGGGAGCCCCTGATGTTGAGGTGCTGACTATCTCCAGCCGAGTTTGTCCTCCTGGAACAGATCCTCCCCGACGGCGAACACCACCCCTTCGCTTCAACTATGTTGAGGCACTTTGAGAAGCTCAACACGCATCTGAAGTCGGTCAGCACCTACCCGACCGTGACGGACCAGCACAAACGATTCTCGTCCCGCGGGTGGGACTCGGTCAAAGTCCGGACCCTCTGGCAGGCATGGGCCGACGAGACCTTCCTCTCTACGTCGGAGCGCCGGGCCTTGGATGAAATTGAGCAGTTCGACGAGTGGGAGGAGTTTGCCCTCTTCGCCAGCCACTACTGTGTGGTGCATGCGAGGGCCGGAAGCAACCCAACCGCGGTACCAGCTCCGTCTGTGCCCTCTGGGTCCGGAATCCCTGTTCAGCCGGCGGGGCTGCAGTTCGACGAGTGCCCGGGAGTGAGGGGGCAGCGGCGTTTTGCAGCGGCTATGCGGTTATCCGAAGACGGCGCACAGCCGTCAGTACTGAATGTCCTAGGACTGGGAACGAAGAGCCGGCTGCAGTCGTGTGACGTCTTCAGCCGGGATGATTCGGGTGCTGAGGGATCAATAACCTTCCGGGAGGGAGGTCCAACGACCCGGATGTGCCACTCCTTGACAGACTTGGGGAGGAAAGGCGTGCTTTTGGCAGGAGGACGCGGCTCACCGTCCAGCCCGCTCAAAGACTGCTGGGTCTTTGACAAGAAGCTAACGGCTTGGAAGCAGACACACGATCTCCCTACTCCTCTGTATAGGCATTCTGTTACAGCTCTGGGGGAGTCGGGTCTAGCCTTGCTTGTCGGAGGTAGGGGAGAGGCAGAGGCATTCGACGGTTGCCTTCTGTACCATCCTGACGCAGGGTGGGTAAACTGCGAGATAACAGGCGACAAGCCGGCTGCTGTCTACGGGGCGGTGCTTTCCTGTAGGAGCGGGAGCACCGCAAGCGTCTTCGGTGGCATTTATGCCGGTGGTCTAGAAAACGGGCTTGTCTCTGACCAGATTCTGTCCTGGGAAGCGGATGTCTCAGATATCAAGGCATGTTACTGCTTGCTACCCATCCCTTTATCATGAGACCCTTAAACCTAACAAAGACACAGAAACCCACCATCAGATTCACCCCTCTCAAACTCATTGGGGATCCGGGAGAGGACGCGTCTTGGTTGTTGACAAGGTTCGGCGCAACGTGTCTCCCGCATGGCGACGAGTTTACGGTCCTGGGCGGCGTCGCCAGGGATCATCTCCTGAGCCATCGCGACGAGGTGCTCTTGTGCTCCATATCCGCAGGAGAGCTCACCATCACTCGTCGGCTGATGGGTCAGACTTCAGGCGAAGGGGAGTCAATACCACGGCCTCTATTCGTGGGACACTCGGCAGTTTCAATGTCAGACGGCAATGTCGTGGTGGTCGGAGGTGGAGCAACATGCTTCTCCATGGGGACCTTCTGGAATAAGGGGGTGTATACTCTCCACATTCCGGCAATGGGGAGCCAAGAGGCAGAAATACCACCGTCGGCTTCTCGATGGGTGCATGAAAAGACGCTCGACATCGTCCCGATCCAGCGGAGTCCCCCAGTGTCCGCCAAACCCAAGGATGCTGGCGGGCGAGCGCCCATTACACCCATCCACAAGGTAAAGTTGGAGACGGCGGACGATTTCCGCAAGATCGTGCGCGACGGCCGGCCGGTAATACTAGAGGGCTTGGATCTGGGCAGCTGTGTGTCAGCCTGGACTCTTGACTACCTCGTCGACAAAGTCGGGGCAGATCGCAAGGTGGGAGTTCATCGCCTTTTGCACATTGGTCTCTGCTGACAGAACAGGTCGTCATCCACGAGGCCGCGACCCAGGCCATGGATTTTACAGCCAAGAACTTCCGCTACGTCACGACTGGGTTCGGAGACTTTGCTCGGAGGGTGGAACAGGGTGGCAAGCTGTACCTGAGGGCGCTGTCACACGAGAAGCCGTCTGAGCAACCGGCGGTGCTGGCACAAGATTTCCCGGCCTTGGAGCCGGACTTTGTGTTGCCCGCCCAACTCTCTCTTGTGGCGGAGAACCTATTTAGCTCTGTGCTGAGGCTGTCTGGGCCGGTGAATATGTGGCTGCATTACGATGTAAGTTGCCTTTTTAACTTTCCTTTCCCTCCATGCTGACACGAGTGTAGGTCATGGCAAACATCTACTGCCAAATTGGCGGCTCCAAACGGCTTCTCCTCTTCCCCCCCTCAGATATCGAGCACCTCTCCTTCGCCCCGGGCGCATCCAGCTCCGGAGTAGACGTCTTCGCGTCGCTGGAGTCGCCGGCGCTCGCGCATACTCACCCCCACGAGGCGGTGCTGGCACCAGGGGATGTGCTGTTCCTGCCGCCCCTATGGCTCCACACGGCGACACCGACCTCGGACAAGAGCATCGCGATGAACGTCTTCTTCAAGGATTTCGACAGCGGCCACTACGCGCCTGGCCGGGATGTGTATGGCAACCGGGATCTCGCGGCCTACGAGAAGGGGAGACAGGACGTTGCTCGCATCGCGAACAACTTCAAGAAGCTGCCGGCCGAGGCAAGGGAGTTTTATCTCTTGCGGCTGGCAGACGAACTCCGCGGACGGGCACGCGGATGAGGCATGTAGCCGGAATGCCGCCGAGATCTCTTGGACGATTCGCCGTGCGGGAGACGTTCTTGGCTGCCAAGCGTGAAGGGCCAGTGTATTAGGTAACTCGGGCCATCCTCGCCGGAGATCTCTAGACGCCGTGGTTGATTGTCCGGCATCGACGGCATCGACCTGTCACCCTAGGAAGCAAAGCACTGGCGGAGGGGGTAGCTCTCGGTGAAGGCAAAGAAGGTGAAGATGAGGCTCATTGATCGGCCTCCCAGTTTCAGTACGTACCTGTGCGTCCCCGATCTGCGAGATCCCGCCGTGCCACAGATCTGTGCGACGCCCAATGACGAGCGAGCGCGCCATGTCGAGTCAGCGAGGCACATGCATCAAGGGACTGCCCTGACAGGTGCGCCAAGCCTCCGCAGGTCCGCAGCGTGTCACCAACCGCAAAAACACAGCAAACAACAGCCTCACTGCGCCCGGAATAGCACCAGAAAGAGGCACAAAAATTAGAGAGGCACACAGAGCATCAGGTGGTGCCTCTGGATACCCTCGACGCAATGGGAAACAGAAAATCGCATGTTAAATGAACTGCTGAGGGATGGAAAATCGGGATTTTTAGCCCCGACTTTGAAAGATAAACGGAAAGATTGCGGTTGGCCGAGCTCGCCAAGCGAGCCAAGACGCGATTTCAGGCTGCGTGGCCCGTGCCTCGCCTCCCTTGTATCCGGGATTTACCGGACAATTTTTTCAGGTCGCTTCCCGAACTTGAGCCACCTCTCGTACCTCACTTTTTCCAAAAAGGCTCACTGCCAACCACTCCGGAATCCCCTCGCCAGGCCCAATTGACACCCTCGCCCGACCCTCGCAGCCCCTCCGAGCGTCTTGAACCACTCCACTCCGTCCTTATTTCTTTAATATCTAAATCAGACACAATGGCTGCCAAGGTCGACACTCCCGCGCCGCAGCTCAGCGGCCTCCAGCTGTACTCCCGGTTCGCCCTGGCCGGCGCCGTCTGCTGCTCCGTCACCCACGGTGCCCTGACCCCCGTCGATGTGTACGTGCCTGTCCCCCACAGCCGCCCGCGCACCATGTCGCGACGCCCGTCGGGAGCACCGTTCGCGGCTAACGCATAAACCTACAGCGTCAAGACGCGCATCCAGCTCGACCCCGTCACCTACAACAACGGCCTGCTCGGCGGCTTCAAGAAGGTCGTCCAGGCCGAGGGTGCCGGCGCCCTGCTCACCGGTGTCGGCCCGACCTTCGCCGGCTACTTCCTCCAAGGCTCGCTCAAGTTCGGTGGTTACGAGTTCTTCAAGCAGCAGTCAATCAACCTCCTCGGCTACGACAACGCCTCGCAGTACCGCACCGGTGTCTACCTCGCCTCGGCCGCCGCCGCCGAGTTCTTCGCCGACATTGCCCTCTGCCCGCTCGAGGCCACCCGTATCCGCCTCGTCTCCGAGCCCACCTATGCCAGCGGCCTCGTCAGCGGCTTCGGCAAGATGCTGAAGCAGGAGGGTGTCGGCGCCTTCTACGCCGGCTTCGGCCCCATCCTGTTCAAGCAGTAAGTTTTGCCCCGGACACGTTTCACTCTAGCGCATACTCACACAACCCGTCCAGGATCCCCTACACCATGGCCAAGTTCGTCGTCTACGAGAAGGTCGCCGAGGCTGTCTTCCGCGTCTTCCCCAAGAAGGACATGTCGGACGGCATGCAGACCGCCGCCAACCTCGGTAGCGGTCTCGTCGCCGGTTTCGCTGCTGCCATCGTTTCCCAGCCCGCCGACACCATGCTCAGCAAGATCAACAAGTCCAAGGGCGCCCCCGGCGAGGGTACCACTTCCCGCCTGATCAAGATCGCCAAGGAGCTCGGCATCCGCGGCTCCTACGCCGGTATCGGTGCCCGTCTCTTCATGGTCGGCACCCTCACTGCCGGCCAGTTCGCCATCTACGGCGACCTGAAGAAGATGCTTGGGTACGTACTCGCGATCTACCATCCCCATCCCCCTTGACAGCTGTCATGGAAGCGTCGATATCAGCGATGCCTTCTGGGGCGGTGTCTCGGTTCCACACGTTTAGTAGCTCAGGCTAACGCATGAATAGTGCCACCGGCGGCGTTGAGATTAGCAAATAAGCGACATCACGACATGATACTTGGTGTTGAGGGCGAGGAAGGGATTGGGCAAGGTTGAAGGGAGGACCCGACAGTGCGGACAGCAGCACTGTGCAAGCTTCCCTTCTGGCTTGCTCGCGGCAAGACGAAACAATTTACGACAGACGGGGTCATCTCGAGAAAACTGGCATTTTTTGCGCGGATTTCTGGGAGGGAAAAAAAAACTTGGTCCTTTTTTCTTTTGTCTGTGAACTCTAGGGCGGGATCTGGTTCTGTTTTGTCTCGGGCGAGAATGCTTTACATAGAGCATAGAGCGCTTGGGCAGATGCGCGTCCTGCCAGAGGGTTGGCTGTATAATAGTCCAAAAATGCATCCTCATAGAGTTTCTCTACTGGCGCACCTGGGGGCATGGTACGGGAAGTGTTGGACTCGTGCTGCTTTCTCCTGTCCGAGTTTGATGCGAGGATCGCGCTTCACGTCACATGTTCAATGCTCCTGGACGGCGGAAGGGTACAAATATAGACAGGTCTTCCAAAGGTGCCTTGGCTCGCTGATATCAGGGGATACTAGTTGCATTTACCGTCGCTGTTCTCTAAGACAAAGAAAAGCCACAGTACCCAGACATCCCCGGCCATGTCTGTTCCGTTGGCGCCTGACGAAAAAACACAACCAGGGGCAGAGGAGAATATCACAGGAATGACAAGGAAAAAGGAGCAAAAACATACAACACCGGGGATTCGCTGGTCGTCACCGACCCAACTACTGATCCGGCGGTCGCCAGTTTAACTAGGGGAGAGCGGACGGGATCCCGTGTTTTCTAGCGCCTATGGTCGTATGTGATAGTTGGGAGTGCAAAGGCAGATGATACAGGTGAGGATGATGTGTTGGGTCGACAGCCGAGTTGTTGGGTGAGGGAGCCCCTGAACGCCATGATTGCCACACTCGCCCCAGTGACAGCGTCAGTCCATAGATATCAGTTGTAGTAGACTTGTCTCGACTAAGTACCTACCTAGGTAGTTTGCTCGCGCTTTTATTTGAGAGAAAGGGGAGTGAAGGAAAACAGGGATGGGGGAAGAGATAAAATGTGAAGAGGAATGACAAGAAAGGGGGACTCGGGAGGGACGGGGGACAGAGAAAAAGGAAAGGTACAAGCGTCTCCCCCAACTGGTACGTATTGTACTTTTGATCGTACACCAGGAGTCGGGATATGTTGGAAGAGCAGGAGAGGAGACTGGATACTGAGGGAACCGGGTTTACCGTCGAGGACAGGGGAGCTAGATAACTCCTATGTGAAGCAGCATGTACTATCGAGGGATACCCTGAACAGAGAAAAGCCTGTATTGAAAACATTATATAGCCAAGTGTTTCTCTCCAACTGCAGCGGACGATGTTCCAACCTCTCGCCGTCTCATTGTTTCTGGGTCGTTTGACGGACGAGCCAAAGCACACCAGCCTGCATTGGTGGGTTGTCTTGGTTGGAGAGTACCTCGAATTGCTGGTCTTATGAAGAGCCTTCTACCTGCCCGGTGTCTAGACCGAGAAAGGAGCCAGGTGAGATACAGTTCCGTATGTCCTTCCGCGACTGAGCGTGGCTGGGCATTCAAAGGGTTACACAGCAGGGAGAGCTGTCCTCGAAACAGCACTTGTGCGGAGGGACACGGAAAAGACCACTTGAAGCTGAGACCTACAAGCGACAGCAAAGTGTCACGTCAGCCAAGGGAGGAGGAAATCCGTCAACGTTAGATGACCAGGCTGACGTCAAACATCACTCGGTGCGTCGCTGGAAAGGAAACAGCCTCGATATCAGGATGCCGGCCCTCGCTGTCAGGTCCGGGCATCGGAAGGGGCACGGAGCGGGCTAGGAGCGGAGCGGAGCGGAGTTTCCAGTTGGAGTCGGGGAGGGTAGTGGGTGGGGGGGCACCACACCGCAAAGTTGAGGGCCTAGACTCGTGTGTTGGTGGTATTCCCTGGTTTCGGTTTGTAATATGAAGTAGGGCTGGCGGGAAAAAATGCCCAATTTGACAGGGCCGGGCAGGTTCATGTCTGAGATGCAGGTGCTATCAAAGATGCAGCTTTAGATACGGGGGAAGGAGGAACCGGGCCGCGGGCGCCAAAACCTCGGGTGAAGCTCTGCATCCCACTCTGCCCGTTCGTGTTCGATGCCGAGACGGGGGGATGCAATATGGTGGTTGCGGACGAAAAGCGAGGTGGTCATGTGGTCATCGAAAAGGATGTCGAAGCGGGCGAGTGTTGTGCGGAGTGGATGCGGAGTTGCCGTTCCCGGGGGGCGGCAGACGCGGCCCGGCGGCTGATCTTCGGCGTGGGGGCTGGGCCCCGCCAAGTCGCCGCCGCGGCCCCGCTTGTGTGCAGGATTCTTGATGCGGGCGCCGGCACTCCACTTTCCAGGTTGTTGTCGGTCCGGGAATAATACTACTGTGTAGGAATGGCCCACACCAAACAGGTTACAGCGGTCCAACAGCAGAAATGGCCTTCTCATCGCCCGGTCGGGACATGTCTGCCCGTTATCTGACCGCCTGTACGGATAGTATGCTGTGCTACCCTGCGGTGCTGCCCGGATGAGCAATCATCGCGCCCTTGCAAGTTGCCCGTGGCTAGGTTGTCAACAGGATCCGGGGTCTTGAATCTTGATCGGGAGGGGCTGCGGGGGGCGGGCTGCGGCGTCGGATGCATATAAAACGACAGGCCCTTGACGATAGCTTCATCCGAGAGACGCTCCTTGAGCCGTGCATGGAACCCCTCCCACGGACCTAAACCCAGCCGGCACTCACCGAGTCCACCCTCCCTCCAGCATGGCAACCGCTGCCCCTGACGTCCTGGCCAAGAACGATCCCATCGACTCGGACACTACCCAGGATAGCCGCCAGGACCCCGAGAAGGCAGCGCCCCTTGAGGATGGCACCAACGAGGAGTCGGGGACGCGCTCGCCGCCGCCGGCCCAGGAACTCCCGCGATGGAATGACTCGGCCGTGAACATCCTCCGGTACCTTGCGACCAACTACTGCTTCGTCCTGATGGGCTTGACAGACGGCGCACTCGGCGTACGCTCCCTCCCCCCTTCTATATAAACCAGCCTTGCTAACTCCCTCTAGGCCTTACTCCCATATGTATGTCCTACCATACCACTAATTCAACCCTGCCCAGCCCTTCCCTTCCCAACTAACGAACCCCCCCCAGATCGAATCCTACTACTCCATCTCCTACACCGTCGTCTCCCTCGTCTTCCTCTCCCCCTTCGTCGGCTACCTCCTCGCGGCCCTCCTCAACAACCTAATCCACCACCACCTCGGCCAGCGCGGCGTCGCCATCATCGGCCCCATCGCCCGCCTGATCGGCCTCGTCCCCCTCGTCTTCCACCCCCCTTACCCAGCCCTGCCCGTCATCCTCCTCTTCACCGGCTTCGGCAACGGCATCGAGGACTCGGCCTGGAACGCCTGGGTCGGCAACATGCACCGCGCCAACGAGCTCCTCGGCTTCCTGCACGGCGCCTACGGCCTGGGCGCCACCATCGGCCCGCTGGTCGCCACCGCCATGGTCACGCGCGGCGGCCTGCCCTGGTACACGTTTTACTACGTCATGATCGGCCTCGACGGCGCCGCACTCCTCCTCACGGTGCCGTCGTTCTGGAGCGCCACCGCCAAAGTCCACCGCGCCGCCATGCGCGACGCCAACGCCCACAACGGCGGCGTGCGCACCACGACGCGCACCGTGCTGCGCTCGCCCGTCGTCTGGCTCGTCGCGCTTTTCTTGCTGGGGTATGTCGGGGCGGAGGTGTCGCTGGGCGGGTGGATCACGACGTTCATGCTGAAAGTGCGGCACGCCGAGCCGTTCATGGCCGGGCTAACGGCGACGTTCTTCTGGCTGGGCCTGACGGTCGGGCGGGTCGTGCTGGGGTTCGTGACGGGCAAGATTGGGGAGAAGTTGGCGATTGCGGTCTACCTGCTGCTGTCGGTCGCGCTGCAGCTGCTGTACTGGCTGGTGCCCAGCTTTGCGGCGTCGGCGACGTTCGTGACGTTTTTGGGCTTCTTTTTGGGGCCACTGTTCCCTGCGGCCGTCGTCGCCGCGACCAAGCTGCTGCCGCGGGATTATCATGTCTCGGCTATTGGGTTTGCTGCGGCGTTTGGTGGTGGTGGCGCCGCGCTGTTTCCGTTTGCTGTTGGGGCTATTGCGCAGAGCAAGGGTGTTGAGGTGCTGCAGCCGGTGGTGCTGGCTATTTTGGTGTTTATCTTGTTGATGTGGTTGATGCTGCCGGGCGGGTTGAGGATGGGCGGGCTGGAGAAGGCGAGGGATAGTGGCGAGAGGGTGGGGGATGATTTCCGGAAGGGCGTTGCGTGGGTGACGAGGTCGCGGGGGAAGACGGGGTGATCTGATGAGCTGTGTCCTTGTTCCGTGTCGTGGGCCGACTGTGGCCCAAAAAGGACTTTCTGTATATAATATAATCAAGTATTATCGACCTCTTCCCACACGTGGACTATACGGTTGAGGCCACTATGGTACCGTGATTAGAAAGACCGCCGTTTTCGCCCTCTATAGCTCAACATCTCCCACCTCCAGCGCCCCGGTCTCATGCCGTCATTCTCTGAGGACCTAGCATATCCGAGACAGAAACTGGATATCTTCTATTCATTAAACGTCGGTAGTAATATAACCCTCCCGCTCCGCCAACCCCAACGTCTGCTAACGTGGCCCCGCCGGCAGCTCGTGTGCGTCGTACACGGCATGCCCCAGCTCCTGCGCCTGGGTCCCGACGGGCATCTCGTGCGCCTCAGATCCGTAATATTTTGGCGCCGCTCCCCCCCCAGGGGTGTACGCTCCGCCAGCCGTGTATGCTCCCCCAGCCGTGTACGCTCCCCCAGCGGCGGCGGCGACATCCGGCTGGGCAACCGCCGCGTATCGGCGCCTTCGTCGCAAGAAGAAGAAAACACCAAGGGCCAACAGCGCAAGGCCGCCAACCACGCCAACGACGATCCCGGCGATGGCGCCCGCCGCCAGCCCGCTGGACTCTGTCGATGCCGCGTCGCTCGCTGCACTAGACTGTGATGATAATGTTGTTCCTGCCGTCGCCGTGTTGCTGGTCGTCGCGCCCGTGCCCGTGCCGGTGCTGCTAGCCTGCCGCTGCACAATGTTGTAGCCGTTGACGGGGGGCGCGAAGACGGTGGCGGCGGACGACCGCACGACGGTCGAGGTCGCGACGTTGGTGAGCTGGCTGGTGGCCTTGCGCGTGACGCTGCCGTTGTCGCCCGTGGTGGTTACCGAGCTGGTGAGCCAGGTGACGCTCTGCAGCGAGATGGTCTCGCCCGGCGCGGCCGTCGACGTGCACTGAATGATGGAGCGCTGGTTTGGCGGGAGGATCGCGTTGAGCCCGAAGTTTCTGCCGTCTCACGTCAGCCCCCTGACTCCACGTCCGTGTCTTCCCTCAGTTACGGGACATACGGGGGACAGCAGTAGGTGTATTGTGCCTGCGACGCCGAGTTGCTCTCCACCACGGTGCTGTGGACAGCACTGTAGGACTCGGGACAGACAAATGTCGGCCCCAATGCCGTGGACGGCTCGGCGCTCGAGGCCTGCGACCACCACGACGACTGCTGCGGGGGGTAGCTGCCCAGCAACGTCAGCTATTTCTTCCACCGGACGCCGTAACGAGGAAAACGAAAAAGGGGCCGGATTTGACATACCAGCTCTGGGCTGCCGTCTCAAAGATCTGGGGGTAGACGGGGTCCCAGGCAATGATGGGGCCCGCGGCCAACTGGCGGTAGACGTATTGATCACACCCTGCTGATGCTGGCCATGGTGTCGGCACAGGGTAGAAGACGATGGCAGTGCCGTCGATGGTGCCCACCGTTGGGTTGGTGGCCGTGACTGACATGGTGTATCTGGGCTGAAGTCGCCGCCGTCTTTATATTTCTCGGTCGCGTCGGCGGAGGCAGGGTCGCGCGACGCCGAAAGAGCAGCAGAGGGAGCTGGGTTTTGAGGCCTGCACTGGCAACGGACGGAGAAACTCCCTAATTAGTAACGCAGAGAAAGGAGCCAGAAGGCGACCTCGACGACGCCCTTCTCCGCCGCGACGCCGACCCGCACGCTATTGGATGACATGGGGGGCGCAGGGCAGCGCCTGAAGGATCCTTGCATGCATTGAATTGGATTAAAAATCGGGGAATGGTTGCATCGAAGCCTGTTGTGAGACGGTTCTTCCCGTCAAGCCGAAAGAGGGACCGATAAGGCTGGCAAGGCTGTCTTTAGCCAAGCGAGCCGAGGAAGGATATTGAACTTTGCTTCATTCTTGTTGCTCTCATCGTCAAAATTTGACCCGAGGTCTGGAGGTCTTGGAGCGCGTAATTTAGTTTGGGGCTTCTGTCAGGTTTGCTCTCTGCCCAATGTTGTCGCGTTCGGTGCCTGAGTTGAAGTCGGAGCTCCCAGGCTTGGCGGCTTGGCGGCTTGGCGGGTGCACGGCCCTCTGAGGTCATGTCATCTGCCCTACAGCACCTCCGTCCTGGCCGCGTTTCGGATCCGAACACGCCGAAATCCGGGGTCCAAGACGACGGCAGATCTGCCTTGGCCTTTGTTTCCAATTCGCGTCCCTGTCGGTCAACGGCTACCCTCTCCCGTAAAGATGCGATCCGGCCTGCCCTGATCAAACCCACGCGCAACGGCCTCGCAGCCGATTCCATCCTCCGAACCCTGACGTCAACCACCCCGACACCACTACTACCCATCACCACCACTCCCTCCGCATCCATTACCACTCTCCCTCCTTATCACGACCACTGCCGAAATGTCCCCCCTCCCCAACCGCCCCGCCACCCCAGGCGACGACGACCCCGAAACCACCCCCCTCCTCCGCCCGCGCTCTCCCTCCCCGTCCCCGAGCCCCTCCACCCTCAGCCCGACGACGACGGCCTCCTCCCTACACTCCCCCCCTTCGCCCTCGGCACGCAGGGCCGCCCAAACCCACCGCCTGCGCACCACCTCCGCCCTCGCCGCCCTCCTCTCCTCCCTCTGCGCAGGCTCCATCACCATCTTCTCCCTCTACGGCCACATCCTGCAATCCCGCCTGCACTACACCCAGTTTGAGGTCAACGGCCTGGCCTCGGCCGCCTCCATGGCCATGTACATCCCCGTCCCCCTACTAGGCTACCTCTGCGACCGCTCCGGGCCCGCGCCCCTATCACTCCTCGCGGCGCTCATGTTCGGCGGCGGGTACGCCGGCGCCGCAGCCGCGTACGCGCGCGCAGAGGTGCATGGCGGGGAGGCGGCTGCTGAGTGGTATGCCCTGATGGTGCTGGCGTTTGTGGCGATTGGTGTTGGGACGTGCAGCATGTACATGAGTGCCGTGGCGACGTGCGCCAAGAATTTTGGGCGGGGGAAACACCGCGGTCTGGCGGTCGCCGTGCCGATTGCGGCGTTTGGGTTGAGTGGCATGTGGATGAGCCAGGTGGGGTGTCGGTTGTTTTTGAGGCAGGGGGACGGGGCCGAGGAGGGGGAGGTGGATGTGGTGAGGTTTTTCGTGTTTCTTGCTGTGCTGCTGGTGGTGGTAGGTGTGGTGGGGGCGTTTGGGCTCAGGATTGTGGATGAGAGGGATCTGATTGAGGAGGCGGTCGAGGAGATGGAGAGGAGCGGGTTGTTGGATGGGAGCGCCATCTTCACGCCTGGGCGGTCGGAGAATGGGTACGGGGCGGTGGAACGGGGTGACCCGTTCGATGAGCTGGAGGATGTGAAGGATCCCGAGGAGGAGGAAGCCCGGCTGAAGAAGCAGTGGGTGCTCAACGCCGAGACTCGCCGCTTCCTGACCGACCACACCATGTGGTGCTTCGCCCTCGGCTTCTTCTTCATGATCGGCCCCGGCGAAGCCTTCATCAACAACATGGGCACCGTCATCAAGACCCTGTACCCGCCCACCCTCCCCTACGACGGCAAGCCCACCTCGGCCGCCACCCACGTCTCCATCGTCGGCGTAACCAGCACCGCGGTGCGCCTGCTAACCGGCACCCTCACCGACCTGCTCGCACCGAGCCCCAAAGCCCGCCACATCCAAATAACCCCCACCCCTACCACCAACCGCCGCCTCCTCTCCGCCGCCGCCACCCGCTTCTCCATCTCGCGCGTCTCCTTCCTCCTCTTCTTCGCCGCCCTCCTGTCGCTCGGCCTCGCCGGCCTGGCATCAGGCCTCGTCCAGAACCACGGCGACCGCTTCTGGATCGTGTCGGGGCTCGTCGGCGCCGGCTACGGCGCCGTCTTCAGCCTGACCCCGATCATCATCACCGTCATCTGGGGCGTCGAGAACTTTGCCACCAACTGGGGCATCGTCGCCATGTTCCCCGCTTTGGGGGCTACCCTCTGGGGGCTGGTCTACTCGGCCGTGTACCAGGCCGCCGCCAAGAGGGAGGAGGAGGATTCGCCCGGCCAGGGTGAGGATAATCTGTGCTATGGCGAGGCGTGCTACGCGCCTGCGTTTTGGGCTATGGCTGCCAGCGTGTGGATCGCCTGCGGGCTGGTGCTGTGGGCGTGGAAGGGAAGGAATGGGTGGGCGCAGAGGGGGATTGTGGTGTAGATTTATTTTTGGAGGTGGGTGGTTGAGTTTGCATTGGTTGGCGTTTCTTGCGTAGGTTTGGTTTTGGAAGACTGGCTGTTTTGAGTATGGTTTGCTTGGGTATGGTATTCAGGGCATTGTTTAGCATGAACAGCATAGGATGCATGACTTTGGCGGCGTTATATTTGAATTCATAACCGTTTATTCGCAACTGTTGGGCGTGCTCTTGATGAAATCTGTCAGCCCTGTCACCGGGCAGAATACGTTGCCCAAACGTAAACTTCCCGAACAAATCGTCGACACTACCCCAAGCTTGTCCCCGTGAGCTTGTAACCACCCCCCCCCCCC
>MU854327.1:0-24524 GCA_033296685.1 Parachaetomium inaequale
GTGCATAGGAGGCACTAGGCCAGGAGGCGGTGGGTGGAGAGGGAGTGCAAGAAATGTAGCTAGAAGGTAGTGGTGCAGGGAGGGGTCGTACAAGGGTTCGGTGCTGTGGTGTGTACGGCAAGCCTAGCCATAATGCCCGTACTTGCCAGGAGGCTGCAGAAGTATCTGATTCAGCTGTTTCTGATGTAATTATAGTTAGTTCCTAGTGTTGTTATATTGTAGTTGAGGATAACTATTGTAGGGTAGTTGAAAATTAACCGTTCGCTTATATTAACCATTCGCTTATCAAGCACGTTACCCTTATAGAACTTTAAATATATAGCGCTACTACTAATAATCCTGAGAGAGGTATTCTATAGGTCTCGGTTATTATACCAACTCGTCTTCGAGATAAAACCTAGGGCTTTCTTACAAAGCGCATTGATAGTGGCGATAGAGTTGCCCTAGATATATCTCATCCCACTAAGTACGCTGAGAGCAACAAGCGTTGTAGAGTCCAGCTGTTGGAAGGCGTATCTTTTTTCTTCATCTCTGCCTTTAGAACTAGAACGATCATCGAATACAAACGTAATGAATCTATAGGCGTATACAATATTACTCTTGTCGAGAGAGCGGTAGACTAAAAGTGCTATATCGATAATATTTTGAGCCTTGTTACTACTGTCCGCTATTTGGTTCGCAAAGTGAGGAGGAAGCGGTGAAGTTGATAGGGCGTCTGGTGTCTGCCTCGACAAGGGGCTGGATAACGTACATGCCCCTGACCGGGGCCAAGATATTCCTCCGCCGGGGTGACAAACTGAACAGACAAGGGTCCTGCTAGGTGGCGGCCAGGGTGCCAGACTGGCGATCGGCCAGGTTGACAGCCCCATATACACCTCGCTGGACGGCGGCAGCACCACCGGATCCGCGTGAAGAGCGGCTAAAATTACTACGATCTCGGGTCAATAGGAAGGTGACGACCGTTTCAATAGTTTCAAAAACCGCTGGAACGAAGCGAGCCTTTTGTTAGGCGGAGGTTACATATAGGAAATCGAGTCCCGTTTCTCTATTCCCTTCAAGTGCTCTGCTTGTAGCTGGTCGAGCTCCGAGGAAGCTACAGAGTTGATGTATTGTGTCAATGCTTCCAAGATCTCGTTAGCACTCTCGAATTCTTCATTCCAGCACTTCTGTATCACCGGACCCGCTACGTTATCCCTAAAAGAAGGGAACTCCTCCCGCGTATACCTCGCCTCTACCTCCTTATCCTTAAGTTCCTGGAAAGGCTGCTCCTACGCTGTGATTTCGTAGATCGCCGATCCTAATGCGAAGAGCTCTTGTTTGACTAGCGGCCTATCGGTGAATTGTCTCCCGCGTAAAGGCAGCTTGTATTGGCTCTCTTCGCAAAACGTCGGCTTGAATTCGCGGCCTTCGAGAAGCGACGCGCCAAACTCGCCAAGCTTAATACGGAATCCGTCAAAGAGAAACAGATTTCGATAGCTTATGTCACAATGCTGTACATCCCTAAAATAGAGGTAAGCGACGCCCGTCGCGACGTCGAGAGCCATCCGCAGCCGGGTTCGCAGTGGCGGCGGCTGACGAGGATGCTCGGCAATGAACTGCCGGACGCAGCCCAGCGGAGCGAGTGGACACCGGCACAGTGCTCTTCGAGGCCGAAGCACTTGAGGATCTGCGGGTGGTCACCGAGGTGGGCATAGATGGCGGCCTCCCTGGCCAGATCGTCTTCGCAGTCATCTCGGCCGATATAGTATTTTCCGTCTCACCAGACCTGGTGGCCCTTCAGGACGGTCTTGTTGTCGGTTGTCGTCACGTTTGGAGTCGGCGTCGTGGGAGCGCGAGGTCCAACTCATCACAGCGCAGCGGCACCCTGAATGCTAAATCACAAGGTCCGTTTTGCTCTCCTCCCGATCTGCTCTTCAAAACCCAAGCTACAGAAATGGAACTACCTCCTGATACATTTCATTGTTCAATAGCGGGCTCGTGTCCACCGGAAGGGATAACAAAGTAGCCATCAGCAGCGCCCGGTATATGATCAGGTCGTCGAGCGGGTGTAAGTCTTCAGGAGGTATGACAAAGTTGGCACCCCTGATGAGGACTTGTGTTGGCTCAGCGAGCAATCTCTTCCACCCGTCGATGGTCTGCGCCGGCTCCTCTAGTTCCCAGATTCTGACGGCTTTGTACAGCAGAAGCAGGATGTCCTCAAGGGATGATCGTGTGCCCAGCTCGTCCTTCAAGAGAGCGGAAGCGCTAGCACGTCGCCTTGGGCTCAGCACACTTCCAACCTTCAAATACGTGCTAGACAAGTCCAAGGCTTGGATGGCATCCATCTTTCCTTGCCTTGGGCCTAAAAGCCGCCTCAAGATCAGCTCTCTGTCGAAGAGCACCTCTTTGACTCGAGACAGGAAGGCCACGTGCCAGGCCCCTGCCTCCTGCCAGGCCGCTGCGGGCTCAAGGGATCCCCACTGTTCTTCAGGTTCGCGTTTCTCCAGCAACGACTCTAGCTTGCCGGATGTAGCTGTGCCATTGTCGACGGAGAAATCAATCTTATCGCAGCACCATTCAAACCAGTGGACGATTGTCTGAAGTTTCTCGTGTAAGACTGGCAATGCGAACTCATTGATTGCCGGATATTGCTCTCGGTGCCGTGATGTGTCATCGGGAAGCGGAGGAGCCGGAGGAGCCGGAAGTAACGGCATGTTGTCACGAAGGATGTTGTGCATCAGGGTCGTGACCGTACTAAGAGTTACCTGTCGGCAGGTCTTCTCCACCGGGGCGTTGTGCCGTAGCCAACGGTCGACAAGAGCTAGCTGCGTAGCCAAACAGACTTGAATGTCTGTAGAGGGACGTCTTATTCCAGCCGCCCCGGTCTCCAGAAACCTGACGCAATGCTCGTATGCCTCGCGAATAAGCACAAAGGTGCCCAGGGGCGTGTCAGCAGGTATTTCCGACCAGTTTACCAGCTGTTCCATTGCATCCGTCGGAGATTCCCAGCGAGGGAGCAGCCTCGGTCTGAAAGTCGACGGAGCAATCTGAACCGCAGCACCCTGAGACCAGAAACGGCTCTGAAGAACGAGAATCTGTGACTTCAAATGCAATTCCGCCTGCCGTGATGGAAAGCCGACGATGGGACAAACGGATGGCTGGTCCAATATGATCAAGGGAGAGCTGATCATGAGTCCTAAAGGACAACGGGACTCAAACGCAAGACGCGTAATATCTCGAAAGCGCAACTCCTGGTTATTGGACTCGTCATGG
This sequence comes from Parachaetomium inaequale, assembly GCA_033296685.1. Taxonomy (NCBI): domain Eukaryota; kingdom Fungi; phylum Ascomycota; class Sordariomycetes; order Sordariales; family Chaetomiaceae; genus Parachaetomium; species Parachaetomium inaequale. The sequence goes on from MU854327.1 coordinate 3,253, forward strand.
TCGCTGGAACTGGATTCGTAGCACCCACAGCAATCCGGTGACTGGTAGGCACCTGTCCTGCAACGAGACTGCTCCGCTCGGCCATGGTCGGCTTGTCCTCTGCTGGCCGTCTGCTTTAGATAATCCATAATCCTCTGGCCCTGAGCCTGCCTTTGGTCTGGTGTAGTGCTTGGAGTAGGGAACATGAAAGCTCCCGGGGCGCAGTCTTCTGGTTCAACTAGCAGCAACCAGCCCAGCCCCTTGACCGCTTCATCCGGACTCTGATATATCCTTCCGGTATCAAGAGGCACATAGCCGAGCGAATGTCGGATCTGAACATGTAGATGTCCGCCCCCTTCATACAGCGCATCTCCAACAGTGGATTTGGGTTTGGATGCCAATACGCTGCCGAAATACGAGAAGCGAGCCAAGGCTATCTGTTCAGGCGTCGCGCCTGAATCCGCTGCACGGATCAAAGCAATTTTTGTTGAGGGTGGTCGGGGGTTCGGATAAATCTCGAATGTCGCAACGGTGCCTAGGACAGCATGCTTCCTCATTCGCAGCTGGAAGGCGTCCCCCCGAACCATCAAAATCTGGCTGTCCTGGTCTGGGACCATCTCGCAGTGGCCACCGGCTTGAGCAATCGCCAGCGTTATGATTGCGGCAATATTCCCATACGCTGGAACGGCCGATAGATCCTGTGGCAAGTGGTCGGCACCAGTGGGTTTCCTTCTCCAAAACTCAGGCTTGTCAAGACGCAGGTGCGAAAGCAGAGCATTCCAGCCTGCAGGCCGGAACTCGGGTGATTCGGCGATGAAATACTTGTGCTGATCCCCGACGCCGTCCTGGCTGGAAAATACGATCACTGGCGTCTGGGCTAGGGAGCGGAATCTCCATTCCTGCCGGTCGAAGAAGTGACGAGTAAACTTGGCCCATGGTCCAATCGCATAGCGACTAGATTTGAGTCGGCCTGGGCCGGCCGCAAAGAGGGCTTGCACGATGGTGATGGCGGCAAAGCAGGCAGCGGCGACGCCGGTGACGGCAGTGAAGCCGAACGACAGCGGATCCCAGTTAAATTCGGCGTTTTTCTCTCGCACTTGGTCGAGAAGTGCTACGACGGCCTGGAAAATGCATTCCGTGGTATTAAGAGGGCAGTTGATGTCGATAGTGGAGGCCATCTTGAGGTGCGGCCCCGGTGCGGGGATAACTGGGATACGCGACTCTTTCAGCTGAGCTCTCCAGGAAAAAGCGAGGAATGCGGAGAGAAATTGCTTTTCTCTCGTCAGGCAACGGCCGCTCACATACATACGTTGTCCGCGCCCTGGTGATTGCCCTGATTGGCCCTTCCATTAACACTGGTTGCACCGTGGAAAAAAGTGGGTTGTCCGGGTTGTGAATTTACCCCGCACGGCCAGTTGGCAACTCAGCTGCTGCGCCTTGCAGTTTTGCCAAGATGTACCGGGCAGGGTCGCAAACGCGTTTGGTTGGCTAAAAATAAGGTTTGCAACGCCTTGGAACTGCGGTCACAAAGGCGATGTTAGGATCACAGCTCAGTATAGATGGAAACGGAGTTGGGAAACGGAGTACTGAAAACTGAGCACGTACGCGTTCCCTACCGTTTTAATCCTCAGAAAACGTCTTCCCCACGTGACCCAAGCTCTGCTGAGTCAGCAGTTCGACCCAAAAAAGAGAGTGAATCACTAGGTCCAGATTCGCGTTTTCGGCCTCCCCACAATAGTGACAGCTTCTTGTCTTCGTTGTTGTTCAAAGGGGGCGGTTTCTTGTCCTCATAGCTACCAGTTCTGGACCCTTCTGAGCAGACACAGAACTTTTATGGGCAAAAAGAAACCCAAACCAACACATTAAAATCCAGCACCGCATCCCTCACACCGCTTCCCTCCCTCACCAAACCACCAAAGTCAACAACTGCAGGTGCTTCTTTACACCCACTGGTACACACTCAACCGGTTCGGCCCACCGCACACCTCGCCAGGGGCACCCGAGCAGGCCATCGCGCAGTCCGTGTCGGCGACGAGCGTGCTCGTCGAATCGAGCGCGTTGCCGCAGTAGCACTCGGAGCTGTACTCGGTGCCGAACCACGTGAACCCGGAGTTAAGGCAGTAGTTGCCGCAGTCGGCGAGGATCATGGCCGTGCCCGAGTAGGCGCTCGCGCCCGACAGAGCGCGGGGGCCCGTGGCCTCAGTCCAGTAACCCTCGTACTGGGTGGTGGTGACGGCCGGGTGCGGGTTGGGCGTGACGGTGGGCGGGGTGGTAGACGAGCCGTAGAGCGAGAGCCGGTTGGGGCCGCCGCAGATGGCGGTCGGGTCGCCGGCGCAGGCCATGTTGCAGTCGGTGGAGAAGGCGGGGAAGGAGCCCTGCGCGAGGGCGTTGCCGCAGTAGCTGGGAGGGGATTAGTGGTGTTGTGGGAGGGATGGGCGATGGGTGAAAAAAGGGACGGGGGAGAGAAGCATACCACTCACCGCTGTACTCAACGCCCCACAGGGTGAAGCTCAGGCCAGTGCAGTAGGTCTCGCAATCGGCGATGGTCATGGTGGTGTAGTCGACCGTGGACGAGCCGGTGAGGGCGCGGCCGGGGGCCTCGGTGTAGCAGCCGTAGCAGGTCTGTGCGAGGGTGGCAGGCACGAGGGCCGCGAGAGCGAGGAAGCGCTGCATCTTAGAGAGAGTGCGTCCGGTTGAAGGAGTGGGTTGGAAGTTGGCTCAGTTGCTTGATAATGAGATGAAGAGAGAGGATGACAACATCGAGGGAGGAGGGAGTATTTATATTTGAGAGGAGGCTTTCTGCCCCTCAGCTCTCTCGCTTCTCATGTCAAGAGGGGAAGCTTGACCCTTCAGGGGTCTAGTCTACACCCATGAGCCGCTATTGTTTTGTTGAACAGAGCCTCATCGTAGTGCCACGCGAAGGGTTCCTTCTCCGGGGTCCCCAGCCACGATGTCATGGCCTATCCCGTTGTGGTGAGCGAAGAGATCTGGCGGTCCGAGCATTGGTGCAGCCTTGTGTCTCCGATGATGGAACACAAGTCGGATGTATTAGTAACTCGTTCTAATTTGCTAGGGGATGCGCATTATTGCTAGGGGATGTGCATTAACTGCCCTGCAGCAGCCACGGGCGGGTGGTGTCGTCAGGGTTGGGGAAATTGTCGGTTCTCGGACAACTCTGCGGTTGCCCCGTTTTAACCCGCCGGTTTTTCGTTCCTGCATGCCGCGGCGCAAACCGAGAAAGACTCAAGAGGGGATTCCGCAGAAGGGCTTCAATAGACCACGCCACAGCGGCGTATTGTCATAGACACGTGGAGGAGAAAATGGTCAACTCCGCGGGAGAAAACTTGAAGAGTGGGCTGGAGCTGAAGTAACACAACTGAAATTATCCGCCACATCGAGTGTATTCAGCTCAGTGTTCCAACGGCAGCGGTTAGCAGTGGGTTTGTGTCTATTGTCCTTGTAGCTTTTCCCCGCCAGGAGTCTCCAGATTCGAGACTTCCGGTTTATTTTCGGATATCAATATCATAAGACCGCAATAAACGTCCCGAGAAAGGGACTGTCCTGGTGGCTTCAGGAGCTGCGGCTTGGAACTTGGCGATCCCAGCTTGTCTCGGCGGATGAAGCCCCAGGAAGCACATCCGCTCCGCCCTAGGTCCTTTTTCTGTGACGGACAGCTCAGAACCTGACGTCTCCACCACAAGGGCAACAAGGGGCCGTTAGCCAGGTACGGAATTTTCTTTTTATGGGGTTGCAGATGCAGCTCAATCTGGGCACTACCGAGTTGGCGAAGAATGCAACCCAGACCCAATAGTAGCCGCGCCAGCGGGAAGGTGAGGGTGGCATTCTATCAACAACTGCAGTAGCGAAAGGGTCAAGAAACAGATCGACACTCTCAAGACCGAACCTGAACCATTGCCACCTGCCATTGTAGCAGCCAAGCTCTCGTATCCAAGATCTCGTATACCAGGGCGAAAACACCCTCTGCGCCTCAGCCCTTGCAGCTTGCTTCAGGGTCATACTCAGGGTGCATTGCATGCAAACTAGGGCTGCACCAGGCCAATAAACTGAAGTGGTTGACAGATCGAGAAAGGCTCCCTCGAGTATCCCGACGAGCCTTGTGGTGGCTCACAGGTTGACAGTGGTATTCGAGTTAGGGGCGTAACGGGAGGAGGGTCAGTCCGATCTGAACTTCTTGCAAATTAATCGATCAGCAGTAACGTTAACTGTTCCTCTGTTCTTGAATGATGGGTGGGAGTGCCTCTTCTGCGGTCGTCGGATGGCTACGATCAATAGCATAGTCGCCCTCTGTTCAGGCCCATCAGGAGCGGTATCTCGACTCTTCTTGTGTACGAATACTCCGTAGAGTCTTGTGAAGCCGTTTCTGGCTCTGGCAAAGGCAGGGATGATGTTTGTAATATCCACACAGGTCCAATGTGCGCCCACTGGGTAGAAAAATGAGGCCTTATGATGGCTCCCTCAGGCTTCGCCGCAGCAGGTTTTGGCGCACCAGCACTCGTTAGCCTGGTGCTGCGACGAACACCATCACATCGATCCGTGGCTCCATCGGTTTTCGCGGGTTTGTTATTCTTGGCTCCTTGCTTGGAGGGCGTTCAACGTCAAGGCTTGGCCAGTAGCCCAACTTTGGCCGGCGCCTCAACTGGCCCCCGGAAAGGGCGGGCCGTCCCGGTTTGCGAGTCCTCGACACCCTGTCCAGGGACGAACCAGAAAGGTCCCTAAATGCCCTCTCTCCCGCCCGTCAAATGCAGCCCCGCTGCCGCACGGCGCAGCTCTAGCTTGACTCGATCAGGCTCAAAGAGGTGCAGCGTCATCAGGCCCATCCGCCACAGAACCCACCGCGGGACTTGGTTTGGTCCCGTGGTGGGATCTTGGCGTCAAGGACCGGGGGTTCGCAGCCGAGAAGCGGGGCTGCTCCGGACCAGCTGGCCCACACAACATGGGGTTTTGGTGGGTCTGCTAAACGGAACGGCCCGCTCCCGCACAATCTTCATCACCCCAGCGACCTTCTCCTTTTCCTCCTCGCTCCAAGACGCAAACGCCTTCGAGCCGAACTGGGTCAGAAGATCAGCGACCCCGTTCTCTTGTCAACGAACCTATGGTTCCAGTATCTGTCGTCCAGTGTGAAAGAGTATCTATTAATATCTCAATGCGTATTACCTGTACCATCAATCACGTAGTAGATTTAGGATCTATATAGTGAAATATATGTTGGAATACACTTTGCGCGTGCGTGCTGGCGGTGGGTGGCTCGCAATAGCTGAATCTATTTTTTCAACTCTCCTGGCATCTCCCTGGTTTTGAAGACTGGTGTTGCGCAGAGCCAAAATTGTGGGGCTGCCTTGGTGTTTGCAATGGACAGATGGATGCGTTTACACTTTCTCTCCACATGTTCCAATGAGATATAAACTCTGACCCAGTCTATAATTCTACACACAATTGCCTACATCAATCACTGAGAACAACAAGCTCTGGCATCACCTCAGCACAGCACGACTTGCAACTCAAGCCCACGGCAGTGCCCCGCAGGCGGCACAGACCGTCCCATCCTGGAACGAGGGACGTCCCGACTGATGTTGGCGCTCCCCCGAAAAACCTTCGCAAAATCTTGCGGTGCGGTTGCTGACGCAGCATACCCGGCTCACCTCTCGCCCAGGGTTTTGCCGGACGCGATCCCATTTGCGTTCGCGGACCGTCGCCGTCTCTGTCACGACTATACACGGCGCTGGCGAGGGGGGCCGGAAGCCGTCGCCTATTCTACTTCGTTCATACCCGCCGAGTCTTCCCGCGTATTCGCGATGGAGATGTTGGCGCTAGGATCCCGTTCCCTATGGGTATAGACAAGGCAGAATGTTGGCGCAGGTCGTTCGGGGCTGTGGGAGGTTGTGTCTGTGCACCTGCACGTAGGTTTCCACTGGTGACCGACCATGATGTCAGCGTCAGCCAATCCATTTACTACGCCACATGGAGGTCGTTTTCGCGGTTCGAGCCTCCTCTCGTCGTCTAGTCCTCCGAGACCCCATACCCTCCCCGCTGAAGCGACCAGCGAACGGAATGGGCCGAATCAGTTTCCATAACTTGTTGTCGTGCCTGCGCGGACAGCGAAAGCGGGAGGTTTGCTGAACTCCGGGGGTAGAACCGTCACTGCCACCGCCGCATCCGCCGGCAGCCTTCTTGCAGTTACCTGCCGATATCGTTCTCTACCTCTGCCAGGAACACTTACCGCCGGCTTCAGCCGTAGCGTTGTCGCTGATATGCAAGGCTCTCTTTAACCTCGTCTTTCCGAGGGCAAGATTAGGCCTCGACATGAATGCATTGGAGCGCCAAGATTTACAGCTAGTACTCGAAAAGGACCTAGGACACGCTTGGTGGTACTGCCACTACTGCTCCCTTCTACATCCCATTTCTACTCAAGGACCGACTAGTGGCACTCGCGACAGCTATTCTTGGATGGTCGGCTGGGACTCTAGCCACCCTTACCACAATAGACGTTGGCTCGAAGGAAGTAGCTTTAGTGTCGACTACCAGAGCGTCCGCCTTGCTATGAACCGTCATTTCCGTGGCCCCTTGAAAGGCTTGCCTTTAGAAAGCTTTAACGTTGAAGCTAGCTCAACTACCCTGACCCCCTGGCAAAGAAAATGGCTGCCTTGGCAAGAAAGATGGTCCGCCCGGGTTGTACAAGACGAGCTATTTCTCTCGGCTACCCGGACCCTAAGTGGCGCCGGCTGGACTGACGACTCGCTAAGAGCCGCATTCGATCACGAATGGCGCCAAATCTGCGGTCACGTCAGGACATCGGGCCCGGCCTTCTACTCTATGAACACTCTCCTCCGTCCCTCTCCCACGTCCTCGACCTTCTGTTACATTCATGCCCTCCTCCGTCCCACCCCCACGTCCGCGAGCGTCTTTACGCCATATCATGACCTTATCGAGTCATGCCGTCGGTGTCTCACGGATTTCGCGATTACGGTGGAGCAGAGGCTGGAGGATGTAAAAGAGGGTTGTGTAGAGGAGCAGCCTACGGCATTTTGGCTCATTAGCATCACTTCCTATCAGCGACTGGGAAGTGGCCGATCGCCCATGGATATACAATGGGAGGCTTTTGGGAACGCGATGACCGCCTCCGCCAATCGCATGCAGCGAGACATGTCGGCGTATCCTCCAGGCGCAGTTAAGGCCATGTGGGAATCTCACGAGCCGGAACATTGAAACTCTCGTTCAGACACCGGCACACAACGAAACCAGACGGGTACCTACCAGACAAGGAAATCCAAATCGGGCCAATGGAAAGCATATCGGAAACCAACGAACAGCAAGACCTCCAAGCGGTCCCCCAGAGTGCGTCTGGGGTTGTCATCCCTTCCAACTCATTGCCCTTGGAGGGTAGATTGTGCGATGTTGAACTCCTTACCTGTGTTATCTCTAGACGGAAGATATGGAAAGTGCGACTGCTCCCGCTCGGACGAGCCGAGGGCGCTATCTGCCGTCCCAAGGTGGGATGCAGGCTTCTTCCTCTTTCCGAAAGCGAGATGGTGTTGCTGGCAGCCCAAACGGGCAGATAATACACACGGTGCCTGAAACCCCGGTTGAGAAAATTGAAAACCTAGCGCTCGGGAGAGAGATCGAGCGCAAAGCATTTCGGGCTTTGTTCTTTTTTTAAATAAAAAAAACAAAGACCACCCAAGAACCCGGCAGCGACGGTGGTGATGGCTGTCGTGCCGTTTAATAACTTGCTGCGTCTGGTCCCTCGTCTCTGCGTGAAAAATAAGAATGGATAGCACGACCTCCCTCGCTGGTTGCGATAACTTCCTTATCTTAGTGGGAAGGTGGTGGACGGGGGACAACCATCTATGCTCTTATAGATTTCATCCTCGCGCTTGCCAGTTGTTACAAGACTCGAAAATTGAGCAGGTGCTGTGCTGTTCACAGCGTCAAAATGGGGTTTCGACGCCTCTTCTCCTTTTCTCTTCTCTTCTCTTCTCGTCATAACAGAACGGAAAATTGCTTCAACTTTGTTTCCGGACAGTGAAGCAAGCATCATGCCATTCGTTGACACCTGGCTGTCGTTCTGGACAGCTCTCGGTAGCATTGCTGCCGTCCTTACCGCCTGGCCTACGTTCGGGCTCTTTCTTCGGTTTTGCCAGCCAAAACAGGCAGCCCCCCCAAAACCACCCGACCCCTCCCTTGAGCTCCTGAAGGAAATTTGCGATGTTCTTAAGGACATGCGCAAGGACCAGAAGGAAGCCATGGATGTTCTGAAGAGTCGCATTAGCGCGCTGGAGGCTCGCCACCAGAATGGCAATGAGACTTTGAAGGCATCGGCTGACGCCATGGTGCCTCAGTTGGAACGGATCGAGGGAGAACTACACCAGCTCAACACGCAGTCAGGGCGTGATGTGGTGCGTATCGTTACCCAAGGGCCATGGAGCACCTTGATGTAGACGGACAGGTTGCTTCGGCGCCGCCGTCTAGGCTGCGTGCGTGAAAACGGCGGAAACGCCGCAGCCCCACCCCTCCATCCACGGGGATGAGGGGTGGTGCCTCTGGAGAACCCAGGAACTTCATATACTAGGTGTGCATCTTTAGGGCTCCAGAGGTACACCCACGATGGGATTGCACCTTGACGTGGTGCCGGGGCTCGGCAGCAACTAGAGATGCTGCCGCCACGACAATCCCGTCTAAGGTGTATTTATCTTTATCTTCTCTTGTCTCATCGAGTTTCCTTTTTTCCCTTAGTGTCTCCGCCCCCGCCCCCTCTACTTTCCCTCCCATCTCTTACCCAATCTCCCTTCTCTTCTCTCCCCTTCCCTTCTTTTCCTTCCCTTCTCACTCGCTTCTCTACTGATTACTGCTCTCAATCCTCAACCACCCCCTCCGCTACATGCTTATGCTTAGGGACAGCTGCGCGGTTATGACAGTCTTAATTTCCAGATTCTGGAACCCGCGTTTGATACTTCACACACTTCCCACCCAAGCTTCAGGCTAAAGTCAAGGACTACTAGTCCCCAACCCGGCTGGCTTGCGGCCAAGGCCGTCTAGCAAGCGTAGGCGTTTCTCACCCCCCCCCCGTCTCGTGTTGGCGCCAGCCCAACCACCACTCTAGAGGCGGCGCGAAATTGGCGTCGTCCCCATATCTGTTCACTAGCCACGCGGTTGCCAAGGCCTTCTCTTCAAGCCAGCTGTCGGGCATCCAGTACCTGCAGATGCTGCCGCAAAACTCAACCCGATGATGTTAGATCGGGGACGGCGGCAGCAGGGTCGGGTCTTGCTCTCAGGAGTGGTTGCCGGGAGCAGTGGCGAAGTCGTAAATGCAGGCGTGGTTGAAATCGATGAGGACCACGCTGCCCTCTAGTTTGACCATGACGTTCCGTGGCTCGACGTCCTCGTGCGTGATTGCCGCGTACCACCAATTGAACAGGCGCGTCTAAAAGACGTTCTGTAGCACGCGGATTCGAAAGGGCTCGGGTGAGAGCAGCGTGGGGTCGACAGTTTGACCATTGCCATCCCCGGCGCGTTTGATCAGGTTTAACATGCAGCCGCCCTGGACGAGCTCGATGAGCATCATGCGGACCCATCGCTGTTGCTGGTGTTAGCAACCGAGCTGGTTTCTGCTGAGTGAAAAAGTCCAGGAGCCGTGGTATGCCGGCACGAAGGTTCCACTGATCAAAGGCTGCATCGTCCTGTACGCCCAGGCTTCGATACTGGAGTCCGTGTCTGCATACTATATACAGTCCGGATCGTCTGGTTCGCGGGGCCCCAGAGGGTAGTTGACGCCGTCGTAGATCTTTGCGACGTACTCGGCGGACTAGTCTCCATCGAGGAAGCAGGTGACGGCGTGAGCACCGCCGCGCTCCCGGATGGTCTTGACACCCGTGATGGTCAAGGTGCGCTCGAGCGGGACTGGAGGGGGGGTCTCGAGGGGCGAGTTGGAGCGGGCAAGCTCGGAGCGGTCGATCTCCCACGAGGGCTTGCCCTCCCAGCGGCTCTAGTCGGTGCCGGGCGTGGACTTGGGCCATAGGAAGGAGCCCGTAACGGTTCCGGCGGCAAGTGTTCGAAGATGCGGAGGGTCGTGTTTATACCATGACGGTGCTCGGTGGTTGGCCGGGTCATGCTCATCGCGCCGAGGATACTGTGGCTTCTGTTCTGAGGCAAAATGAGTTGACGTGATGGCTGTTTGTGTGAGAAATTGGCCATAGAAAACATCATCGGTACAAAGGGAAACGCAGGTGTACACGTCGGATGTATTTAGCGCCAACGCCATTGAGGCCTTCCGTTTTTGGCACGTATGCAGAGGCTTCATTACGAAACTAGGCAGAATGTAAGCGACAGAGTGCGGATTAGTGCCCTGCTTTTAACCAGGCCGGCCGACCAGGCCTTTAGTGATGGGTACTCGGGGAGTACCGTCAAACATCTTCAATGTACCGTTGGAGGCATTTTGCTATGGATTCCTCATGGGAGTACCTACCTAAACAGACTGGCAGACTAGTGGACATCGGCCAATCTCCTCCCTATTACCGTTATCTGTAGTAATACTCGGTATAATAGCCCGTCCCAATATCGCCCATCCTCCGCTGGCTCTCGGCAGACCTTTGGATCTGTGCGTCGGCAAGCCTGATGCGCCGCGCCGAGTTCTGGTTCTGCGCCGCGGCCATGGCAACTGATCTGGCTTGCGCCTGGGCAACCCGCTCAAGCATCGCTGGCACTGGGCCCGGTGGCAGGACCCAGCGCGGTATCTCGCCCCGCTCACGCCAGATGGCCAAGTCATAGTGTCGAATGGTAATGTTGAACTGGTTGCGTGTCTTGTCTGGCTCTGACAATGCCATGATCGTGCAAAGCTCGGTGAAACCGCTCAGGGTCATGAGGGGCATCTGCGTTACTGGCGTAGCGGCATTCATGAAGGCGCTGAGGAGAGAGGATTGCAAGTTGGGATTAGTGGCGGTTTGGCGTGGACCGAGGATATGGTCGATTGAGAGGAGGTCATAGGCCTGCTTAAGGGCATTGTCGGCGTGGCTCTCCTTCAGGCCTAATCTCATGCCGCTTTGCAAGGCTTGCTTCCCTGGAAGCACGGGCTCTGTCAGTCGAGTGCCCCTCGGAATCTCTGGGTCAACATAATTACAGATGTTCTCCTCCAACGGAGTGCCAAGGAGGTCAAGGAGACCAGAGTGTGCTTCGGGTGTCATGTAACCTGTCCTGCCTGCGTCCACTCGCTCAAAGATGGCTGCGGTTAATTGGGCGAAGCTGTCGGTATGCTGCCAGGTCTGACCATTAAAGAATTGCTTCCATGATGGGGTTGGCTGTCCCCGCTGATCTGAAGAAACCCCAGCTGGACCAGTGGAAGGATTCCTGGCGGGCAGCGGCGGCGGGGGTGGCGGCACACTAGCAAAACCACTTGTCCTGTGCAAGGCCGTCCGGTGACTGCCCAGGTGGACACCTGTTATCGTTCCCAATATTGCACAGTTGGCGCAAAGATCGTAATCACGGCACTCCTGGCACCGCACCCGAGCCTTCTGGGCCGGTATCGACTCGGTGCAGCCGTTACAAAAGTAGAGTGACATGATAGTGTTCTTGGAATGGTACCAGGATCTTAGGCTGAGGGGGGGAGGGGGTTTTATGCTTGATAATCCTCAAGGCAAAATGGCAAGTGCGGCGAGCTCAATTTCGGATTAGTTTTGTAGGCTGTGCATGCGGCTGACCCGGTTTCACTCTATTGGCGAGGGCGCAAGTAAACCGCGTGTTTTCCATGGTATCACCATCCCACCGTTACTGTGGTATACCAGGAACACTCTCATATGTTTTCTTCTCACACAGATACACCGCATGGGACTTATTCAGAGGCCAGTCAACTCAACAGTCCTTCTAATGGCATCCTGTTGTCGCTTCTCGGCACAAAAAACGACACAGCGGTCAGACAGAGGGGCGAGGAACCCAGGTATTAGGCTATATTGTCAGAACCCCTGGTTTGAGACCACCCCCACATTTAGTCCACCCTAATGCTGCGTACATACCCAACAACCCAACCACTTCAACCAACACAGCCATGGTCGTCCGCAGCGCCGACATGCCTCCTTGGGCCCTCACCGGGCCGCCGATGTCTGACGTGTCGTCCCACTGATTTGCCGTCCAGTTGTCGTCTGCCACGGGCGCGTTCCCGTTCCACATGCGCATCTTGAAGCCGTTGAGCGTGTTGTCGGCGTTAACGAAGCCGTCCGCGTTGACCATGTCGCCCACGATCTGGAACAACTCGTCCAACGGGCTCTGTCGAATGCTGTTAGCTGTTTCATTCCTACCTATCCACCTAGTTATGGTATCGGGAAAAGCTTAGAAATGGGAAACAAAAGTTGACTTACCAGGTTCGGGTATGGACGAACGCCGTTCGGATCCCACTGCGACCATGGTGTCTGGAGCAAGCTGTTGACGTCAAGGAGGCTGATGTCGATGGGCGTGGCCGAGTACGCTTCATACGTGTCCCCCCCGGACCCAGCCTTGCAGAACCCGTCAGCATAAAGGTCAGCAGCTGGCCAATATAGCTGAGCTCCACGATGTGCTCCGTGACGTATTCGCCGCCGTCGTTGGCGTCACCGCCGTCCATCATGGTGCAGTCCTCGCAGTCGAACGGGTCAACCAGAGTCCAGAAGCCCACGTTGGGGACCAGCCCCAACAGGTAGTTGCCGTTGAGCCCGTTGGGGTACGGTGCGAGTATATCGTGAATGAGCCCCCGTTGTTGTCCCGTACCGTGAAAGGACGCCTGCCGCCGGAGCCCCGGGGGTCAAGCTGCTCCGTCAGGTTGGTAGTCGACCGGCGCTTGCGCCGTTCGTACACCTCGCCGTTTGCCGGATCGATATTGAGGTCAAAGATGAACTGGGAAAGATTACCCAGCGTGAGACACTGTATCTCGCGAGTGCGTCCGCAGCCCATGTATTTTCCCCCGAGAGCCGCCAGCCCTGACCAATGTGGCGGCTTATTGTCGTCGGGCTCTTTGCCGGGGGAGCCGCTCGAGTACACGGCCTGGAAAAAGGAAGTGCGTCCGACGTTGTGGGATGAGTCGTCTTCCTCCCAGGCTTTGGAAATGGAGGCCGAGTATGCCTCGCCGCTGGCTTGCCGCGCACCACTAGTAACATTGACCTTCGTTCCGTCGTCAGACACGCGGATGTAGTGAATGTTTTGCGCAATGAACTGCGCCTTCCCAGCCGCGAGGGTGCCGCCGAGGTCATTGACCTCAATGTCCATCCAGGAGCGGATGTCCATGTTTACTAAGAGCACAAGGTCAGACCAGACCCCAGCAGTGGCGAGGGAGAAACGAAGACAAGTACTTACCGCCAAAAACAGTCCCGTCTTGTGGCGTGCCGGAAGTGCGCATGGCCCTCACATCGCCTTCCCAGGCGTGGTTGACACTCTCGCCCAGCAGGTCACCCGAGAGCGCCCCCAGAGACGGAGGAGCATGAACCATCATAGTGCTTCCGCTACCCCCGAGGAAGGAAACGCTGAAGTTCGCATCAATCTCGCCGGCGCCGGCAAGGGAAACACCGAGGTTCATTCTAGGCGAAAAGGTGACAATGCTATTACAACAACAACAACGTCAGTCATCAGGGCAAAGACGGGACTCACTGTGAGTGGGGAAATCATGGGACACATACCCAGGATGGCTGAAGCGGTAGTCTGATATGTCAGAGAGGAACAGGTCGGAAGTCTGTCGAGCCTGCTATATTGAGCTTTCCGCTGCCCTGGAACATGAAGTTGCCCGAGAGCTCCATGTCGCTGTCGAAGAAGCCGTAGGCCTCCTCCAGCGCCAAACTCGGCGAAATCGTCCCGACCATGGTGAACCCCCAGCGGATGGCGCTTGAAAGAGTCCCAGGAAGCTTGGCAGCCATGAAGCCAGAGGTGCCGCCGCAGCTGGCTGTGCTGTCTTGTCGGTAGATGACTTTGTTGAACTTGTCAGACAGCAGCGTGGGTTTATAGTCGCCCTGGGGCCCGGTCACATCGCTTGAGCGAATACCGGATATCACTTGGCCATGTCACCCCTGTCAGCTGCTTTCTACATTCCAAGGGGCAGGAGACTGAGTAGTACTCACGATCTTTCCAGACTTCGGTATGAAGTCTCCAGAAGCGCCTGTCAAGCGTCTCATTGAGTCCCCTCTTGTAGCCGCGCTTCCGGGTGATGGGATCAGCTTCCACGATCTTGTTCCAATACTCGTGGTCCCAGGCGTAGTCGATACGGATAAAGACATCACCCGAGTCGCGTTTAACGCGGCCGAAGTCGTAGGTAAAGTCCAACTCATAGACGACCGAGTTGGCCGGTGCCCTCCTCGACAGCTCGGCGGGCATCGTCAGGTTGGCGGCCGGGCGAATCTCCTGGACGACGCTGTACGTGGCATAGCCGCATCCCTCGGGCAGCTTGATGATGGTTACCTCTGCGTCACCTTCATGCACGGCGTCGCAGTTCGAGTTGGCGGAGTCGTCCATGCACACGTAGTGCAAGGTGTAAGTCTTCATCTCATGTTTCTGCGACGGCTCGCAGTTCAGGAACTCGAGATGCGTCTCGTCGCGCGTGGCCAGACTTGTCACGACATCCTGGGGACCGTCAATGACAACCCAGCCGAAAGCTTGCGGGCTGCTGTCCTGGCCCGTGTAGGTCGACGCCGCCGCGATCTGCTGCAGGTCGAAGTTGGGCACGTCCGTCTTGGCCGGCAGCGTCGGGAACAGCTTGTCCAGGGAGACGGACAGGAAGGAGTTTAGGCTGGCTGGAGGCTTGCAGCAGAGCACCTTGCTGCGGCCGAGCCACGAGTTGCAGGTGCCGTAGCTGTCACCGTAACTGTCGATAAGCATCTCGATCTCCCAGTCGGCGCACTCATTGTCGTTCGCAGTTGCCCTGGCCTATCCAGTGGCACGAGTTGAATTCGACCGAGCAATAGTATGCTTGCTTGTCGTAGTAGTGCGACCCATCCAGCGAGTCAAAGTAGCTGGGGTAGTTGCGGTCTTGGACAAGGAACTGATCGGCCGCGCAGTTGTAGTCCTTGGCGAAGTAGCATGCCGAGACGAGGCTCGACCAAGTGTTGGACTCGCAGCAAAAGGCTTGCCATCCTGGCTAGCAACAGCTCCGGGAGCCGTGCTGCGAGTGGAACAGCGTCACCTCGCCCGAGCGACACTGCCCGTGGCAGCCACACCCTGACTCGCCCCCGCGCCACTGGCATGTGTTGGGCATCTGAGCCAGCGGGCAGATGATGTATTTGTTGTCGTCGCCACCGCAGTTGTCCTTGAAGGCACCACCGCCGGGCGCAATGCCCCAACCAGGGCCCCAGCCGCCGACCCTGTCAGCGCTTAAGCAATCCGTCATCTTGCAGTTCTGCCCGTTCTGGCTGGCCCAACTGCCCGCAGCTGCCTTTTGCGCGGCCAGTGACTCGGCGAAAGTGGGAAGAGCTTTGCCGGTGAGGCCATTCAGGGCAGTGAACTGGGTGTCGTCTTGGTCGATGCTCCAGATCATGAGCCCACCAAGACTGAGATTGGCGTTCTGTCAGTCTCACATTCACGATTCCGACGAGGAGGAGAAAATCTTACCCAAGTTTGTTGGCCCAGTCTATCTTTTGCTTGAAGGTATCGTTGTCGTCGTAGCTGATCCATTGGTCATTGTCGGCCCCTGAGCCCCTTTCATGTCAGTGTCACAAACTCGACCTGTTCAAGTTTGGGTTAAACCGAGGTCAGGGGTACTACCCACCAAACTGTACGTATTTAACGGCGGCGTCTTTATCGTGGATGACCTTGGGCTTTTGCTTGTCCAAGACGTCCATGATCTCAAAATAGGCGAGCGTGCCCGGGCTTTTGGTGCAGAGACCGCCTTCGGCCGGCCCCTTGAACGGACATCTTGGTGTTCCGCAGGATGCATCTTCGAGCTGGAACGAGCGGCCGTAAAAGCCCATACCGAGCACTACCTTCTCCGGTGGCACTCCAACTCGCCAGAGAAGCTCGACGGCGAGCTGAATCTCTGTGAGGATGGTGTGGGCCACGACAACATTTCCAATGGGATTGTTCCCGTCCCAAACGCCCTATGTGCCCCTGTCAGCGCACCGTTTCTCTGGAAATCCCGGAAGACTCTCAAGCAGGAGAGTAGTAACTCACATGAATGTCATAGCCTAAAACAGAGTGTCAGCTTCGTGGGTTCGATTGCGGGCCTCCAGAACGTGACCACTTACTCATGAGGTTGAGCCAGTCAGCGTACTCCAGCATACCTGGCACATCAAACCATCGCAGATACCAGTAAGAGCTCGGCACTGTAAAGCTAATCCCGTAGCCTCCGGCGGCGTCAAATACAGCCCGCATCGTCTTGAGCAGTTCGACAAAGTTCTCGGTGTCCCCGCTAAACGACGGTATATTAGCAGGCTGCACCAAGATAGGGTCAGGGTGTCATACGTCTTCCCACCTCGGTCCGGTGCCCCTGATATCAGACTTGTCAGCGAACGTAGGCCGGAGTATGGGACATGGCCTCGGACCTGGATACTCCCAATCAAGGTCGACGCCGTCAAATCCGTATTCTGTTCGCAACCAGCATTATCAGCACAGCCCCGAGGCCAACTGTTTCTGTCGTATTGCATGGTAGGATGCAAGCAATGTGGGCAGAACTGGTGATGATATTCTGTCTCGGTGATGATGGTGGTCCGAAAAGACCGTCTCCTAAACAACAATGGAAATTTATCCTACAACGCCACCCAAGAACCTGTCACGCCCGGTTCCTCATCACTTCGCAGTCATTGCACGTCGCCATCCATATCCATCCATGCCTGCCGCCGGAACTCGGCCATATTTACCGCACGACTGCCGTAAAACCTACCTATCAGGACACTCTCTCTTCATCGTCAATCACATCCGGCGCCTCTTCGAATCCCAAAGCCGCGAGCTGCATCTTCCACCGCTGCTGGGACCTCATTTCCTACATATGGTCAATACGAACAGTGAGATGGCGAGGGTCACGGTGGAACAAACTTCTTCTACGGTGTCCTGGATCACGTAACGCGTCACGTACACCTCGTTTTCCTGCCCCAACCGGACGGCGCGTGCGATGGCCTGGCTCTCTACGCCGGGATTCCACTGCAGCTCGATGATGAAGACGCGGTTAGCGCAGGTCAGGTTCAGCCTGCGAGCTTGTCAATATCACATATGCTTGAGTCCCTGGGGAACAACCAAGGCAGCTAACGTACCCGAATCCACCGGTGCCAGTCGTCATGATGAGCACTCGCTTCTCGCCGCCTTCGGCAAACTGGTCGAGCTTAGCCTGTCGCTGCGGGAGGGGACACCCGCCGTCGATGCGGAGGTAAGGAATTTCAGCTCGGTCTAGGTGCTTGGACAGCAGGTGTAACGTTCTAGTCCAGCAGGAGAATATAATACTATTCACGTTAGACACACACATCATGCTCTCCGGTGGGAGGGGGAGGAATGCCTCTTCGTCGTCATCAGGTCTTTGTTGACGTCCTCGACTAACGCCAGCATTTTCGTCGAGTGACCCTCGGCGCTGAAATAGTGGTCATCATCGTCCTCGATCGCCTCCTCTGCCGGCCAGTCCGGCATGGCCATGTCCTCAGCGGCAACGCAACCCTCGGCCCGCGCATGCGTAAGCCACCGCACACACACGGGACAGTGCTGCGTCTGCTCCCCGGCGCCCGGCATGCTCGACTCCTCGATGCACTCGGCGCAGAGGACGTGAGCGCACTGCGCACGAAAGCCGTTGCCCAGCCAGCTGGACCCTAGAATCGGCATGGGCAGCTGGCAGACGGAGCAGGTGATCTCACCGGTCTGGCCCAGCGCAGACACGACAACCTCGCGTTCGTCCAGGGGGCTGCGGCTGTGCCAGGAGAAGGGCTTCTGGAACGTGCCGTGGTTGCACAAGAGGCGCATTTGCAGGTTCGCCTGAAAGAGTCCGAACTTGGAGCTCTTCTCAACCCCGCCGGCGCGCTGGCGGATCGTGCGCGCCAGGGTCTTCTTCGTATTCTCGTACTGCTCGCGCTCGGCCGGGGAGAATTCCAGTGTGCGCATGCGCTGTCGTAACCCGGGCAGCTGGATAGCGTCCTTTGTGCGGCGCAGGCAGAGCGCCTCAAGGAGCATTACCAGGCGGTTCTTGACAACGGTCAGGTTCTCGATGTTCTGCTCGAAAGGGACCTCAATCCACTTGCGGAAGACGGAAGCTCTGGTGAACGGCTCGGCGCGGGTGAAGGCGAAGAGCGCGCCGATGTCGGCAAGTTTGTTTTGGATGGGCGTGCCGGTGAGACACCACCGTGAGTTGGCGTGGAGGTCGTCGCAGGCTCGGTAGAAGGCTGTGGCTGGGCGGCGGATGATATGTGCTGAAGGTTGTCAGGTGTGCCCTTGGGAAGTGAAAAGGGTGGTTGGGGCTTGCCTTCGTCGAGGACGACTCGGTACCAGCCGATTCGGTGGAGGATGGAGGGTTTCGACTTGATTAGAAACTCGGCAGTGAGTGTGTTGTAGGTCGTTACGACTATGTCTGAGTCTGAGATTGTGTCAAGGTCTTTCGGTCGGCCGGGACCGTGGTATTTGACTACCTCAAGCCCTCCTTTCAAGTGCCTGTGTATTCGGTTAGTGATGATACCACTGCAAAATTCAAAACAACCATACTTTTTTATTTCGTTCATCCAGTTGTCGATGAGAACTAGTCAAGTCAGTCCCAGGTTTCCCCTCTGATAAAAAAAAGGAGGGCCGCGTACGGGCAGACGGGACGACCACAAGCGTAGAGCGTGAGTGTTTGACCGCCTCCTTGTCTTCGGCACTGTCTTTCTGCTGCTGAGCCCACTCGTTGCCGTCGTCGAGAGTCTTCGCGATCAGGGCAAGGATGGACAACGACTTCCCCATGCCCATCTCGTCGGCCAGAATGCCACCCCCTCTCTCGTCTGGCTGAGTGTCCTGCTTAGCCCTGGCCTTTGTGATTCTGTGGCGGTACCTGATGTAGTCACGTTAGCTATGGACATTGAATTGAATTTACAAGCGGCGCACTCTTCCGTCCCATCTTCCAAAACGACCGTCTCCCAAAGCCTGTACCTGTCGTTGATATGGCCGGATTCTCTCTCCAGCATGAAGCCTAGCGCTTCTTGTTGGTGTCTAGCGGCGGCATATTAGCAACTAGCAGACTTCAATCAGAACATGACACAGGACCTACTTGAGCAGCTTGCGGGTGACCCTATTTCCACCCTCCACCATGTCAAGATGCCGAGTGTTGTCCAGAGACTTGTACACCTCCTCGACCATCTTCCGCAACCGCTCCTTCCGGTGCTTCTTTCTCGCGAGCCCGTCGTTGGCAATTTGATTCACAGGTTGAACTGCCTGCATCTGGATGCCATTGATCTTGAGGGGCAAGAAGTGCGGGTTATCGTAGACAACTTCACGCCTGGCATGACCCGACTTCTGCAGCCACAGCTTGCCGCGTGAGAGCGCGTCACCCACCTCAGCCGCGGCCCGCCGCGGCCCGTACACGTTGATGTCGACCTTCACCATAGCCTCAGCCGGCTTAGCCGGCTTCTTGCCGCGCCCGATGGTCTCATTCGGGTTGGACGTGAGCACGATGGGCTCGAACTCGACGTATGACTTGGCCAGCAGCGGTGCAAGCGTCTTGCCTACACCGGAACGCAGGTAGCCGAATTCCTTGTCGTCATCGTGGAAGCACAGGAGGATGTGGTCTTGCTGCTCGCGGAGCTCGAAGCGCCTGTAGCCGGCCTCGCTTTCGCCGAGATTGGCATCCGTGATTCGCATCTCGCCTACGAGCTTAACATCGACGTTGTGCAGCTAGCGCGGATGAATCGGGTCCCAAGTCAGAGAGGTCGGAGAGGCCAATGTGGTGGTCACTCACCATTCCGTAGCATATGGTCTCTTTGTCGTCTGTCGAAGTGACAGACTCGGCTGTCGATTGGATTGAGTCCGGCGCAACGGACGGCGAGTGCGAGGTCTCCTGAGATGAAATGGGGGTCGATTGGGATGGGTAGAAGTCCGGCAAGGCCATATTATTTCCCCATTCTGTAAGCGCGCTGGCTAGGTTGTAGTCTGTCTCATCGAGGTTTATCAGCGACATTTGGTTGCCGACACTCGGGTCAAGCAGGCTGCCGCTGAACAGATCTGGTAGAGAGTCCGCTGGTTGCATATCGGGAACGTCGCTGGGCCGTTTAGCAGTGCTCGTAAGGAATGCCCAGTGTTCTTCCCATACCTTCCTGGATCCACGTAACTCGGTCCGTGATATTGACTGTGTCGTGGTGCATCGGGATATTCACCACGGTGCTGCCATATTTCTTGCTGATACGGCCGGCGTGGATCAACGCCGGGCATGGCACTGGTACTGACGTTGAAGGTGGCATCGTCCACCTCCTCGACGGGATTCAGAACTCGCTTCAGAGGGTTGGACATTGTGATCAATCGATAATTAACCCCTAGTTGTCGAGGAATCTTAGGCTAGCAATCTGAAATCTCAACTTGCTCCATCCACGCTGTGCGGGCCGGCCAGCCAAACTTTTGCGCTCACGGCTGTGTTCTGGACCCGCGCATCTGGGGGCCTCCGAGGGTGGGTTCAAAATCCCGGGGGCACTTGCACAGCCCCCGAGCCTCGTCGGGAGGCCCCCGCAGAGCCTCATGTATTCACAGCTTTTTAAACTCCCTCGAGGCCGAGGAACCCCGCCCTCATGTGGCGGGAGCTGTGTAAGTGCCTCGCAGAGCCTCAACTTTTGCACAGCTTTTAAACTCCTTCAAGGCTATCCCCAAGGGCCATCCCCGAGGGACCCCGCCCGGGGCTATGTGGGTGCTGGAACGCAGACTACTTCGCCAAAAGTGGGTGGGGCCCCAAATTGCTATTGGAGCGTTCCGTCCATTGCCCTTATGTTCTGACAGTAAGCGCCTTGCAACTTTTTCTTTCGCAGCATTTTTAAACTCTCTCGAGGCCTTACACAGCCCCCGCCACATTAGGGCGGGGAGCCTCGAGGGGGTTTAAAAATGCTTGTGAAAGAAAACAGTTTTTAAAAATGCTGTGAAAAAGTTGCAAGGCACTACACAGCCCCCGCCACGGAACCTCGGGGATGGCCTCGAGGGAGTTTAAAAATTCTGTGAAATAAACTGGGCAGACTTGCAGACAGAGTACATATAAGTTACTGCCCAACCCCCTGCCCTAATGTGGCAGGGGGGTGTGGGGGATGTGTCGGGGATGGCCTCGACAGAGTTTAAAAATGCTGTGAAGGGTGGTGGCAGGGGGGTGTGGGGGATGTGTCGGGGATGGCCTCGACAGAGTTTAAAAATGCTGTGAAGGGTGG
>MU854327.1:24619-70383 GCA_033296685.1 Parachaetomium inaequale
CACGTTAGGGCGGGGGGCCACCCAGGATGGCCTCGACAGAGTTTAAAAATGCTGTGAAGGGTGGCCCATTACACCAAGCAGCTCCCGCCACGTTAGGGCGGGGGGCCACCCAGGATGGCCTCGACAGAGTTTAAAAATGCTGTGAAGGTGAGAGCCCCACAAGGCTGCCCAAGCAGAGCATAAGCCCCGCCACATTAGGGCCGGGAGCCTCGAGGATCGCCTCGAGGGAGTACACGTGTATAAAAATGCTGTGAAACGACATCAGGCTCCCTGTGCACAGCCCCCGCCACATTAGGGCGGGGAGCCTCGAGGATCGGCTCGATGTGGGTTTAACCACGCGCTGTGAAACAGTTGAGGCCTCAAGGCCCCCCCCCTCCACACAAGGACGCGGGCTTCGAAGTGGGGCCTCGAGTGGGATGGCCTCGAGTGAAATCCCCAATCAAGGGAAATCAAAGTTGGTATGTACATGTACGTAGCCTGAACCACCTGCATCTCCGTACCTATTCTCCCGTGGGTGCCTCTTTGCTGTGCACCGAGCGGACCATCTCTTCTGCCGAACCTTGCTTTCTTTATGCTTCAATAATCTGGCGCGGTTGAATTCTTGAACATTCCGGATCCGTACCCTACACGTTTGCGCCAATCAAACTGGAGTTAGCAGTGCGCGTAGCATTGCCGATCGGTTGCGACAATGGACTTGGACGAGTTGCTTGATCTTGCGGAAACCTTCGAGACATGGGACCACCTAAAGTTCCAGGACAAGGAACTCTTCGAGTCAAGCAGTTACGAAGCTGTGCAGCAGGATTTGAATGTCATTCAATCACAGCGGCAGACAACCCGGACAATGATGAACATGAAGAGGATACATTCCTTTTTGACTGGCATGGCACATCTCGAGAAGGTCTTGGCTGCCATCAGATTTCAGCATTCCGCAAAAGCCATGGCCTATGTTTGGGGTCCGGTTCGATTTCTCCTCAAGGTACAGGCGTGTCCAGCGGTCCCCTGCCATATCAAGGCGAACATTGCTGACCGGTTTTAATGAAGACCACGAATCTCAACGATAGAGCATTCGACAGCGTACTCGACGTCTACGAGCAGCTAGGAAATAAACTACCGCCACTTTACGAGTATCTACAGCTTTTCACGAGACTGCCAGAGAGCGAAGGATGCCTGGTGTACGTCTACCGGGATGTTCTTACGTTCCATCGGCTTGCCTACAAGCTCTTCTCTCTTCCGTCCAACTGTGAGATCAAGCCCCAGAGTAGTAACAGTAATGACAAACACTAATCCCTCCTCTAGTGTGGCAGAAGCTGTACAGGCCCACCTGGAAAACATTGAACCATACGTTCGAGCACCTGGCAGCCTCACTGGAAAGACATTTTCGCTTCATCCAAGCGCATGGATCATCTCTCCGAAACCCTCAACCGAACTTGGACCAAGGTGACGAATTAACGCACGTGGAGTCTGAACTGGATGTCACTCAAGACTGGGGTGATGCCAAGATGGAATTCTACCGCTATCGCAACGACATGAACGGAAGTCGAGACCAATTTGAGGAAAAAGAGAAAGCTAGGAAAGAAGAAGAAAAACGAAGCGTCATGAGGTGGATCTCGGCCTCGAATAATACGCAGTCGCTTCACAAGAAGTTCCGGGATGCGAGAATATGTCCCGACACTGGCCGCTGGCTCTTCCGGAGGTATAGTGAGGTCACTGACTGGATGAAAGAAGACCAACCGCCCGAGTCTGCGCTCTGGCTCCACGGCAGCAAGGGATTTGGTAATGATCTCCCTAAAAACCCGAAGGTATAGCTGAGCTAATAGTGTACAGGCAAGACTGTGTTAGCATCGCTCCTCATTGACGAGCTGAACGAGCTGTGCACAGAAAAGAAGAAGTACGCGATCCCACGGGAGAGCAAGACGTACTACTTCTACTGCCAGGAAGAAGATCTCGAACATCGCACCTACCTTGACATCCTCAAGGGCATTCTCCATCAGATGGTCGATGCTGACGAAGACCTCTTACCCCTCTGCGCCGAAAAAGCTGCGTCAAGCGGAAGCGCAAACCTGGCAAACCCAGAAATTGCCCAAACACTCATCGAGGCCTTCTTTGAGTACAACTCCAGGCAGTACATCATTATCGATGGGCTTGACGAGTGCGAAACACTCGAAGAAATACGCCAAACTGCAGGCTTCTTCATGCGACAGGTTACAAAGTGCGATAACGAGATCAAACAAGGCCGGCTGAGGGTTCTATTCATGAGCCAGCCGATACCGGAGCTATCCGAGGACAAAACCATGCCGGAAGATGTTGCCTGTGTGGAGCTCAAGTCGGCCGACAACGCAGATGACATCAGAGCTTATGTGAAGAAGAGGATCCCAGACTTCTCCGAGAAGCGTGCCACAAGCAGTGGGTTTAACCTTTCTGACGGCGACAAGGGGCAAATTGAGAGTATTATCTGCCGTCGGAGCGAAGGTCTGTAGCCACCATAAGATGCTCTGTAAGTACAAGTGATAATGGAGGCTGACGAGGATTGCAGACATGTTCCTCTATGCCCACCTGGCCATCGAGTATCTTCTACAGCAGCCGACAAAAGAAATGCTCCTCGAGAAGATCAAAGAGGAAATGCTACCCAAAAAACTCGCACAGATGTGTGTCTAGTATTGATTACTGTCCATGATAAAGAGGCCAGGAATATACTGACCACTACTCGCAGATATGAGAAGCTTCTGGGCGCAGTCAAGACCGAATTATTGCAACTGGCGCATGGTGAGACCCACTGGCAGATGGCCAAGCTCCTCCTGGGCTGGCTGGTCTGCGCAAAGCGACCCCTGAAATGGCACGAAATGCAATCCATTCTATCTTATGACCCGGACAACCAAAGGGTCGACTTCGACAACAAGATGCTCCGACAAAATGCCAAGAAGTACCTCGGGTCATTGGTGCACGTCCTGGATGGCGATCACATCCGGATTATTCATTCCACAGCACGGTGGTAAGCAAATGGGTTTCTTTTTCCAACTCTGTATTTCAAACGCTAATAACCACCAGCTATATCGTCCAAAATGAGCATATCAATGAGCAAGCAGTTCAGTGTGAACTCACAGTGCTTTGTCTCAAATACCTGTGTCTTCTAAGCTCGTCAAACGGCTATGACGAACACGAACGTCGAGACAAGGCTAAGCTGGGTTGGTTCTCTTTCCAAGACTATGCCTGTTCCCAATGGCACAGCCACGTTGCCACGGTGATTACGGCATGCAGCAACCTCTTTTTCGATGGGCATCATGGCCAGAAGTACGAGAAGATGTTTGGGTCTGCCTTGCATGATTTCATCGAAACGCATCGCGGAGAGCTCACGACAGAGCCACACGAAGACTTCGAACAAATATCTTCCGAACTCGCCAAGTTCTCAGGGCTCTCATTCCACGAAAACCTCCTGTTGCTGTGGAACCATATCTATAACCACCAGAAAGGCACATACGATGCCCGCAACATCGTTGGCATCGCTCAGCTCGACAAAGCCCTGCTGGAAAACCGATCCACGCTAGAGGAGCACTTCAGACCCAGCTCAGAAGCCTGGCTTGATGACACGATAGAGGACTACTACGGCCCCAATCTCTTCAAGTGCAAGCTCGTGCTATGCAAATTCTTCTACCAAGGCTACGACAGGAGGAAGGATCGCGAGACGCACGACAGCCGCCACGCTAGGCCGTTCCTGTGTCCCGTGAACTGTAGCCTTGCTCCTATCGGTTTCGTCTCCAACAAGGATAAGGAAAGGCACGTACGGACCTATCACCCCGACCAGGGTGAAGGGCCGTCCGTTTTCGAGGCTCTGCGTCCCAGGACCGGGTCGTCGCAGTTCACATGCAACATGTGCGGCAAGAAATTCACGCGGAAGATCACTCTGAAGGGTCACGAGAGGAGCCATTTTGGGGAGCGTCCGTATACGTGCTCAATTTGCGACAAGTCGTTTGCGAGGTTGAATGATTGTCGAAGGCATGAGAAGATTCACTCACGGAGAAGGGCGTAATTTGGTATGTGTGTGTTCGGTCTGTTGGTGAGAGCTGTTTGATTGCATGACTCGATTCCCCCCCCCCCCCAAAAAAAAAAAAAAAAAAAGAAAAAAAAAAAAAGAAAAAGGCTAATTAGGTGCTAAACATGTGTAAGAAGGAAGGTTCGAATATGCGAGTAACTATGGATCTTGTGCCTTTGTTTGATCAAATAAGAGAGTGTGTATGCCAACACCTATCCCCTGAGCTTCGGCTCTAACGTGATATCCCGTCGCTTCGCAACAGTCCATAGAGTCATATCCGTAAAGATGACCAACCCGACTCTCCGATAAACTCTTGTACCTACGTCCACTACAAGCAAGCCGATACCTTTCTCGACGCCATCATCTCCCTTGACGGTACCTAAAAGCAAATATTCCGCCGCTCTTTGTTGGAGTCCTCTTTGCCGGAGTTCGGCACTTGGATCCACCAGATCTGGCCGCTCCGATATGGTATGAGACTTCTCATCATTTATCTCGTCCTCTTCAAGAATCCGGCACGTCAGCTCTGCAGCTGATCCCGTCAGCGACTTGGCTTTGGCATCTTCAGTCCAGAGGGTCCCCTCGTAGCGGATCACGCCGTTGAGAGACGCCCATGACCAGCTGGGCGCCCGCCCGAGGCACCGCTTCCGCTCTCTGTCGACCTGTGGTTTGTACCATGTCAGGAGCTGTATGAACCATTTCCCCCAGAGCCCGTAGATATTCATGTCGCGCCATAGTATCTCGAGCTCAGTCGTTATCCCCTGGATTGCCCGAAGTCTGTCGTCCGGGTCTGTCAGTTTGCGTTCCGTATACTGTTGGACGATCGTTTTCCAGAGATAGATCTTGTCCGACTCAAGATTTCCAAAAGCAGGCTCCTCGTCATCGTCAAAGACGGTCCACGGTAGAGCTTCCAAGGGTTGTAGATACTCGAGTCCTCTCCCGGTAACGCCCCGAAGATCCACTTCCTTACACTGCCAGAGAAGCTCGTAGTCGGAAAATATGAGCATTCTCGATGACAGCATGAATTCCTGCAACGTCCAGCCCCTCTTGTCTAGGGGATGTTCGGGCTCGTATGCTTCCGCCGAAAGATACACAGTGCCTCTCTGCCCATTTGGCATAAGGATGGGGAGCTCGTAGTTTGGCCGGTAGGACCTGATTCTCTTGGAAAGAAACCCATCCGTCGCGCTTTCAGAAGAAGACGCCGCGATGGTTATGGCAGCATTCTTGTAGATGGACGCCATCTGGGAAATTTCCCTGTCTTTGTCGATCTTGCAGTCTTGAATGATGCACAGCGCATCAACCCAAAGATAGCGAAAACCAAGTTTGCGAGTGACGAAGATAGCGTCCTGTATGGACTGCTGGAGACTCTCGAGCCTGACGTCACCCACCAAGACCTGAAGAGTATCTCTCCGTAGCAGAAGCGGTTGGACTGGTGCCGTGGGCTTAGGTTGCTTTCCCCAGCAGTAGCTCAGAGCGAGATATGGCGCGTTTGTTTCTGTCTCGTTGACCCTGAGTTTGATTGTTGGATGAGGGTCCCCAGGCTTGCCGACGTCGAGAACGCGCGTCGGAAGCACAGTGTCTCGCGAGTACCGGCAATGTTTGTGAGGCTTCTCAAGACTCATACACTCTTTGATGAGGGACTGTGCTGCCGCAAACACATTGCCGCTTCGCACATCTCTGTGGAGAGGCCTTCGTCGGACAATATCTCCAATAGGGCTGCCTGGGTCCTGTTAGGTGCTATCGTCACCTCGTACGATGATAAAGAGAATACTTACCCTTCTTCGCAAATGGATAGATGGTGATGATGCATTTGTCGGGCTCAGATTCGAGGATGCCTTTAAGCCCATAGATACCAGGCAGCTGAATGCTAAAAGCCTTGCTCGTTGAATGTGCACTTCGGAAATTCCGAAATATGAGGCGATCGTCACTCGCCCAATTCTTATCGTGTTCTTCACAGACAACGAGCGAGATGAACTTGCACAATCTGCAGCCTTCATTTCCGGAAGCCGTGCACTCGGCACGGGTCCGGTGGCGGAAGCCGCTCGGTGAGTTGAGATGTTCCAGGCCCTGGTGGGAGAACATGAGTGTGCATGATGTGCACAGCAGGGGATCAGGCGTGCTTTCCTGGATTCTCTTGCGCTGCGACGGGCCGGGACGGTCCGCATCGTGGGACACGGGCCGCTGCCGTTTTTGCCTGACGGGGATTGGAGCTTCCTCGCCCATGGCCTCGAATTGTCGAATTTAGAAAGGACCAGTCACTCCCAAGACCGCGAGTAGGGGAATTGCGAACGAACACAGAATGTCTCACCGCTTTGACGGAGACAATGCTTTTTGGTGGCACTCGCCCAGCACCCAGAGACCAAGCGGGGTCTGTTCGCTTGTGTGGCTGAGCCTGCAGGCGTCCTTTTTTCACAGCATTTTTTAACTCCATCGAGGCCACTCCCTCGAGGCCATCCCCGAGAGGGCCCCCGCCCTGATGTGGTGGTGGTCTGTT
Organism: Parachaetomium inaequale; assembly: GCA_033296685.1. NCBI lineage: Eukaryota > Fungi > Ascomycota > Sordariomycetes > Sordariales > Chaetomiaceae > Parachaetomium > Parachaetomium inaequale. The sequence goes on from MU854327.1 coordinate 31,138, forward strand.
CGCCTGTGTGGCGGAGCCTGCAGGACTCGTTAAAAAGTGCTGTGAAAGAGACTCACCGAGAGGCCCCCAAAGATTGGTCCCGAACCAGTGGTGCCCAAAAGCCCCCGCCACATTAGGGCGGGGGCACTCGGGATAGCCTCGAGGGAGTTTAAAAATGCTGTGAAAGCAACCAATTGCTCACCGAGCACTGTTTTAGAAGAGGCTATAGAGGCTATTTCGGCCTGGAAAGTATAGGGCAAGGTCTCTACAGAGGCTCTCAGCAGAGCCTAGAAGGCCAGGTAGACCCAGGAGACCACCAACCGACAACAGCGGTATAGAGCCCAGAACCAGGCTCTACCTACCGCCCAGCCGGCCGACTACTGGCCAAAAATCGACCAACGGGCACTAGAAAGGCACGAGGGCCTTACAAAGGCCGAGAGCTCCCTACTAACCTAGGCCCGAACTAAGGCTATATGTAACGGTCCCAGGAAGTATATTGCAACTATCTGGTGACGACTCTACGAGTATAACTAAGCTTAAGGAAGGAAAGGAAAGAAGAGAAAATGGTCAACGCGTCGCGTTGGCTCCTGTCTGCCCAGATGGAGACTACGGATGAAAAGGGGTAAGCGTGATGGGGTCGTTGGTGGCGGCGTCGTTGGCCGGGGGATGGACGTTCAGGGGTTCCCATCAGGGGTTGGGGTTGGCCGAGGGTCACCGAGGCCTCTGCAGGGCTCAGCCCGTTACACTATAGGCCTTAAAGATTTTCTTTTTCGGGCTAGGGTTCTCTAGATACCTACCCCCTACTGCGAATGCGGCCGAGGCAGGGAAACAGTGGAACACTTAGTAGTGTAGTGCCCCTAACTACCGAAACCAAGGACCTAGCCAGCTACAGAGATACGCTCGCAGAGGAACCTTTACAGAGCCCTCGACGGGTGGGGGAACAAAGAGAAATAGCTTGCAAGGAAGGTTATTAGATAGCTACTAGGCTCTAGGAGGCTTCTAGAGTATAGGCTAGCCTTATAGCTAGAACTAGGGTAGTTTACTAGCTTGGTTAGTCATCTAACCACCCTCCTTTTTACCGTAGTAGATGGATTCAGAGATTCAGATTATATAGGGTAGACAGAGGTTTTTAGTCCAGCCTTATAGGCATGGTTTTCCTTTGTAATTAGTTGTAGAAGGTCCGGCAAGCCCTTGGGCATAGCGGTGTAGGAATAATAATAATATTCTCGATCGGCAAGCCGCAAAATCGCTCAGCTTCCAACCAGCCCAAAGTCGCATCGGCAAACCTCAACGGCAATTTCAAACTCGGTCGGTCGAAGGAAGTCGCCAGCGCGCAACTGTAAGCTGTGTTAAGTGGTGATTCCAGTTTCCTCGAGCACTGCTAACCCGTGAAAGAGCAACCTCGGCCGACTCGGCCAAGCCTTTCAATTCTGCTCGGCCTTCTCATATCCCAACAAGCTGTCGTCAAGAAGGGCGAGGGCCGCCGCACGCGCAGCGGCAGAGCAAGCCGCACAACCCGCGCCCCAGATCCAAGATCACGCTTTCAATTTTTTTGGCTGGTCGATGCGAATCCCTGATGGGATCAGCAGCGACGGGGAGCTGACGGTTCTGAACGCCTACCAGCCGACGACGAGCCCGTGGGAAAGGGCTGCCGCATCCATGCAAGACAAGGGAGAACAGCCGTGGCGAGAATCGCTCGACTTGACTCCGCAGGAACGCGACCCCCAACGGGACGCCAGCGTCAGCCAGTATCTTCTGGTTGGCTTCACCCTGCCGGGACTGGAGTCCGAGCATTTCAGGATGCATCCCTCGCAAAAGAAACAGATGCCCGTCGGCACCCACCTCGACCCTACCAGCGTCACCGACACACCCGACGCACTCCTGCCTATCATGGTGGTGGTCCAAATGCAAGAGGAGACCGAACCCGAGGAGGCTACGACACTCTACGCGCTCATCAATCCCAGCCACGGTCTCTGCACGCCCCATCGCCTCGCCCAGAAAGCATTCTTCTACCTCCCAATGTTCCGAGACTCGGCGGGCAATCTCAACACACGCGGGCCTGCTTGGAACCCACTGGTCCGGTCGATTTGCGTTAATAGTCCGTCTGCCGAAGCCGAGCGATCGCGCCTCTACACCGCCAAGCAAAAGCTTTCCAGACAGGCCCGCAGAACCTCCAAAGTGGTCCTTGGCCGCACAAGATCGCTGCAGGGCGAGGTGTCTCTCCTTCTCGAGTGTTTCCTCGAGAGCAAGCAGCCATGGCACCTCAAGGAGCTCCGGACTGTCCTGTCCGAAGCCGAGGCCGACTTGGAGCACCTTCCCAGACCGTCATACGAAGCCCTGCTCGACAACGAGGCCACCGACTGGGACAGGGAGGACTCCGAGGCCATGATCAGGGAGGTCTACGAGCAGTGGCCGGATCTGCGATCCCTCAAGCTGATGGCCGAGGATGTCGACCTCATGAAGCGGCAGTTGGTGGATGAGGATATCTGGGTCGAGTTCAGGCTTCTGCGGCCGTTCATCGCGAGGTGCAAGGAGAAGATATCAGGGAGAGTGCACAAAGGGAAGCCGGACATGAGTGGTATCTGCGCCAAATCACTCAAGTCAGTCAAGACCCTGTTCGGGGTGTGCGAGTCCACGGTTCCAATCTCCAAAGAGGATCAGAACCGACTCATTCTGGCGATCAAGTCTACTCTCGAGAAAATCCTCGAAGCATCGCGCAAGTTTGGCCGGGATCTCAAGGAATCGGTTGGCGATCAGCTCTTCGAGAAGATGACGTCGATCTTGATAGCGCAAAGCTAATGTTCTCACATGCCATGAGATACGTTATAGCTGCCTATAGGCACAGAGACAGGGGCCTCGGCGAGATGCTTGAGGACGTGATTGAGGTGCTTGACAGGCTGAAGCTGCCTGAGCCCGAAGATGAGAGGTGAGTTGGTTATCTAAGAAACGACGACGCCTGTGCTAACAGTTCATGCAGTGATGACACTGATGGCGGTTCAGAGCCTCAGGAGTAGCCACCTGCTTCATCTTCTCTTGCAGCGCTCGCCAACCCACGGTTGGGATGCCACAGCAAACTGGGCCGGCAGTTAGCATGGCCTACAACGGAGGAGTGGTCTCGAATGACTGTCGCTCCGGCGACTGGTGAAGTAGGGCGATATGGGACTGGAGGATGAACGAGTGGTTCGTTCTTGGGACGGTCGTCGTGGTTTGAGATGGTCATCATGGTTCGGGATGGCCATCATGGTTTCTTTGCTCTGGGAGAAGTGATCTCAACTTGGTACGGGAGGAAGCTTTTTTGCTTTGCTATAGGCAGATGCAATGGTATCAAGTAGATTTCCGTATCGATGGGTTAGTTAAATGGTTTTTGCTGCGATGGCCAGCTGAACTCTGGTTTGCTCCCGCGTTTATCATTACATCCATGGATATGCACATCCCTTGTATCTATAACCATCTCTTCCCCAAACGCCATGCTTTCCGCCCACCAGATCTATTACCTCCCATCCATCATTACCCCCTTTCAATCCCTTTCCATTACCCCCCACCCCTCTTCGAACCTCCCCTCCACTCCCTCACCTCCCCGCCCACCGCCTCTCAACCCACCTCAACGGCACATACAACACCCCAGACACCACAAAAGCCAGCTCAAACCCAATATCCCCCGTGGTCTGGGCAATCGGCCCCGTGAACCACACCTGCGCCATACTGGGCACGACCAGCCCAAAACTCAGCACCCCCGCCCCGAGCGCCGCGACCCCCCACGGCAACCGGCTCGCGTCATTCCACGCGTCGGGGTCATACGCGGCACAGTCGGCCTTGCGAAACACAAAATGCTCCACCAGCACGACAGCCAGGAAAGCCGAGGTCCAGTACCCGATGAGCGCGACAAAATTCTCCAGGTTCGCGAAGAAATCCCCCGCAGCGCGGATCGCGACGGGGATCACGATCGCGGCGAACACAATCGAGAAGAGGTAGCGCGGCACCTTGACCAGGAACGGCAGGAGAAGCTGCAGGTTGAGCGTGACGCTGTAGCTGGTGGCGGCCAGGTTGCCCAGCAGCGAGAAGGAGAGCAGCACGACCAGGAACTTGCCGAAGCCGCCGGCGGGGGCGAGCATGGCCGCGAGCACGCCGCCGACGAGGGTCTGGTCGTAGGCGGCCTGCCAGTGCGGGACGTTGGGGATGGCGTTGCCGATTGCGGAGCCGAGGATCATGAGGAGGATTGTGGGGGTTGCGAGGCCGAGGTAGGAGTAGGTGAATATTTTGACTCTGTAGGCTAGTTAGCGGGGTGAGGTAAGGGTGGAGGGGAGGGAAAGGCATACGAGGAGGTGTCGGGCTTGAGATACGTTGTAAAGTCTGACGACAGACACGCCCACGGCACCATGTACGACGCGACGATCATGCCGAACGACAGCACCGACGAGGCCGGCGGGGGCGCGTCGTAGGTGACCTGATTCCGCAGCTCCTTGCCGCCGGTGCCGACGGCGACGATGATGGAGATGATGGCGGGGATCCAGGCGTAGCGCTCGTAGATGTGCAGGACCGTAAACCCGCAGAACGAAATACCCAGCGTCAGAATCGCTGTGATGACGATGCCGACCGTCACGCTCAGGTTGCCGTCGGCAACGGACGAGAGGCACTGCCCGCCGACGACAGCCATGATGACGCAGAAGCCGATGAGGGTAGCGAGGTTGAGCAGGACGGGGATCGAGACGAGGTAGCGGCTGTCCGTATCAGTCATTGTCGGGCCCAGACCAGTGGGTGACCTACCCGAAGCTGTACCGGGCCTGCAGCATCTGTCTCATGCCAATCTTGGGGCCCAGCGTGGACAGATAGGCCGGCAGGAGGGTGGTCAACAGAGTGAAGAACAGGATGACCAGGGCGCTGTCCCTGAGGTTGAGCCCGTACACCGGGGCCAGCATGCCAAAGGTGATGCTGATCCGTACTGTCAGTCCAAATTCTCCCTGGACATAGAGTAGTAAATACGCTCACCCCAAAATGTTGGTGTTCATCGACCACCACAGCGTAAAGACATTGATGGTCCGGTCAACGGTCCGCTCCTTGACGGGGATCGGGGTGATGCCGCGGACCTCGACCCGGCCAAACACGGCGACCTTGTGGAGGAGGTCCCGGAGGCGACCCCATCGGCCGACGAGGACATCGGCAGCGGCGCCGTGGTCGGAGCTCCGTTCCGGGTCGCTGCCCCGCGCTTTCTCGTCGAGCTTGAGCTCGGGCGTCATGGTGAAGTGGGTCTCGACGAGAGGTCGAAAAATTGTCTCACGATGTGGCCACCCAGCCAGATTTGACGGCTCGGGAGAGAACAATCGCAGACTCGGGGAAGACAGAGGAGAAGGCAGGAGGGCCTCAAATTTTTGGTCCGCGAAAAAAATCACCAAGCTAGCAATTTGCTCAGCTCCCGAGTCGGCGAATGTGTGGAGAGTAAGAGGCAATCCGGACCCACCCCCGCGGAAAAGGGAATGACCACCGGTCACCGGACTAGGGAACCTGGGAAGGCGCGGTCTGGATTCAGGGCAGGAGCATCTGGAACATGGCAGGTGAGACGGATCGATCTGGTAAGAAGAAGAATGCCCTGGTTACGTAGGTAGGTAGGTAATTGCCACGGAAGAGTTCCGCTCCCGAAGACTGCGAGAGTCTGCTAAACTCTTCCCTCTAATCTGACATCATGGGTATAAACCAGCACACCGGTAACGCTTCAAATATGATCAAAAGACACAAGCTATTATGAAGCAGCCGAACCGGCAACCGTATCACGCCGTGCTCTGAAGGAAACCGATTGTTGATGGTTGAGGAGAGCACACGACAGGATTCATACCCCGCGGTTATCTTTGCCTTTATCGCGGTCAGACATCCCCCACGCGTTCTGGTTCCGCGCCAAGCCGGTTCTTGCCGACCCATCAACCTTAATCCAGCGATTGATATCCAGGGTTAGGGTCAGGCCAAGCCAACCCAGAACCGCCTCCAGATGCTCGCGGCGTGGTTCAGCTCAAACTGACGCCCGGGCTTCCACTTGTTGTTGTGGAGCTTCCTCTCCTCGTCGCGAATAGCCTCGAGCACCCTCCAGTCGTAGATGGGTACGTACTCGCGCTCGCCGTTGCGCCGCTTCAGCTGGGCCGCCTCGACCGACTGCAGAAACGCCACCGAGGCCTCCTTGCGCCGGCGGTCGATGAGGACGATCTTGGTCCGGCGGTGAGTGACAGAATTGCTGGTGCTGGAGGAGGCGGAGGCTGGGATGCCGCTCGGAGCGGTTGTGGCAGCTTGAGTGCCGAGCCACTCCTTGGGGTCGCGGAGAAACTCGGTCACGCCGTGGCCAGACAGCAAGTCGTCTGTGACCCAAAGAAAGTTGGCGATGCAAGGCGAGAGGAGGATGGTATACGTCTGGAACTTGCACATGTCGCCGAGGAATTGGCACTTGGCAGCAGATGTCTCGGTGGCCTGGTCGGTGGCATTGACAGTGGCCTCCTCGGTGGCATTGCCGGAGGTATGGGCGGAGGCCGTGTCGGTGACGTTGTTGGTGCCGTTGTCGGTGCCATTGCCGGTGCCATTGTCAGTGGCGTTGTCGGTGGCATCTGCGGTCGGCTTGTCGGAGGGCTGATGGCCTGCTTCATGGCTGCTCACAGAACCTTTGTCCGTCTGGCCCGTACGAGATGCAGCGGCAAACGCCTGGGACATCACGCTCGGGAATGAAACCGATGCCTGCAGAGGAGGCCGAGAATCGCCCCGCTTGCTGTGCGAACCAGCCTGCTGCACCGAGCCTGCGCTCGACGGTCTCGGCATGGGCAGAGTCGCTTCGGTATCGCGGTGGAACAGGCTCGTCTTGCTGCCCACAAACGGCTCCCGCCGGTTCGCCGAGGGACCAGCCCTATTGTCGTCAAGCGAGGGACCCGCGGAGGCAGCCTGGTCGCTGGAGCGTCTTCTGATCTTGCTTCTGTCGGGGATGCCGCTCTGCGTCGACGGTTCGAGGGGCCTCTTTCGGCCCAATGTAGTGCCGGCTTGATTGTCAATCCGGGCGGAAGCTGTCGGTTCCATCGGTTGAGGCGACTGCGTCGCCGAGTCTGCAACAGTGGAAATGGTCGACTGGCTTGCGGTATCGACTGCAGTTCTCGATCCCGAGTTCTCCAAGGCGGCAATCCAGCCCAGAAGCTCCTGGCTGTCTTCCGGAGGCGGCGCCTCCCTTTCTTTAGTCGCCATCTCTTGCAGCTCTGCGAAGGAAATGGTGTCGTGGTAGGTCCTGTCGCTGTGGATTTTGCTGACGGATGCAAATCGTGGGCTCCAGAAACCCGTGTTGCCTTCCTTGTCGAAAGAAAAACAGCGGAGATCGAACACCGGGGGCATGGGAAAAATCACCGAGGGGCGCTTCCCACTATCAACCCCCGGTTCGATGCGCAGGGAGATTGCTGTGTTATCCGCCGGCCGGACAGCCTCTGGGTTGACAGACGAGACGAACGCTGCGAGCTGGGTTGCATTCAGCTCGACAACGTTCGTGACGACGAACCGGGGCTGCTTCCCGAACCGCTGCACCTCGTCCTTGTTCTCGAGACAGCCCACATAAAAGTGAGTCCACTTGAGCCTGGGGATGTTGTACGTGCGTGCCTTTGCGGCGTCGAAGCGCGCACCGACAACGGCAAAGTCGCCAATGTCCCCAAAATGACCAATGTACTCTTTCTTGAGCTTGATGGCACAGCAGCTGTAAGGCCGCCGCAGGGTGCCAAAGTCAAAGTAAGGATCGTCTGCTTTGAGAACGAGGCCTTCTCCGCGTGCTGTGATGCACTTTGCAAAGGCGCGGCGCAGGTTGGAGGCAGCAGACCGCCTGCCACAGTCGATGAGCTCTCGCTTCACCAAAGACGATCGTCCCGGAACCGGGGTGATGAGGCTCTTGAGGCGCTGGAACCTCTCCGAGTGTTTGACGGCCAGGAGAGATTCGTTGTCAACCATGAGCAGATCGTAATAAACGATCATCAGGTGTTCCCAGGGGTGAGCCTGTGAGTCTTTATCGGTCCCCAAGAAAGAGCCGGATCTCGAGACGTGCTTTCTGATCTTGTGGAAGTCGAGGATCTTCTGGGTCTTGTCGCTATAGACCACGAGCTCGCCCTCCAGGATGCAGCTGTGCTTTAGGGGGGAGGACGATTGCCCAAGCTTCAACGACGTTCGGATCGACCTATCATCTGTCAGCACACACAACGGAATCTGAGGACGGACAGACGTACTCATGCAAGGCGATGCGATCCCGTGTGCTCTCCTTGCCGCTCTTTGAGAAGATCTGGATGCAGTCGTGGCCTTTGCTGAGGTCGATGTGGATCTGACAATACTCGCCGTCCATTTTTCCCTCGCAGCTGATCCGGCCTTGGACCATGGACAAGCAGTGCTTAATGCTCCTCCCCTTGAGCCATGTCTGGCGGCCAATCTTGACTCCCAGGGTGGGCTTCAAGTACTCTGCCAGCTCGCTTTTTCCCGTGACAGTCCGGTCACGTTTTAAGGTGTCGAGGATACGCCCGGCGACGGCCAAGTCATCTTGGACTTTCAGAATCGCTGGCAGCAGGGGATGGTAGCCTGCGCAGACAACGCGCTGGTCAAGAACAACGGGCTCGTAGTTCTTCAAGATCAGCCGAGTGAGCCATTTGGCGTCTCTGGCAGGCAGCCGCTGGTACAGGTCCCCGAGGGAAAGCTCTTGGTCAGCAGGCCTATTCTCGGCTGAGCTGCGGACAGCAGGTGAGCTGAAGCGGCAGGCGGCCGCGATGCTGTGGAGGAGCTCATCAATTTCTTCCACCGTGACTGCCCTGTGGGTGGGAAATACGGGGTTTGGCTGTCAAATGTCAGTCTCAAGTGTGCCAGCAGGCACTTGGAGATAGTCTTACAGTCTGCCTGAGGATGCTCTCAACACAGTCTGCCAAGTCTGCGCGTGCGTCGGGGTTGCTCCATCGTCCCAGCTCAGCAATGCGTGACCGGCCCAGGCCAAGCGCACGGCCGACGATGGTCTGGAGCTTCTTTTCCCGGATAAAGTAGACCCTGTCGGTCCGCTTCTCTGGCAGAAGGGCCGAGAGCAGCGGCGCGCTGCTGTGGTCGTCGCGGTAGAGCAGGCCGTGGTGACCTCTGAACCACTCCTGGACGATGGCCGCGTTGGTCCTCAGCCCTGAGCGAGCGAGTCGGTTGTCCTCAAGGCGTTGCAGCAGGTCGCAGACATAGGAAAAGAGAAAGGGCATGATTTAGTCCTGGCATGTGTGCGGCAGAGTGTGGATGTTGGCGAAGCTGTGCATCGAGAGGTTTGGGGGGGTCAATTTTATGGTCAAGAGATGCTGGCAGGCAGCAGGTTCGGCAGAAGGAGCAGCATCTGGAGAGGAGCCAGGTGAGGCCCCAAGGCCGATTCACTTCCAGGCTGTGCAACCAATGCTCAAGGCAGGCATGAACAAGTCGAGCTGGATCCGATCAAAGGACTTGGCGCGCTTAGAATACACGTCGGCACGTGATGAAGGGGGGGCACCGTGTGTATCCCCTGGCATACTGTGACTGACTTACTCACGGCAGCATCCTTGGGGTGTTTTAGTCAAAAATAAATTACCTAAACTATTAGGTTATAATAGAGTTTCATTCATCCTGCTAGTCTCGTCGCATTGCTTGTTTTGGCATACTGGTGGAAGAAGCATTCACAATGCCGTGCTCTGGTGACACGAGCCGTATGAATTAGGGAGACAGGACACTGTCTTTCTTTGTCATTTTTCAACACATGAACGTTGTAAGAGCCAGCACGAGACGTGTCCTGTTTCCTCAAAAGAACAAAAGGAAACAATGACATAGAGAGAGGGCAGAACGGAAGAAAAAATCCCGAAACCGCTGGCTTGGACTCGGCTGAGTCAGCCAACGATGAGCTCCTCGCCATGAAGCTCTTCCACGCCTTGATCCGGACCCATCACATCACCTCCCGCAAGAAGGTGGCCCATCTGCGCAAGGCAGCGAGCAAGTATGACTGCTATGCCCTGCTCCGCAGCGGAGGCTGCCCGGGCATTATGTACTGCAAAGGCAGTGAAGAGAGTGTGAAGGAATGGGTTGGGACGGTCCAGGTTCGTTCAGCAAACATCCTTTGAAGACATTTGCTGACAGCGATACAGAAACTGCGATACAAGGACTTTCAGCTGGCATCAAAGCCGGGACCAATCCAGGCAAAGGTGGTCCAGCCAGAGGAACGGACAGGGCTGTTTGAAGTGGAAACCGTCAAGGCGTTTGCGGCCGCCATGGAGAGGAGGGGCATCTCCGAGTGGTGGAAGCAGGGAATGGAGTTCGCATGACCTACCGGCCTTGAATCGCCTCTCCGGAGGACTTGAGTTTACTGCTATCGACAGCCAAAAACATGCCCCCGAATACGCCCCCTACGTGCTCACCCTCTCCTCACAACCCTCCTCAACCGCCCCAGCACCCCCGCAAACCACGGCGTCGCCCACACGCTCCCGACAATCCTCACCGGCAACAGCACCTTGGTCAGCGCGTACGCCAGCCCAACCTCGACCAGCACCCGATACTTGGGATCCGCCTCCCACCGCTGCAGCGCCGCCTCGGCTCCCACCACCCCTTGCCCTTGCCCTTCTATCACCCCGCTCTCCCCATCCCCCTCTGAGGAAGAAGACCCAGAAGGCCCAAAACCAAACCACCCCCTCCTAGTAAACCACCTCTCAAACCTCCCCACCCCCTCCCTTACATACCCCCCGTAGTGCGCCACCATCCACGCGACGGGCACATACTCGGTATAGTGAAACACCCCAAACAGCCCGAGCAGCGGCACCACGGCAGTGAGCTCGTGCAGGATCAGGAAGGCGGCGACGTGCGTGACGGGGGCGCCGCGCAGGCGGGACGTGTAGCGCTGCAGGGGGCGCGGGAGGCGGGCGAGGAGGCGGTCGAGGCGGGTTGATGCGTTTTTGTCTGGATTTACTTTTGGTGCTGTGTTGGGCGGGGTTGGGGTCGGGGTGGTGCTGTAGGATCTCTGGGGTCGGGAGCGCGGGGTTGAGGCCTGCTGCGGACGGGGTGCTCGGCGCGGGGCGGGAGGGTGGAAGAGGCGGGCGATGGCCCCGGGAGGTTGGAGGGGGCGCATGGTGGCGACTGGAGGGAGAAGTGGGAGTGTAGTTTTCGCTAGGATTCCGAGTTGGTCGCGCCGCGGTTTGCGTCGGTTGCGTCGGTTGCGTCGGCTGCGCTGGAGTTTGGTCCAAGCTGGAGGGGGTCCATTGGGGCCGTTGTGCACGGGCCATGGCTGCTCGTTGCCCTTAACAACTGAGCCCCTGGCCCCTGAACCCAAAGTCAACAGTTCAAGAACTCAGTGGACAGGTCCTGTTTGATCCCAGGGTTTGACCAGACTGGATGGAAATGCTCTCCCCCTATTGAAAGAAGATTCTACCTCAATGTCGACTCCTCCTTGGCTTGCGGAGTTAACATCGCACCGTCGTCAGCTTTTCACAGTCACACGAGTCACACGCACAACTTGGTCAGACAGTGAAAAGTATTGAAATCGCTGTTTAGCTCTATTCTTCTGTTTCCTGTTCTTGTTTCCTCCCATCCTCCAGTCGCTAAAGTACTAATGACAGTCCACTTCCCCCATTTCTCCTCCCACTCCCTCCCGCTTCCTCGTTCCTTCGGAAATCCATCAGCATCAAGTAATTCCCCGCCGGGAGGATTGCAAAGACTCCCGGTCACCAAGCCCCCATCGTCCAACCCCGGCCCCCCGATCCTGAGTTTCCCCTCGTAGAAGCAGCGGGGGTGATGCACGCCCGGGAACCCGTCCCGCTAGCCGCAAAATTGTCCGACATGACCGTCCTCCGCCTGGAAGTCAAGGCAACGCACAGAGCTATCATCAATCGCGTCATGAGCATTCTTTTGCATGTTGGTAGACAAATCTGCTCAAGGGGTCCCAGTCCGCTGAGGGATCGACTTCTGCCTCCGAGTCCTTCGCTGCTTCGTCGACCGGGAGCGCGGGCTGGGCTGAAACCGGGGCGACGGGCGACGGGAGGGTGGCAGCACCCGCCACGCAATCGTTCCAGGCACCCAATCGATTTTGCGAGTCGTAAACGCAGCCGAACTGCTGACGAAACCTCGGAAGGTAGAAGCATTCGTTCCGGCTGACCCTGTAGCACCTGGAAATGCCGGCTGTCGGCTTCAACAGCGCGTAGAGAAACGTTTTCTCAGGGCGGGAGTGTTCCACCCGGGTGACGACCATGGTCATTGCCCTCGAAGCGTGAGCACCGACGATGGTCGGCTGACAGATCCACGGTCCCCAGTGGTTCTTTGTGTTTGACAAGGAACGGGGGCACGGCGGCGTTGAAGGGGCTTTGAAATGCTCCGGCCCCAGGTTCGTCATGGTGAAGCCGACGAGAAGATAGCGGCCCAAGCCGCGGTTGTCGAAGTTCTCATTGCGCTCCTCGGGGGTCAGGGAAAACGAGATTCTCCAAGGCTGTTCGTTATTTGCCCTCATGACTTTCGAGGCGAGCTCCCACGGCGTATTGGGGCTTGTTTCTGGTTCCATGGCAGTCAAGACAGTCGGGTTCCGCTTGTCAACGCCCTCGGGAATCGCTATCGCCCAGCCGAAGGCGTTGATGGCGTAATTCTCAAGCCATTCATGTTCCTTTGGGTAAGCGTAGTCCGGAGGCGCCGGGGCTGCCGTTTCGGGGACTTGTGTCTCGGTCTGTTTCATGGTGTCGGCTCGCCGCGTGGCTCGTGTTGGCAACGAAATGCACGGCGCGCGGGGAACGGGGATTGCTGGTGCTTTGCTTTGGTTTATCGATGTCAGGCAAGATGCTGGCGCAAGCAAAGAATGATGGGAGAGCCGAGATGAAAATAATTGGGGGTTGGCGAGCGTCCGAAAACGAGAGAAGCGGGAGGATGCTCGAGATGGCCCGGGGAGAGGTACCTTCCAGCTTGGTGTTTGTGGGAAGGGACGCGCAACCTGAACCTTCCAGTCCTTTCCACGTCATTGCCATCCTGACAGCGGCGTTATGCTCCTGCCCTCCCTCTGGGAAGCACGCTGTGCGGCGGCTCTAGCCTTCCTCAACAACATCATGTTGACAAGGCGGAGCACAATCATACCTGAAGATCTACCAAATATTCGGTGTCGAGTACCTTGAGTGTTGATGAGAGAAGAAGCCACCTCTCTCGCTTTAGTAGAGGCCGATAGGCGATAACGTTGGCATAGCCATCACAGCCTCAGCTTGGAGATCAACGATTGAATTGAAGAAGCTTGTAAATCATCGCAAGGCGGCACCTAGGTCTGTCTTATTACAGTATTCTTCCCTCGCCATACTTCTCGTCCCACTTCCTTTTCATGCCCGATCTCAGACCAACCTCTGGCTTGAGATCATCCTTCGACTCGGCTTTCTCAAAGCCGTTCTCGCGCCGCTTCTTGCACAACTCGCAATCGCAGGGGGAATCCGGGGCGTCTTGTGCGGCCGCCTCCTCGGCCGTCATATTCCGCAACTTGTGCCGCTTGGACGGTCGGCCATCACCGCCAGAAAATTCCTCGCTAACGAGGTTGCCGTTCTTGCACGGAATGAACTTGAACTTCGAGCCCTTGACGCGAAACGGGGCATTGTCGGAGAAGTCGAGGACCGAGTGACCAGGGGCATTGTGGCCGTCGTCCTTCTGAGTTACCGTCAGCCAGCAACAATGCAATGCCGATACGATGGCCACTCACATAGTAACGCATGATATGGGCAAAGCGGATTTGTCGGCAGTCGGTAAGCTTAGAGAACCGCGGGTCTTGCTGGACGGCGTTGATGATCGCTTCGTCCCTCTCCTCCGTTTCCTCGGCTGTTACGGGCGCGCCGGGAACTACTTCGACTTAGTTTTCTGTCTGGCGTGCCAATTTCATATTGTACGGACCCGGTTCCTGTTCATCAACCTAAAGGGCTTCATACTCGCTGTCCGCTTCCGACCTCGAGGAGGAGGAGACGTACTCGTCGTCGGCCGAACAATGTTAGCCAAATTGGAATCCTTTTCCCTTGCAATTTGCGATCATTTCTAGTCAGTCAGCTTACCTTGTCATTCTCCTTGGAAGCCATTGTTGAGCGGGGTTCTGTGGTTGATCACAGCGCTGGGGCAAGATGGTTGAAAAGTGGAGGAGGTCGAGGATTATTGTTGGTTTAAGAATAGGGGGAACTGAGCTTGCTGGATTTCAGATAAAGCGAACCTGCTGTGTGAAGGCGTGCCTTCCAGGGCTCAACCGATGGAGTCTAAACCGACCGTCACCCTGTGATATAAAGTTGAAAACTGGAAACCGTGGAGCACTAGAAATTTGTGAAGCTCCTGTATATTTGTTTCTAGTCTACATCGAAAGTCCACCGGATTTGGAAGGGTTATTTCGAGATGCTGATCGAGAAACCGAGACGAAGGTTCCATTCGCAACGGATACTCTAGGAGAGCGTTCAACAGCATCACCACTCTCACATCTCATCACCCTCGCAAATCCAGGATCACCAGACTCGTAGCCAGCGCCGGCAGCAGCGGCACCGACAACCTGCCCCCTTCCAACTTCCACTGGACGCTTCCCCACGGCGTGCTCTCAATAACCGTCGCGTCCGGCACCAGCAACTTCACCCCCTCAACATCCACATAACCCCCATTAACCACACTCACCAACATCTTCCCGCCCTTAACCCAACCCGCCACATCCACCACCTCGGCCCCAAACACAACCTCCATCTCCCGCGGCCCCTCCCCACCCACAACAAACCCCATCACCTCCCCTCCCGCCACCACCCTCGCCAACCGCCCATGTGCCCCCGCCAACACTTCACTCGTCGGCCACACCCACGACACAACCCCCTTCGCGCCATGATTAACCGCCAACAACACCATCACCCAACTCTCCTCCACCCCCGGATCCCTTAACCAATAATCCTCGCCATGAAACGCCTGCGGATTAAACACCACCGTCTTCCTCCACCTCCCCAACACCGCCTCATACCCCCTCCAACCCTCCAACCGCGTCACCACGTCCTGCACGGTCCCCTCGCAGTTATCGCACCCACAATCACCATACGTGTCGTTGCACTCGGTGCCCCACTTGGAGTACGTCGCGTTGATCCCGATCGGGTAGACGTCGGCCATGAGGAAGTCGGCGGCGGCCGAGTACTCGGCAAAATAATAGTCGGCACAGTTGAGGGTGACGGCGACCGGGTGGTAGGGGTCCATGGACCGGATCAGGTTGTATGCGTCCTGCGGGAGGGAGAAGGGGTCTTGCCAGCCGTCGGGCTCGTCGGCGGACCAGTAGGCGAAGAGGCCTGGGGAGGAAAGGGCGGGGGGGAGGTTGGTTTCTGTGTCAGGGAGGGGAGGGGATGTTAGGTATTTGTTGTGTTTTTATAACTGGGTATTGGGGCGGATTGGGGGTGGAAGTGCTGGCTTGGGGGATATAGGGAGCTATTGGTAGACGGAAAGGAAGGAAAGGAAGGAAGGAAAACTAGTAATTAAAGGACGTAAAATAGTAAAAAATGAGGGAAAATAGTAAAAAAGGGGGGGGAATAGTAAAAGGAGGTAAAGGAGTAAAGAATAAAAAGGAGGTCCAATTTAACATACCGATAGCGGTCAGGTTGCGGTAGATATCGCGAAGCGAGTACATGATGCGGAGGTCGGTGGCCGAGGCCATGTAATCAAGGATGACCGCAGCGTCGTGAAAGGTCGTCAGGGGCGTCATGGCGTTCAGGCCGAGGGCGGCGTAGGCGTCGATTAGGGCTGTGTTGTTTTCCCGGAGGAAGCCGTCGTAGGATGCGTAGAAGCCGTAAGGAAAGAAGGGAGTGAAGGTGTGATTTGTTGACGGACTGCTAAAGTAGAGACCGCCGCGGAGGTTGTCAATGCGGGTAACGCTGCCGGTGGGCTTGGAGGGAAGGTAGAGGAGTGTGGTGGTAACGGTCCAGGCCGGGGTGCCGCTCTCTGGGGCGCCGTAGAGGACGACTTGGATGGGGGTGAGGCTTGGCTTTAGGCGCGCCAGTTCGAAGCGGAAGATGTTGCCGGTGGTGTTGACGGGGACTGTGTTTTGCACGAGCGGGTCGTCGTCCTCGGCCAGGTTGATGGAGAAGATGAGCTTGTTGGCCCACTTGGACGACATGGAGCTGGTGGTGTTCGGCCAGGGCGTGCCGTGGTACTGGGAGAACTCGGCATTGACGACAAACTCGCCATACTCTTCGCTGTCGAGGTAGAGATTGAACCTCGGCTGGAACAAAACGTGAAGGAGCGGGGGCCCGGGGACAATGGGGGGAGGGAGCGTCTGGCCGCCAGGGTCAAAGTTGGGATACCTGAGCAACTCAGCGGGCGCTCGTCATGGAATCTGAATATCTGCTTACCCAGGCTGATAGACCTTGCCGCACCATCGCGGCCAGTCCGGATGCTGCCCTGTCTGTTGACCATTGGCGACGGCAATGGCTGCTGCCAGGCCGAGCCACCAGAGTCGGGACCATGCCATGGTTGCCGTTGCGAGAAGTGGGGGAAGGGAGGGGAGTTGCACCGCTTTTAACATGGAATTCCCATCCCTTGGACCCCGCGTCCTGATATTGCTGCATGCACCCACTTTATCCTATGGAGTATAGCATGAAGTGGAATAATATCCTGTTCAATGTCCCATTTTAGTCTCGAGTATTCTTAGTTCTATTCATTATATCAGAACCTAGCAAGTACTTTTATTCTTGTTTTGTTCGCTCCTTACAGGTATTCTCTTTTCTTTTCTTCTCTTCTTTCCCTATGTCTGTCTCTCGCTTTCGTTCCCCTTGTGGAGGCTAGAGAGAGCGGTCTGAAGAGCGTTGCTACAGCGACCGGCTCTATCCATGGGCATTTGTATGTATACTTGCTTCGCGCGTCGAGGCCACACCAACGTCCTCGTGCTTTTGCCAAGCATTATGTCCAAGTCGGCCAAGTAGTCACTGAGCCGGCCGGCGGTTTGCAGCGTCATGACGTAGGCAACAAAAGCGGAGGTGATCTCTTCTAGCCACAGAGAGGAATTTGGATTGTTCCCAGACTTTGATCTTCTCTTCAGCACGATGGGAACAATCCTAAGCCAGATATAGCCGCCACCGCCTCAATTCACCGAAAATGATGTATCAGACCAACAGGGCAAGGCCAAAGGTCTGCTTTATTGTTCTTCTCGACGTACGGGCCTGCTTTCAACTCACCCCACCAGCCTCCCACTGCCGAGCCATTCCCACTCGCACCTGGTGCTTACATGAGATTTCAGACGGGAGACAGTTGTGGAGGGCCCATGTTGGCCAGCACGACTCTGTATCCGTCCGGGTCCTCGAACGTCTTGCCGCAGCGGTCCCAGTAGGGGTTGAAGCTCGCAACAGGTGGGAAACCACTTTTTTCCATCCGCGCCACTGCCTTGGCGTAGCTGTCGCCGTCCGGGAGATAGAATATCAAGAGGTTGTCCTGGGTCGGCGCGCGGCCAACATCGTGGCCGCGACGCCGCGTAAACTCAAGGTGGTAGCCGGCCGATTTATGGCCCAGCATCACACCGTCGAAGCCTTCGTGGTCGGCAAAGCAGCCCAGGACCTCGAACCCCAGCCCATCGCAGTAGAAGGGCAGCAGCTTGTCGATGTCGTCGGTCGGCCGTGCGATGCGGAGGTGCGCTGCAGCAAGCGTCATGGTCGTCGCATGTATGGCCGAGGGAGGTCACAATGACATCGGTTGCTGCACGAGGGATTCGAGGTGAAGTACAACGACGTTTGGCAGCATCATCCCATCATCGCAGTGCTTCCAGGGGCTCCCCACAAAAGACAATCAGACGGCGGTGGAGAAGGCTCGGCGCTTGCGAGGCTAGGGTGACCCCGCTAAAAATATCCCGGCCCAAGCCACCGCCGCGGACCCACGAGCGGGTCGGGATCAGCAGCCAACACGGCCTCGTGGACGCGCAAGCACAGAGAGTTCAACCACCACAAAACTGCGCCGTTTCAACTGTTTTGACGTTTCACACCCGTCCCGTCTTTCTTTCCCCCCTCTCACCACCACGCCAAACCTACTGGCGGCACCCGCTTACCACAACAGCCCACCAATCTGAACAACCGAAAACAACAATAACGTTAACCCGACCCACGACCTCGCCCTCGTCCCAAGTCTACACCACAGTCAGCAACCCGAAACAAACCACCAGTACTCCATACAACCAACCACCGAAAATGCCCCCTCCGGCCCTCCGCCCAACACCCCGAAGCTGGCGCGCCGCCGCACCCCACGTCGCCCGCGCCTCGGCGGCCACCACGTCGGCCGTGCTGCTCTCGCGCCGCGACCTGACCGTCAACGATGCCCAAAAAGTCACCCTGGGGATCATCGCCGCCTACGTCGTCGCCATCGCACTGCTGTGGAACCTGCCCTACGTGCGCTGGGTGCTGTGGCCGTTCAAGGTAGCCCCCCTTCCCCTTTCCCCCGACCACCCTCCATACTAATACGGAGGAATGGAACGGCAGATGCTCGTAATAGCCTTCCACGAATTCGGTCACGCCTTCGCCTGCCTCCTTACCGGCGGGCGCGTCAAATCCATCAGCCTGGACCCGCGCGAGGGCGGCGTGACGCACATGCAGGGCGGGCGCAACGCAATCACGCTCCCCGCGGGCTACCTGGGCTCGTCGCTGATCGGCGCGCTGCTGACCTTTGCCGGGTTCAACATCAACGCGAGCAAGGTCGCGAGCGTCATCGTCGGCGTGTGCTTCCTGCTGACGCTGTGGTGGGGCCGGCGGGACTGGTTGACCGTGGGCACGGTGCTGGCCGCGGTTGGGTTGTTGGTCGGGTGCTGGTTTATTGCGCATGCTGAGGCGCTGAGGTTCGTGGTGTTGTTTATTGGGGTGATGAGCTCGCTTTATAGCGTTTGGGATATCGTAAGTTTTCCCTTCCTTGGCATATTTCGTTGTGGGTTGGGGGTGCTAACAAGGAATGAACAGTGCGACGACCTCATCCTGCGCAAGGTCAACAGCTCCGACGCGAGCGTCTTCGCCCAGCGCTACGGCGGGTCCTCGCAGTGCTGGGGCGTCATCTGGTCCATCATCTCGCTCGGCTTCATGGCCGCCGGCATCGTGGCCGGCATCGCGGCGTTCCCGCAGTCTGCTGCCCAGCAGAGGGAGGACTCGCAGCACTTTATCCCTACCAAGTTTTAGGCGGCGGTGGTTCGTTTTTACAACAGCATTGGGGTTTTGGGGGGTTGGTTATACGGGTACCTATCGGTCGGCGGCCGGGCAAACCGACGGCAGGCATGGAGGGGTGTTTTGGTTCCAGGCGTTGAGAGTCGGGCTGATTTAAGGATTTGATACCCGCGGTGCGTTTCTTAGTCTCCATTGTATGATAGCGGGTCGGTGATGGCATGACTACCGTGTATGAATTTTGGAGGGTGGAGGATAAAAGGGCTAAGGGTTCAAGTGAAGAACAAGCGTGGCACAAGCATCCGTAAAGTATCCGTGCCTCAACCGGCCCTTTTTGAGTTCCTCGTCGATGCTGGAATGGACTTTCGCCTATGGACGTAAATGACGAATTCCTGTAAACATGCCAAAGAAAATCGTTACATGGGGGAAATATCTGCTCCTCTGTGTATGCATGCAGCAACGCAATTAGAAACTCCGACCCAACCCGCCCAGAGGGAGCAAATGAGTCCCTACCCCCTTATTGCCTCAAATATACCACATATCGACGGGCCCATCCGTCCATCTAGCTGTCGATGCCAGATACCAGGACGGCCAGCCAGAGGCCACTCGTAGCCTGCATGGCTCATCTTCCCCCTCCCCAAATACCCCGAATCGCCTCTCGATTCTCCCCACCCGCCGACTGTTTTGTCCCCAAGACAACAGCGAAGCTCTATCCCGCAATGACCGCCAAAACGAGCAAACGAAAGAAACAAATACAAACCTCCCATAATCCACCGAACTCCATCCATCGTGAACATGCCCGTCTCCTCCCACAGGCCCAGCTCTCCCGCCCGGGAAGCTCGACGACACCGGCGTCGTCTACTCCTCCCTAACCTTGAACACCTTCCCCGACTTCTCAAAGAGCGTCTCGAACGACGTCTTGATCTGGCCTCTCGGGCACCCGGCGTTGTTCGCCGCAAACAGCTCGATCACGCCGACCTTGCTGAGCGTCGGGAAGGAGCGCACCAGGTCCTTGAGCTTCTGCTGCATGTCCAGCGGCAGCGGCTGCTGCGACTTTTTGGTGCCCGCAGCAGCAGATCCTGGGTGCAGAGCCTGGAAAGCATCTGACGGGGCCGGGGGCGGAGCCATCGGGTTAGCACGTGCGTCCTGGGCAGAACTCGAAGATGCGGAGGCAGTCGTGACGGATGCGGACGTGGATGCGGATGTGGATGCGGCTGATGATTCGTTACCTGCGCTGGCCTTCGACTTGGGCGTCTCCCAGTAGGCGGTCGAGAAGGGGTCGATGCTGTGGTGGTGTTCAAGGGGTTCTGGAAATGGTCAGCAAGATTCTTGAACGGAGAAAAATAGATTGCATGGAAAATGAAAGAAACGAAAAAGCAGAAAAGAGGAAAACGCAGACTTACCCAGTATGAATTCCAACCGGTTCTTGTACAGCTTCGGCTCCGCCGCACTCCGTTTACGGTCCTCCCATGACGGCCCTATACTCTCGGGCTCCATGCCAGAAAACACCATCCTCGCAGGGCCGACATCTTCGGAGTCATCCAAGAAATCTTCCATATCTTCGTCCAGCTCGGGCTCCTCCTCGTCATCATCGAGGTCGTCCACGTCTTCGCCCTCTTCTTCTTGCCACTCTGCCTCCGAATCGTATTCGTAGTCCAGGGGAAGAATCTTGGAGATGGGTTTCCGCGCGAGTTGCTGAAGGCTCTTGACACCGGTCGGCAGGCCACTGATGGTGCCAATGTAGGGTGGCCTCACATCTTCCCTAAACTTGATCGACTTGATCGGCACTGACTTCAGGGCCTCCATGGTATGCCTCATCTGCGCGTTCTGTGATTCTGTGGTGAGATCGACGGGGGTGTTGGAAGAAGGGCCTTCGAAATCGGCCATGATCTTCCTGACGCTCGGATAGACACGCCCGCGGCGGATTTTGTATGGGATGTGGAGGGCTTCCAACGGGTCGAACGTGGTTGCTGGATGGTCGCGCTTGCCCGAGAGATACTCGTCTAGAATCCTTGTCTTGGCCTCTCTCGTCTCTTCGTCCATCTGGAAGGATCTCGTGGCAAGCCGGACGTGTTCCTTGACAAAGAACGGCTTGAACATTTGGTCGTACAGTGACGTCTCCTTGACTTCGTTCTTGGCCGTGGAGCCTGCCGCCTGTGCATCGTCGGGCTTGGATGCAGAGTCCTTCTTGGGGGTTGTTGCTGTGCGGTTGAACATGCTAGTGAGCTTCATCTGGCTGCGTGCCTTTTTGGCTTCCTCCTCGTCCTTCTCACGCTTCTTTTTCTCCCGCTCCTCTGCGCGCTGCTTTTTCTCCTGCTCCTTCTTCTCCCGCTCCTCTGCGCGCTGTTTCTTTTCCTGCTCTTTCTCCGCCTTGTCGGCGGCCTTAGCAGCTTTCTCTTCTGCTCTGGCGGCCTTTTGCTGGGCCTTGAGCTTCTCGGCCTCTTCTTTCTCGAGCTTCTTCTTCTCCCGTTCCTCCTCTCGCTTGCGCTTCTCGGCGTCCCTCTCTGCCTTCTCTTGGGCGGTTAACCTCTTTTTCTTTGGCGGCTCGCCAGCCGATTTCTGCGCTGCGGGTTTGGCCATGGCCGAGGTAGGTTGTGTTGGTGTGGTTGTTGTCGAGGGAGGTGCTGCGGTAGGGCCGGGGGAAGGCGAGTTGGCGTTGAGAGGACTGCAAGCCGGGTCGCTCAAGCTAGAAGTAGATTTTGCCTGCGGCGAGGCCGAATGCCCAACGGAGGATACATCGTTCTCTTCTATGATGCAAAATGAGGTTTAGCCCGTGTCATTTCAAAGGGGGATGGCTACAACTTACTGTCGCTCAACGACGAATGGTCGGCTTGGACGTGCTCAGAGTCCCTGAAGGCTGCAGCACCGCAGGACTCTTGGTTGAGGAAATCGCCATGGGATCGCTTCCGGCCGGCCAGGTCCCGGTCTTGGACGTCGGTCGACATGGCGAGGAGAGACATCAAGTACCGGCCCCGCACGTTGACTGGAGTCGAAGCGAAATAGAGCAGATCTAAGAAAGTGGTCGTGTGCGAACGGAACGGAGAGATTGACTAGATCATAGCCACGAGGCTGGCGTCGTCGATGGTGTTGTCGTTCGCTGGATTCGCGGGTTGAATTAATCGGTTGCTGTTGGGAGTTGAGAGTTGAATGTGGAGTTGCGTTGCTTTGGCGAGAGCTTAAGGCAGCGATTGGGTAAATTGAGCTGCGGTGCGAGCCCGGGAAACGCGTCTGGGTCGCGACTCCTTTATCAGACCGTGCGCGTCACGCGTCATTAAATAGCTGTGGCGCATGCTGTGGCTGGTCGGTAATGGGCCGAAACGGTTAAATCTGCAAGAGCCGGGTCTTGCTTGTTGCAGCCTGTTCCACTCCGGTGTTGGGTTTCAAGAGTCGAAGAAAGCCCAGACCTTCCATCCGATCTACCTCTTCAAGAATTTTAAATTTGAAATCGCTCAGGGGCATTTTACAGTTTCAAAGCCGCGGAAGCAACTTCTCGATGCCAGTCTCCGGTACAAGCCGTGAATCAACACCACTACGTCAAGGACTCAAAGCCGAGGCGGGAGGCAAGAACCGAAAAAGGACAGAGGCTGAGCTCACATTTTTTTTTAGCCATTATGGTAAACTGCTCTCTGACCAACTTGTTGATTTCGTTCTTTATCTTTGAGGTTCTGCAATTGCGCTGTCTGCGTGTGTATGTGTTACCAAGCCAACTACAAGCCAGGACGAGCGTTTGTCCGTTATTGTGGACAGTGCTGCAATGTAAGCATGATATCAGCAAGCTTCACACTCTTCCGTCATCGACCTATTGGTAGCGACTTACCTATGGAACGTAACATACCCAACGCAGTAGCCTCAAAACAGCCCTGTGCTTAACGTGTCTAATATAGTACAGCCAGAGCCTGTAGCATACCTGGATCCGAGTGACGAAACAGCTTACCATGCCGAACCGCGGTCCGAAAGCGAGTCGGACAATAACACGCGCTTATATATGATCGACTTCCAAGGCAGGCCCGGCCTACGGTTACAACACCAAACTTGCAGGGTTTCGACATCTCGGTTTCCGGGAACGAGAAACAACGCTTTGTCGTCATTGTTTTCTCGAGCTGTGGTGGGAATCTCGGACTGCCCGGAAGGTCAGGTAGCAGGGCAGGATGGATGAGTTTTCTTTCGATTGTCAGAATCACGACCGGGAGGGCATGTGTGTGCGATGAACGAGTGAACAGTAATTCTCCTTCGGCATTGATTGGTATCTCGAGTCCAGATAACCTCCCCCACCCCATCCCGCACCCTTTTGAACACGCCCCAGTCCGTGACCTTGCCTCCGTCGGGTATTATTAGACAGGCAAACCGCATACGTGTAATGAGCGGCTATGAGATACAGAGAGAGAGAGAGAGAGAGAGAAAGAGAGAAAGGCAAAATTCGCAATGACAGAGTTGAAGCGATTGTAGATGCCCAGCCAAAACCTCCAGCGCCGGGCTATGCATAGGGTGAAATGGCCGGATTAAATGTCCGATGCAGATAGATAAAAGAAACAGAAAATGGCAAAAAGTCGACAGTCGGCGAAAAGGATCCTGTCCTCTCGCTTGCCGTGGCAGTTGTGGTCTCTTAATCGGGGTTCGCAATGTACAGCCGGCCGGTGCTCAGCGTCATGGTCCGTTCGTCCACACTGCCCCGCCGTTTCAGCTCGTCGACGCTCTTGACACTCTTCTCGCGCGTCACGGTGGCCAGCTTCATGCTGTTGTTGGCCAGATGAGCCGAGTTGCCGCTGAGTTCGGGGACGTTGTCCAGCCGCTCGCCGCTGCTGCCGCTGCCGAAGCTCCTCGCCTTGCCGCTGGCCGAGTCGTCCGCCGGGGGCGCCTGCTCGCCCGGCTTGTCCTCGACCAAGGATCCTGTCCGCTCCGGGGTGTCGCCGGGGCTCCACCTCGTGGCTCCACCGGCGGTCCCGAGGCCTCCGGACGAGCGATACGCCATGGCCCTCCTACCGCTGGAGGTGCTATTCCGCCCGGAGCTGCCCGTCCGCCGGTGGTGCATTCTCTGGATGGCGGCGTCGTCCTCTTCGCTCTCCTCGCCCTCGACCTCCGTCGCGCTGAGACGGAGAGGGACACCGCCGACGCCGTTGAGGTTGCTGCCGGGCGAGTAGCCGATGACGGTAGGCTTTCCGTGGTGCCGGATCTTGGCCGCCACCTTCCCGCCGGTAGAGCTCAGGCCGGTCGCCGTGCGTCCCGCGCCCACGAGTCCGAGACCCAGGCCGCTACCAGCGCCCACGACCTCGCGGTCCGCTCGCATCTTGGCGGCTCTCTGCTGTGCCTGTAACCTGGGGTCTTCGTACTGCGCGCGATCGCACCACACTGTGGCCTTTTGTTTCCGGAGGAGCGCGACATAACTGGACTGCGGCGAGCCGGGTGTTCCGCCGGAGCGGCTCGATGTGGATCTCCGCACGTCTAATGTCGGCGATGTCCTGTATGCTGCGGGCGGCGCCATGCCGCCGCTCGAGACGGTGCTGAAGGTGTTGACGCTCGGCGAGCGTCTCTGGTAATTCGCCGGGGGTTGGGCGAGATGCGTCTGCTGGTGATGCGGGTTTTGGTGGTACGACCCCTGTATGCCGGCGGGAAATGTATTCGACGACGTCGTCCTGGTGCGGCTATGGGTGTAGGCCGCATTGCTCGCAGGCTCCATGGGCGACGCTCGCCGGCGGGTATATTGAGCCTCGTACATGGGCTCGGCCTGCCACCTCTGCGCCATTTTGGAGATGGCCACTGGCGCACACGGATGACGAAACCTGAAGGCACGTGCCGGCGACAATGGCCGGTCTTTGTATGAAGCGGGTCGGTCGTGGGTCGGGGGTACGCGGTCGACTAAGGATTTTAGCGGGTGCGAGGAGGTTCCAGTCAGCCCAACCACGCTAGCTGAGATATGCAGCGATCGAGCAATTGACCGAGAGAGAAAAGGCTGCGGGCGGAGCAGACTTGGTGGGTTCTCTGCTGTTGATCGGCGACGAAAAACTGAAGGTAGCGCTGACCCTGCTCTGGTGAGGGAGGTGGCCGAGGTTTCGAGGAGCCGTGAGGGCCGAGGGGGTGGTGGTGTTGGTTCAAAAGAGGAGACGACGCGCGACCTGAAAAGGTCGGAGGTGCTGGCCAGACTTGGCGGCTCCCACGTTGCATTCGTGGGCGGGCCCTGCTTGTGGCCCTTGTTCAATGATGTGATGCTGTGGAGATGATCTGAGCACCGCTGGAGGCGGGCAGGGTTGGCCTGACAAGCTCGACTTCTTCTCCTGCTCTTGACGGGCCTTCCTTGTTTGAGGTCAGAGCCTGCTTTTCCTGCGTCCTCGTTTTGCGTGTGCCGTCTTTGTTGGTGGTCGAAAATCGCTAGGCCCTGCAACCGAACGCAGTTGGATCCTGAGCCCTTATCGGGCAGCGCTGGCCGAGTGCCGACCAACAGTTTGTCTTGGAGGCAAAACACAAGGGTGTTTGTTGCCAATGACCAAGACACGGTCGAAAGGAGTTATAAATACTCAATGCAAACATCAGGTTGCTGGCGCGGGAATCGGATCGCGGCCCCTTCCTTGTTCGCAGCTGAACATGGGTGGGGTTAGGCATTTGAGTGGGGTAGCTTAGACGATTGCGCTGTCATCACGGTCATCGGCAAAAGACCGTGGCCGATCAGATCATGAAATTCGATATGGCAAGGCCCTTGTTCACTTTATGAGTGAGATTGGGGCCTACGCAGGCTCTGGCTGCATCCTACACCAGCATCCGCCACAGTATTTATGGCAGCTCTCGAAACAAGGTCGCTGAGGCACAGATGCAACGTGCCTTTTGTTTCGTGAAACCAACGTCAGAAGCCTGGAGCCGACACCCGACAGGCGGCAAACTCCCAATGTTGGACTGCGTCACCCAGAGTCGCACTGCCATCTTTCAGGCCCAAACCTGGTCCATCATTGACAAACAACCTCTCTGTCTTGCCGCCCAAGGCCGGCGGGTAGCCTTGCCGAGTGGTCAACAAAAGAAGCGCGGCCGTCGGATGGGCCGCCCAATGGTTGGCTGGCAAGCGAGGCGTGTGTCTCGCTGGAGCGTCTCATTGGAACCTGCTCGCTGCTACCGTGGGGGGTAAGGCACAGCCAAGGATCCAGTTCATTGTGCGAATTTCCCCCCTATTTACCGCCCACGCGCGAAATACCACGCTTGGCACGCTATCCTCAGCTGCCATGCACCACTCCATGGAGAAATCGGACATTGCCACGAGACAAAGTATCGCAAGCCGTCACGGCGCTAGCGGCCATGGCCAACCTGTGGGACTGGCTGTTGCCGGGGCTGAATCGGCGAGTTTGATCGAACCCCGACCAATGGCGGCGCTTCCCAGGTTCTGCCCTCGGTGCATGCAAGCGAGGGCCGCAGGGGCGCTGCGTTGCGGGGCCTTTCATGTGCGGGGCCGGTCTCTGCTCTGCTCTCGCTCTGGTCTCCTCATCCGATCAAGCCCGGGGATCGTCCCGGTCCGGGAGCCAGGCACCGGCATCGTGGGTACTCTTCGGTGTTCGATTCGTCCTCGTTGACAGCAAAGGCCATTGTGAGAGGGGAGGGGAAAGGTGCCTGGGGTTCGGCCATTCTGGCGCTCCACCGGCACGGCCACGGACACACAATTGTGACACCCAACACCAGGATGACGAATTTGAATCCGGCGCTGGACATAGGCAAGTCCGTCCATATCCCGACAGGCGGCGTTTTCGGACCAAAGCCAGTCTGCTCCAGACACTGCGCAGTATAGTTATCGAGCTTTCGGGGGCGGCTGAGACATGGCATCCCCCGGAAAGACTCATGAGGGAGATGCAGCTTGGCCTCCGAGGCCCGACTCAGCTCTGTGTCCCGCCCGTCCTTGAAGATATCACAGGGCCAGATGGATAACCGGATTGTGTATATCTTGAACGCCCAAGTCCTGCATTGGAGGAGCACAGCAGCAGCCACAGCAGCAAAGTTCCAAATCGCAAGCCACTGCACGACAACCTGGAACCCCTGGCCTGTCCCGGCAATCGTGGTCAGCCCCGCTGTGGGTCCCGGTCGGTTGGCTCGTCTGCGGGCATCCGCTTCAGTGGCTGCCAGGGGCCGTCCCCTGCCGAGCCCGCTCCAGGTCCAGAGTTGGAAGGAAAAACCTGGAAAGCACGCGAGCAAGATTGAATTGGCAAGATTCAGTCCTCTTTCATCTTGCGAAAGAAAAAAAAAAAAGAAAATTCGACAGCGATTTCCGGGAGTCGGACGAAATCCCGATCCTTTTACCGCGCTCTGGCACCTCGGCATCCTCTCACATGCCAACCGTCTGATCCCGATCCCGCACTGTCCCGCGACGCAATGCCGGGCTTGACGTCATGAAGTAAGAGACTGGACGAACGTGTCGAACATGGCGACCGCATTGGGAACTGACACGGCCGCCAAGGTTCGCAAAGGAGCTTGACCAAGACGCTGTCCCAGGTATGTCTGCCGAGACACTTCGGTTGTGCGTTGGATCACCGCCTTGCGCCACGTGCCGCGATTGGCCGTTGTCATGAACTAGGGCGATCGCCAACGGGGATTGACCACGTCGGCGGGGTTGGGGACGGGGACGGTCCTGAGACTCCGGACCGCAGGCTGACATTCCGCCCACAGAATGGCGCGTCAAATATCTCGACTACAAGGCCGGCAAAAAGCACGTCAAGGCCGTCACGCGAGCCATCAACCGCGCCACTGCGACCCCGATATTGACGAGAAAGGGCGCCGAGGCCCCTCCGGCCACTACCCCGGCCACCTTCTTTGGCATCAGCCATAACTTCACCCCGCCCCGGAGGACGACCGTTGCTCCGGCCGGCACCCTTGCCGATGACCCGGCGTTGTTCCGGTCCAGGTCCACGGCTGCCAAGCAGGGGAGGAGTGCCGGTTCCGGAGACGAGCGGTCGGGGCTGGCCCGGACACCGGGAAGCGGCATACAATATGGCAGTTTCGGGCCGTCGCCGTCGCGCGCCAGCGACAGGCACGACTTCGAACTTCCCGGCCCCGCCATCAGGGACCCGTCCCACACGGGCGACCCTGCCTCGGACCGTGCCCCCCTCCCGCGCAGCGCCTCGATGATGGCTACCGCCCGGATGGACCACCGCTCCCCATCATTGCTCACCCTTCCCGCAGGCGGCATGGCTACGACGCCTCGCCTGCGCGTTCCTCGGCTCTTCTCGACCGGTTCCACCCGGCAAACGCCAAACAAGTTCGACATAGGGATGCAAAACCTGGATTACGTTCGCTCGGCCGAGCGCGACTTCTTCGCCTTCCTCGACAGCGAGCTGGACAAGATCGAGACCTTCTACAGGGAGAAGGAGGACCAGGCAACCGAGCGCCTGGCTGCGCTTCGGGCGCAGCTGCACGAGATGCGCAACAGACGCACCGCCGAGATTGCAGAGTCGAGAAAAAGGCGGGAGCAGGGACGCAGCAGCAGCCGTAGCGACGATGAAACCGAAGGACGGCCCAAAGATGGCAACCGAGACTGGATCAGCCCGATCAAGGACAGGTTCCTGAAACCCGGGCCCAATTCCAAGGCACTCCAGAAAATGACCCGGACCCCCGTCATGGCCGGCCAGACCACGGACGAGGGCCGGGACTATGTGCGGCGGCCGCACGACCCCCAAGTCCCGTACCGGACGGCGAAGCGGAAGCTCAAGCTGGCCATGCAGGAGTTCTACCGCAGCCTCGAGCTGCTCAAGTCGTTCGCCCTCCTGAACCGGACCGCGTTCCGCAAGCTCAACAAGAAGTACGACAAGGCCGTGAATGCCCGTCCGCCGTACCGGTACATGACCGAGAAGGTGAACAGGTCCTGGTTCGTCAATAGCGACATCCTGGACGGGCACATACGCACCGTGGAAGATTTGTACGCCAGGTACTTTGAGAAGGGCAACCACAAGATCGCCGCCGGAAAGCTGCGAGCCCTGCACAAACGCGCCGGAGACTCGTCCGACAGTGCGTTCCGCAGCGGCCTGATGATTGGCGTCGGCGCCGTCTTCGCCGTTCAGGGGCTTATTTATGGCGCCGAGCTCCTTTTCAGCAACGAGGATGACAAGTTGGTCGAAGAGACGAGCTACCTCTTGCAGCTGTACGGAGGCTATTTCCTCGTGCTCCTCCTCTTCACCTTGTTCACGCTGGATTGCCGCATGTGGACCAAGAACAAGGTCAACTATCCGTTTATTTTCGAGTTTGACGCGAGGAACTTTCTGGACTGGAAGCAGGTGGCCGAGTTTCCCAGCTTCTTCTTCGCCCTGTTTGGCGTCTTCGTCTGGCTCAACTTTTCGAGGCTGGGGAACTGGGAGGAAATGTACCTTTATTACCCCATCGTCCTAGTCTGCCTATCGCTCGTGGTCATCTTTTTTCCGGCGCCCGTCCTGCATCACAAGGCCCGGAGGTGGTTCTTGTACTCTCATGTACGCACCCGCCCAATCGAAGGCTCTAGTTGTTCCGACTCGGCTGACATCTCCACAGTATCGGTTACTCCTGTCGGGCTTATACCCAGTAGAGTTTCGGGATTTCTTCCTGGGCGATATCTGGTGCTCGTTGACCTACGCAACCTGTGTACGCGGGCCCCTGCTTCTGTTGTTTGGCAAAACTCCGTCGGCTGACCGCGTGGCAGAACATCGAGCTCTTTTTCTGCCTGTACGCCCACAGCTGGAACGATCCAGTGCAGTGCAACTCGTCGCACTCGCGCCTTCTCGGCTTCTTTGCCGCCCTCCCCCCGATATGGCGCGCCCTGCAGTGCATCAGGCGTTATCGCGACACGCGAAATGTGTTTCCGCACCTCGTCAACTGCGGAAAGTACACCATGACGATCCTGACGGCGGTCTGGCTCAGCCTGTACCGCATCGGTGACACCCGGACTAACCTGAGCTTCTTTATCGCCTTTGCTACCATCAACGCGGTGTATTGCTGTAAGTCCCGTCTCCTCATCGCTCTCCGGCCCGGACTGACACGGCACCAGCAATCTGGGACCTCTTCATGGACTTCTCCCTGCTGCAAGCCAACGCGCGGCGCCGACTCCTCCGCGACATCACGGCGCTCCGCCCCGTCTGGATCTACTACGCGATCATGGTTGTCGACCCGATCCTGCGCTTCTCGTGGATCTTTTACGCCATCTTCACGCACGACACGCAGCACAGCACCATCGTCTCCTTTATGGTCGCCCTCGCCGAGGTCGTCCGCCGCGGCATGTGGACGCTGCTGCGCGTCGAGAACGAGCACTGCGCCAACGTCGCCCAGTACAAGGCCGCCCGCGACACGCCCCTGCCCTACCACCTCGAGCAGTTTGTCCAGCGGCCCAGCCTCGAGGCGGCCGCTGCTGCCGCCGTCACGGTAGCCGCCATCGACGGCGCCGCCAGTACCACCCCCGTTACCCGGTCGGCTGCGGTGCCCACGCCGGGCCTGACCCCGCGAACCCCCGGACCAGCAGCGGCGCCCTCCCTGAGACTGCCCACCGCCGTGCCAAATCCTCTCAGCGAAGCCGGCGTCGGCGTCGAAATGCCACCCCACTCCCACTCCCCCCCTACCACCACCACCAGCACCGCAGCCCTCACTCCCGG
The DNA here is from genome assembly GCA_033296685.1 of Parachaetomium inaequale. Lineage (NCBI taxonomy): Eukaryota > Fungi > Ascomycota > Sordariomycetes > Sordariales > Chaetomiaceae > Parachaetomium > Parachaetomium inaequale. The sequence goes on from MU854327.1 coordinate 61,784, forward strand.
AACCGCCCCCGCCACCGCCACCGCCACCGCCCTAGAAGAAGGCGGCAGCAGTGTACCGGGCGGGGGAGGGACCGGATTCCGCCGCCGGCGCACAGACACCTTGGGGAAGCGGTCCATCCTGCAGGCCATGGCCGAGGCGCACAAGCAGGACTTTGAGAAGAGGCGGCTGCCTCCGGGGGGGGAGGTGGGGCGGAACGATCGGGTGATTGGGGCGGATGAGGGGGTGGAGGAGGGGGATGTGCTGGGGAGTGAGGATGAGGATGATGAGGGGGAGGGGGAGGGGGAGGAGGAGGAGTTGAAGAGTGAGGATGGGGACGGGGATGGGGGTGAGGGGAAAGAGAAGGTTGGGAGGGGAGGGGGTGGGTTGAGGATTGGGAGTGGGCCGGGAGGAAGAGCGGGGTGAGGGGGAGGGCATTGTAGTCGAGGGGCGGGGGGTGGGTGGAAAGAGAGGGGGGAAGAGGGGATTGTAGGTTGGGAAAAGGGACGGTAAATGAGTGGAAGGATGGGTAATGATTCATGGTCATGAATTGATAGATAAGGTGTAGACGGGGTTTCAGGCATACATTATGAGTGGGAGCGAGCTTTGATACCATCTATCCACTTCATTTCATATCTGGATCCAATACAAAAGACAGCATGTCATGGGCTCTTGTTCATATGCTATACATAAAACCGTGCTATATACCGACTGTACTCTACACCGCACATCCCCCCCCTTGATAGTATTCATGGTATCCATCGGTTTCATATCTGGATCAACTACAAATGACAACATGCCAAGAGCTCTTGTTCATATGCTACAGTCTAGGACCGTTATATACCACACCGTACTCTGTCTCAACATCTCTCCTCAAAGGTCTCCATGGTATCTATCCTCTACATCATCATCCCCCCACCTATCCTCGAACCAACAACCGCAGCCCTAACCAAAAACACCCTCTACTTCCGCCATTCCCGATCGACCTCATCCCAGTGATCCAAAAACCCCTTATAAAACTTGATGCCCAGCCCGGGATCCAGACTGCCCGTCGTGGCGCGAATGCTATGCATGCTCAGCTGCGGGATGCCCACATCCGCCGCCTTGCAGCCCATGGCGGAGCTCAGCATGGGCCCGACGGTGCCGCCAGAGCGGGAGTCGTTGCGGATCATGTGGCGCTGGTTGACGCAGCCGGCCAGGTCGGCGACACGGTCGAGGATGGCCATGCTCACGCTGTCGGTCGTCATGTGGGCCGAGGCGTCGACGCAGAGGGCGACGCCGACGTTGAGGCGCGGGGAGTGGTCCGGCAGGTTTGTTTGGGGGAAGTTGGGGTGGGCGGCGTGGGTTACGTCCGACGACACCAGGAAGGAGGAGGCGAAGGTCTGGCCGATCAGGCCTGGGCCGAAGGGGGTGGAGGAGGAGGAGGCGAGGCTCTCGACTGCGCGCTCGATGGTGATGGGCAGGAAGTTACCCCGGGCGCCCTGCCGGAGGAGGGAGCCGATTTCTTCGTCGTCGAAGAGGGCGACCAGCTTGATGTTGCTTTCGGAGGGGTCGGACTTGGCGTGCAGGAGGGCCATGAAAGCGGCCCAGGAGCACAGCTTGTCGTCGATGCGGCCGGCAAAGATGAATTCTTTGTCCATGCCGCCCACGGCGGCGGGCTGCGAGTCGAAGAGCTCGAGCTCCCAGTTGAGGATGGTGCTGGGGTCGGCGATGTCGAGTTGCTTGGTGATGAGCTTGACGAGCTTGGGGGGCTGGGTCGAGGTGAAGGAGCCCTGGCCGCCGAGGGGCTCGGAGGGAGCGGCGGCGGAGTGGACGTCGCTGTTGTCGAGGCCGATGATGGGCACCATCTCGGTCTCGCGGTTGTTGCGGCCGGTCATGCTGAGGCCGAAGTGGGGAGCGAGGGTCGGGATGCGGGCGACTGATACATGTCAGTTGGCGGTTTATCAACTTGAGGGGTATATGGATGTACTCGGCCAGTCGAGCTTGACGAGCTTCACCGTCGTCTTGCCCGTCTTCGGGTCGCGGACAATGACGCGGCCGCCAATGCTCAGGTCCCTGTCCCACCACGTCTCGTTCAGGGCGCCGGCATATTGTGCGACGCCCAGCTGGACATAGCCGTGCGTGTTGGGCTTCGTGCTCGTCGGCTTGAGGCGGGCAGTCAGGGCGTCGATGTGGCCGGCGATCATGGCGACGCCGTTGCCGGGCTTGTAGGCCTGGCCGACGGCAAAGGCGATGATGGAGCTGCCGTTGCGGGTGGTGAAGTACTTGCCGCCGGGCTCGAGCTTGCCGGCCCAGCTCTCACGGCTGGAGAGCTCCTTGTAGCCCACCTTGACCAGCTTCTCCTTGAAGTAGCCGACGGCGTGGAAGACGGTCGGGTTCTCGGTCATGAAGTCGAGGTAGGGCTTGATGAAGGCCTCGGGGTCCAGGTCCTTGGCGGCGACCGTGTTGTCGACGGCGTCGGCGCGCATGGCCATCGACTGCTCCATGGCCACGGTCCGGAGCGAGAGGTTGGAGCTGCGCGCGCGCAGGTACTCGGGGGCGTGACGGGTCATTGTGCCTGTCAAGTGGTGGGTGTTATGGGTGCGGATTAAAGGAGTGGTTCGAGTCGCTGGCGTGAATCAATGGGAATGTGTCGAGGAGAGAGATGTGGTGATGATGTGGACGACAGAAGCCTGGATGGCCGTGTTGGCGGTGTTGGCGGCTGGGTGGGGGCCTGCTGACCGCCGGGAGAGCTGTCCGGCGAGGCCCGAGCGGCGTCGAGTCGACGGTCCCGCCAAGGCATCGTTGCTGTGGTGAGTCGGTGACTTTTGGGGCTCAGCCCGACGGCGGTTTGGTGCCACGACGGCGAGAAGATGAAGCTGCTCTTATACTGTATTTTATGCTGTAATTTAGACATGAAATTTCAGGGTCGAGATGGACTGCATGCGCATGCGCATTCTGCAGGGACGAAGATGGCTCGACCGTCGCGTCCCGGCGTCAAACGCATCCAAGATGTCTTGGCGCAAGGTACCTTAGGGCGCCCCGTCCCTCCGCGCACCGAGGTGCGTGTGGGGCTGGTCGCATGCTCAGCCCAGGGCGGATGACGTAGCAGTTCCAGGTCTCGGGCTGGCCGGAGCCCCAGGAACCCCTGGAAACCCCTGGAAATCGAGGCCTTCGGTTTCTGCCGAGGCACACGACAGAGAGAATTAAACATTGGCGACAGCTTCGTTCGAAACTCAAACACTCTTTCCTCTTCGCTCCCAGAGCGCAATGTATCTTCTGTACCTTACTGTAAATAATAGCCAACTTTTTCACCGCTTCAAAACAACTGCTAGTAGGCCAGCCACATCCAGGGTACCTTCGAAGTACGTTTCCTGTGTCCTGCTCTGAAGTGTGAAGATTGAAGCCCGGCCTTTTATTTGCTCTGGCGACACGTGTCTGGGTAGGTCGCATTTCCCCTAGCAAGGGATACTTACCGGTACTTCAACTTTGTGGCTGACGTCGAATCTAGGCGAAGCCGTTTCTTTTTTTCAGCTCTGGGCTGTGCCTCCAACCCCTAGCTGTGCCGTTCACTCAACCCAACAACGACTGCAACCTTCGACCATCAGCGACGGAGTCTTGACTCTCCTCTTCTCTGCTCTCGGTACTCTTGTTACCCAGCAGTATCATTCACCATGGCGCCTTTCATATCCAGCCTCAGCCCGGTGCCTTCGTTCCCGGAATACACGGGCCCCTACAAGGTCGGCACCGTCGACGTCGAGATACCCGTCTCCGAGCTCGAGTCGCCCAGCCCTGCGCCCGATGGCTCCGCCGACATCCATACCGTTCTCTTCAGGATATTCTACCCTGCTGTGCCCGAGTCTCGGGGCAAGCGGATATCCTGGCTGCCAGCACCCCAGCGCCTCCATGTCGCTGCCTACGCCCAGTTCCTCGGAGCAGGTTCTACCCTGGCGTCCATCCTCTCGTACGTCTACCCCCTAGTTTTGTGAGTAGGTAATGATCTTAACCTGACGCAGCTTCCTCCCCCGACACCTCCACTGGACCTCGATCCCAGCCCACACGAACGCCACCCTCCTACCTCCCCCCTCCGACAGGCCCGACTCGCGATGGCCAACCATGGTCTTCTCCCACGGCCTCGGCGGCAACCGCAACGCCTACAGCCACCTCGCCGGCTCGCTCGCCTCCTACGGCGTCGTGGTCATCTGCCCAGAGCACCGCGACGGCAGCGCCGCCCTCACCCTCGTCCGCGACCCCAAGAGCAAGGCCCCCAAACACAACCCGCACTTGGTCCCCTACCTCCGCATCCCGCACTCCCAGACCCCCGAGACCTGGCAGGCCCGCAACAAGCAACTGCGCATCCGTCTCTGGGAGCTCGGCCTCATCTTCGATGCCGTGACCGCCCTCGACAACAACAACACCAACCCGCCCCTCATCCCCTCCTCCAACCTCAACCACTCCACCCCGCAATCCACCCTCGCCCAGTTCGCCCACACCCTCGACATCCACACCCCGGGCAGGGTCATCTTTGCAGGCCACTCCTTCGGCGCGGTAACCACTGTGCAGCTGCTCAAATCAACCTTTTACGCCGCCCACCCGTCTGTCAGGGCGATGTCCAACCCGCTGTTCACGCCCTCCCCTACCTCGGCCATCGCGAGGCAGATTACTGCCGCATGCAACCCGACCGTGTTGTTGGATATGTGGTGTTTTCCGCTGATGGCGAAAGAGACGGCGGCGTTGTATGCGCTGCCGCTGCCCTGTTATTCTTCTTGCCCCGCTGAAAAAGGGAGGGGGGGCGAGGCGGTGCTGGCGGTGGAGTCGCAGGCTTTTTTTCGGTGGACGGAGCATTTGCATGGGAAGGCTAAGATTTTGTCGCCGGAGCCCGGGCGGGTGGGGGCTGTTACGGCGGCTATGTTTGGTCGGTCTGGGTCTGGGTCTGGGATGGAGGCGGAGACGGAGACGGAGACGGAGGCAGAGGCGGAGACTGGGACGGAGAGGGAGTCTAGATCCGAGGCGGAAACTGCATTCGAGGCCGAGTCTGACTCTGGCACCGAGATTGGATCCGAGACCGAGGCCGAGACGGAGATCGAGGGCGGCGACAAGAAGAAGAAAAAGAACGAGGGAGAATGGAGCCGGCCCAACTTCTTCTACGTCACATCGTCCGCGCACCTCAACCAGAGCGACTTTGGCGTGCTGTTCCCCTGGCTCACGAAGCGCGTGTTCAAGTCGGACCAGCCCGAGCGGGTGCTCCGGCTGAACGTGCGGGCCGTGCTGCAGTTCCTGAGGGGGAACGGCGTGCCGGTGGAGGGGACGCGGAGGGCGGGGCTGGTGGATGGTGGCCATCCTGGTCTGACGGGGGAGTGGGTGGAGAATGATGAGGTTATTCTCGAGAAGAGGGCGGAGGGGGAGGGCGAGGTGGAGGCGTGGCGGTGCATTGATGTTGTTGGGCTGGGGGACAAGGCGGGGCCGTCTGAGTTGGAGATGGCTCGGGGTGGGAAGGAGGAGGAGGAGGCTAGGGCCGAGGAAGGGGAGAGGGAGATGCAGGGCGAGATTGAGCCTTCGTTGGAGAATGTGGTGGAGGGAGCGGCGGTGCATGCTGCGAGGGAGGTTGCCGTTTAGGAGAAGTGAGGTGTGATTCAGGGGTAGAAATCGGTTGTTTGCGAGGCGTTAGGGGACACTGCATCGCTGGGAGTTATTATCGGTCGCATCTATACCATATTAGAGCTTAGACTTTGTATTCGCAGCTCCGCATGCGGTATTCTTTGAGAATCCAAAATAAAAGAGAAAGGAAAAGAACAGAAAGAGAAAAAGGGTGGGAGGGGGAGAGGTGGAAGGAAAAAAAGGAATATTATCTTGCCTTTTCTTTCAAACGCATTTGTTGTTTTCAGGAACACGGGGTGACGATGGACTTACTCATCTCTAAAGCTTCCATCGTGAACGCGAGGATGTCCTTGGCAAGGTCTAGCAAATTTCTTCGGTAAAGGTAACAACTAATACAGCAGACGGGAAGCAGCAGCAAGAAAAACACAGACACAGTAGAAAGGGTATCATCGATAAATAGGAAACCCCTGGGCGTCCAACGGCATGGGCGCCAGATCAACCTCAACCCCCTTCAGCCACATCCTCACCCTCTTCTTGGGATCCACCTTGAGCTCCTTTTCCGATTTGACCTTGGCATGCAGTTTCCTCGCGAATGACGAGGCCGTGCGGTTCTTGATCACGGTGACTCCTCCAGTTCCAAAGTTTCCGTTGTTTGCGTAGTTTCCCCCTTGCTGCGGCTTGCCACCGCTCGTTCCCGTCATTGCTGCGGTGTTGTTGGCCGTCGACTGAGTCACCTCCGTCCTGGCCCTGTTCTTGCGGCTCCGTCCTTCCTGGAGAAGGCGCATCACCGGACCAACCGGTCTTTTGCTGTTGCTGCTTCTTTTGGTGTCATTGGTTTTCGTGCGAGAGGAATTTGTCGTCACGACAAACGGCACAAGCGCTGTTCCAGGCTGGTAGCTGTCTTCTGCCTCCCTGGGCAGAGTGACGAGTGTCCTGCTGCTGGAAGCGGACAGGTCCTCGGTTGGGTAGCCGGTGGAGGTTGTGATTATTGTTGGCCAGGAGCTCTTGGGGGAAGTCGGGTCCCGAGGCAGGCTGGGGCTGGGACTGGGGCATCCTGGGGGGCTTTCTGGGATGGGAGAAAGGGGTCGGCCGAGTTCGCCGCCGGATGTGGCGGGAGTGATGTCTTGGGTTGGGGCGGGCTCTTGATAGCCCGGCGTCAACTGGTAGTCCCAGGTTTCTGGAGCATGTCAGTACGTGAGTGCTAAGGAGGCCTTGGCGTCTGACATACCGTTTTGGGCTTTCCTTGCCCGCCAGAAGTAGTTGCGGTCATCGCTCACGTACCAATCTGACCATGGGCCGGCATTCTTGGGTCCTGTCTTTTTCGGTTTTGGCCTTTTCGCCTTGGTTGGCTTTGATCTGGCTTGTGCCCTCGCCTTGACATCGGCGGGCGCCATAAGGGCCTGTCCCTGCTCTTCAGTTACCGACAACCTCTTTGCGCGCCGAGCGTCGGGGGCCCTGTTTGGCGGTGGTGGATCGGGTTTGCTCCTCGAGTGCTGGGGGCTGGCTGGCTTGAAGAAGGACCAGGTGAAGTCCCGGCTCGAACTGGTTGTCAGGTAGTATTCCCGGGTCTTGGTAGGCATGGTGTATTAGAGAGGGCCCAAGGTAAACTACGGGTAGGGGTTGGCGGGAGGGGCGTGGGTTACCCCTGAGATGCCTTCAAGACGTGTATTGCATGGAGTGACCAGAGTTGCCTTTTCTGGAGGATGTAGCTGGATGCTCGCAATATGGTGTCCCTACGGGGAGCGAGACGTGCCGGGCTACAACAGGGAGTAGTCTAGAGGACCATACTTGCAGCAGGATGCAAGAGGAAGATGCACATCTATATGGATCGCCTGCAAAGTGACAAGATGGAAGCAGCCTCATGACAGGGAGTGGCAACGTCAGTAATTGGAGCGGAGGCGCTGCGGCCTTTCCCGTCCTTGACTCCCAATCATTGAAGCGAGAGCACCAGTCCGCGGAAGGGAGGACTTTCGAGGTGCACGGTGGCTTGTCAAACCACCTCGATCCATCCGCGAAGGACGACCGGAATCCCAAGCCTGATGCCAGCCTATCATGGCGGCCCCATGGCGCGGCGGCGCGCATGGCTTGCTGCCCAACGGTGCCAGCATAGAGCTGTGGCTGCAACGCCGGGCACCTATCACGGCGCCGACCCGGTTTCACATGACGGGGGCTGCCGAGCCGGAGAATCGCGGCAACCCTTCCAGGTTTCCAGTCCGGGCCGTCACCGCCGGCATGCTGGCGAACAGACGCATTGTGGTCTGTTGAAATGGTGCCAGTCGGCGAGATGATTAAATGTGGGAAGACAGCGGGTGATGGCCCGGAGCGCTCCCCTTTGGAGCTCCGTGGCGGCTTTGCATCCAGTCCATAGCATTGCGCGATGCGGCTGTGTATCGCCGCTGAGGCGTGTTGAGATTGAACGCTCTGGGACTGTCAGAGTTGAAGATGAAGCGAACCTGGAAGCAAGAAATGAGCCACTCCGGCGACTGAGCGCGAGACCGGAAAGGTGGGTCCATCTCAACCAGCGCCAAGCCTTGCCGCAAGCTCCGGAAAATCAACGGCAGCATCGCGCTTCAACCAGCAGCCAATCCACCAGTGACCACCACCAAAAGACATCGCGAATCGACAACCTCGTCACACTCCCGACTTCAACCACATCCTAATACACCACCACCAAAATGACGTCCACAATCGGCATCCCAATCAAGCTCCTCAACGAGGCCCAGGTGCGCCCATCCCCTCCCCACCGCGAACCCATCCCCCAGCTAACGATGCGCAACCGCACACAGGGCCACATCGTCACGCTGGAAATCACCTCGGGCCAGACCTACCGGGGCAAGCTGATTGAAGGTGCGCCCTCCGACTCCCCGCCCCCCGGTCTCCCCCGCTTCTCGAAAAAGCGATGAATGCTAAGCCGAAAAAAAACAGCCGAGGACAACATGAACGTGCAGCTCAAGGACATCACGGTCACGGCGCGCGACGGGCGCGTCAGCCATCTCGAGCAGGTCTACATCCGCGGCAGCCACGTGCGCTTCTTCATCGTGCCCGA